>BPLQ01012401.1:0-26114 GCA_021605075.1 Caerostris darwini | reverse complement strand
GTAATATTTATTCATTCAAATAATCATAATGTTAGACAAAAAATTTCTCTGAAGGCTTAGAGATATAGTTATAATAATACGTTATTACGAACTTATTTATTACATATTTACCAATTTTATATTATTTTATACCTTACCTTATTTGGTAATTCAGCCATTGTTTTATTAAATACGTGAAAAAAAATTACCACTCAATCTACCTGAATATTTTATTACCTATTTTCCAACTTACTTCTGTCTGTATTATCAATGTCTTATGCAAAACTATAGTTTCAATATATCTATTCGCCTAAAGGCAACTTAACTAAAACTATACTTTCATTTAAACAAGTGAAAAACATTAACACTTATAACTAAAACTTAAATGCATTTTCTTATACTTACTATCTTCAAGATTAAAAGACGTCCACGGCCGCATAAACATTTTTCTTCAAAATTAAGAAACATTCTAGTGCATTAAAGCAACCAGCCATGAATACGAGTTGCTGAAAAGCTTCATATTTTTCCTCTTTCTACCTCTCCAGAAACTTCAAATGAGCCTCGTCGAGTTTCTCCCAGAGGATAAACAAAACTACGAATACCTAGAACTTGGTGTTACTTTATTGCTGGCAAAAGTGCACATTCACTTGCATGTATGAAAATTAAGTAAGAATAACAACTCCAGCAGACGAGGTGGAACTGGATCCTCAAAAAAATAAGTTGTGCTCTCAGTGTCTTTCATTAACTTGCTAATAAATGGACATTTGGACAAGAGTCGTATTACATAAAATGGCTCACAATCTTCACATAATGTCTGAAGATGTTTATTTGTTTAAACTAGAGACGCGCTAAATTTTATATGCTGTCAGAAAATGATAACATGCTCTATCAAATTGAAGAATGTTTACTGTTATTTTCAATTATGAGGAGGCTGAGAAGCATTCCGTTTTGAAATAGTTTAGTAGAAGTTTCAGAAACTGTCGCTTTTAAAAGATGCATATTGAAACGGTTTTATGAATACTTATTTCCTTTTAAGAAGACATTAAATATGTGTAGCATTAGACTATTATTAAAATAAATTATTGTGTATTATTAGAAATTGTTACAGTATTATGTGTAATTGTAGACTATTATTAAAAGAAATTATTATACATGTGCAATTGCATACCATCATTAAAAGAAAATATTTGGATTATTAAAACAAGTATGTCATATTTTGTTAGGTGAATTTGTTAACATAAACAACATTTAAATTTCAAAATTTTAATTTTTTTTTTAAATCTTTCTATTTTTTTAATTATTTGTTGTCATTGTTAGTAAAAGTGTTTTAGTGTCCAGTTATTTATTCGTTGGTTGGTGTGGAAGAATGGTCTAATCCCAAACGACACACAAATCCACAGCAGTTACCCCTATTCAGTTTTCAGATAGCTTAGTAGAAGCTTCAGAAACTGCCGTTTTTAAAAGATGCGTACTGAAACGGTTTTGTGAATATTTACCTCATTTTAAGAAGAAATAAATATATGTAACTGTAGACTGTTATTAAAAGAAAATATTATTCAGTATTAGATATTGCAGTATTATGTGAAACTGTAGACTATTATTAAAATAAATCAGTTGGGTTAGTAGAATAAATACGTCTAGACATTTTGTCATAAACAACATTTAAATTTTAAATTTTAAAATTTTATAAAATCCTTCTATTTATTTATTTTGTTGTTGTTGTTGATAAAAGTGCTTTAGTGAATAATTAGTTTCTCAGTGGTTTATGTCAAAGAAGTCTCAGTATTCGAATTCATTGGCATGTGTCTGTGATAGGCATTGTTTTTATACTCTTAGACACTTAATTGCAATTGTGATACGTGCATAAGCTTCTCTCCATTACAATGATGCTGCTTGTTTGGTATTTTAGGGTTTCCTTCCATACGACACACAAATCCACGGCAGTTATCCCTAAAAGCTTTTCTGGTAAAAAATATTCTTCTTTCCATTAATTGAAAGTTAGAGCTGCATCAACTTTCAGAAAGGAAAGATTATCATTCTATTCAAAAAAAAAATACACATTCATGGGATTTATGGAAATTCACCGAGAATAATCAGCTAGACGGAACTCTTAAAAAGAAGTAGTCGAGATGGAACTGCGCTCTCTATGTTTTTCCTTAACTTGACAATAAGTAGACATTATCACAAGAGTTGAATTACTTGAAAAGAAGCCCATTGTTATAGTTGGAAGCAATGTATATATTTGCTTAGACTGGAGACTAGATGGAATGTAATATTTTATTTGATAATGATATGTTTTTGTTTTGTTGAAAAATCTTGTAGAGTTTTTAAATTTTATAAGGCCAGAAATTTCAATGTTGAAAATACATTCAAGATACTTTCATAAAATATTCAAAGAGTTTCGTTTTACAAATTCATTCGTAATAGTTGTTGTTGCTGTTTTTGAGAAGACACACTTTCTTTAAAATTGCAGACACATATTCATTTTAACAGTAGACTATATGCAAAGAAAATTGTTTTGATTATTGATGCAACTTCGTCTAGACATTTTATTGGGCAAATTTATTAACAAAGGCATTAAATTTTTAAATTTGAAGTTGGAGAGAAGTTTCTTTTTCTACTTTTAAAATTTCTTCATAGAGCTTTATTTTTTCCTATAGAAAAATTAAACCATGAATGGCTTGCAGCTTATTAATATTTGATTGATAAAAAATAAAAATGCAATTTCACTAGATTTATGAAAGTTAATTAATGGTAATATTTATAGAAATCATATAAATCTGTACAAAAAAACTAAATGTGTTCTTAACGGTTTTGTTTTATTTACTAGCTAATGAACTAATAATTGGGCAAAGTAGTATTACTTAAAAATAGAAATTATTCTTCTTTTTGAAAATGACGGTACTTAACTCTTATATTGTTTTAGAATATTTTTACAATCTGTATTAAATTTGAATGTATTATTGCATTTTTTTTTCAATTTTATGGCTTTCCCATATATCTCTAGTATAATAAAAAGAATTAAAATGTTCTTGTACAAATTTAAAAAAAGGTAGTTTTTAAAGATACATATAGGAAGGACTTTTTAAACTGTAACGGACTACTGTTAAAGACGAGCTAAAACAAAATTAGAACAATACTTTGGGATAGTAAAACTAAGTGGTTTCAGACATTTTATTGCATTATTAATAATTGTCGTTGTTTATTTGGGTGTGGTCAAAACGAGTCCCAGTTCTAATAACACATCTATTACGACGCACACAAATACCACAAATAAACAATATTTAACACATACCATGTATATTTAAAAAATATTCAATTAGATATTTAGTGGAAGGAGAATGGGTATGAGAGATTTTCAGTGCCAGTTGCATCGTGTGTCCTCTCGGGCGCGAAGTCCAACTGAACTTTTAAGCGGGACACAGCAAAGGGGTGCACTTGCAGTGCGTAGGAGGAAACACGGTTACAGGTGGAAGTATGGTAGGTAGAACCACGGTTACAATTAATTTATTAGCATAATATGGATAATTGTTCAAGTTTTATAATGAATAAATGTTTTATTAAATTGTCGATTTCTATCTATACATATACTAAAATTAGGATTTTAAAATATTTATGCATTATTTATGGACTTTTACATATATCAGTATTGTTATTAGAATATTTCTCTATAAAATATATCTATGCTTAAAATGCCATCCTACGAATTTCTACATCAAATTTTTAATTTAATTTCTGGCTATTTTTTTTAATCTGCAAATGAAATGATGAAATAACAATTTAATTGTATTCAGTTAATTTCAATTAAAAAATTCTAAAAGAAATGTCATTATAGAACTAAGCTTTCAGATTGAACATCATGGTGTTCAATGTAATTTGAATATAGAAATATTTAATTTTTTTTATACATGTAGTATTATTACAACTAAAATTATTAAATTATGCAAAAAATTATGCAAAAAATTAAACATTAAAATATGAAATTAATACAAATATTAGATTAAATATTAGATTATTAAATTAAAATTAAATATTAAATAATTTAGTTAGATTATTAAAGATATGTAATTATTAAATTGTTGTTGACAATAACTTTTACAATTGTATAATTGTAAAAGCTCCTATAATTAAACAGCTCCTATTTTCTCATTGTCAGAATTCTCATAACCATTAACGATTTTACAATGCTATCAAATAACTTATAACCAATTAAGCTACTGGCAACTGGCATACCTATCATTGAGAATGAATGGGAATAAAATCCCTCAACCTCCTCCTCTTCATTTAAAATATTGCATTTGAATTTATAATTGGCTGCTTAATTAATATTAGTCGATATGTGCAAATAAATACATTATTTAATAATAAAAATTAAAAGGTTGCTCCAAATAATTAAGAATAACCAAAAGAAAAACTATCAAAAATATTTTATTTTTTTAAAAAAAGGGAAAAAATTTAGGAAGATAATTTGAAAAATAAAAAAAGAATAATTTTTAATAGTATATAAATAAAAAAAAAATAAATAAAAAATTAAAAGAAAATAATAATGATAATAACAAAAAAATAAAGAAATAAATAATAAATAAATAGAACAGCTTATCGCTAGATATGGATGTATTCGTTGTTGAAGACGTAATGTTAGCTAAATTCTGCGTAATCTACAACTTTAAAACTTTCCCGAAAGTAGAATCTTTGTCTTCTGAAAAATGATGAACATAAGGTGAATGTGACTATTGAAATGTTAAAATTGAGAGGAGATATTGACACAAACATATCACTTATTTCCAACAACGCAAAGCAGACTACTAACTAACAAAGCAACCGGTACAACGTGAAACCTAAATTACAACTACCAACGTCATGGCTAACATTCTGATTTTTTAAAACGATGGAAGACTCTACCGTTGTCATACATCTCAAGTAAAATTTATCTAAACATTTTTCTTTATCTTTCTTTTCTTTTCATTTTTTTTCTCCACTTGCGGTCCGCAGTATAGTTCTCGTGGAGGGTTGATTCTTATTTAAATTAATAAGAAAAATACTTAAAATATAATAAGAAAATACTGAAATCTGCTCGGCAAATTGGAACTAATCATGTGTGAACATTTGAGAACGGATGAATAAACTCAGGAATATTCCAATGTTTAATAATGCATGAGATATATGAAGCAATTGATTGGAATACTATAAGAATGGCCAAATTCAACAGCCACGAGAATATAGCAATGTTGAATAGATCAAGAACTTCATGAAGAATGAATTGTTCAAGAATTTCAAAAGAATATATCAAAATTTGCAAATTATAGTCTTAAATGAAGAATGAAGTATTCCAAATTTTACAAGAAACATTATAACATTCAATAGCCAAAAGAATATATCAAAGTTTGAATATTCGAGGCATAAATGAAGAATGAAGTATTCCAACTACAATTAGAAGCACTATACAGCTCAGTAGACACTATTAAATTCCAAAAGTGATAAATATGAAACTTCAAGAAGAAGAAATTGATCAACGCAGTACGAGTACTTATAGCCATTGGAAGTACAAATGTTTAAAACCCAAGCCAAGATATGAAAAGTGATTTAAAACCATACTACAAAACACTTCAAACGAAAGTTAAATTCTCCAGAAAATTCCTTAAGACTAACGTTATTCATGAAGCATTTCAAGAGTTAAGGGACCCAAAGTTACATTTTCCGCAAAATTTGCAATAGAGTTTTATTTGCTTGGCCCTCATTGTCGGATAACGTTACAGACCCCTAGCCAGGACAACATCATGTTCACATATGATAATAAAAATAACTAACTGAACGACTTTGAAAGTAGTCATATAGTCAAAATACTTGCAGCTGTGTAGTTATACCAAAAATAGTTCACCTACAAAGACGCTATCCGCAAATGAATGCTGAAGGGAACAATTCATCTGTGGAATGAAGATTATAGAAGTCAAATACCATGAATGCGAAACAATGTCTGATGATTATGCGATAGCCTAGAGTAGTAATAAAATCGAGCATGCATAGATCCATTTAATCTTCATGTAACGGGTTTATACTTCAGCAAGTTTGGTTATTCTTCCTTTGATTGGTATGGGGCTCATTAATTTGTCATCCAAGCATTAAAAAAATGGTTGATTGTGGTACTTTAAATTGAAAAATATGTGAAAAAACCCTTTTTCTATTCACAGATAATTAGAAAACAATTTATTTCTTGTATTGAATGAATATAAAATGCTTTTAAAAGCAGTTTTGTTGAGTATATGCTATTTATATCTGATTCATATCGTAACCTCTTACATAATGTAGCATATTAGATTATTCAGTTTCATTTTGATGAATCTCATTCATTGATTAAAAATCATTTTAAAGTATAAGAATTAGAACAAATTTTAAGCTTGTATTTATAGCTAAACATAAAAAATTATAGTTTGTCAAATTTTGTAATGAATATCTATTAGAAAAGTAAAGAAAGGACGAAAAAATAACACGACTTTCAAAACAACTGTTTCGTTATTTTCAAACTAAATAAATATAAATTTAATGTTTTTAAATATTTTTCTTTCTTTAATATCAATAAATAAAGTTATTTTTTAATATTTTGCTCTTCTTTAGAGATTTATGCGTATTATGATGATAATTATATTATATAAATGTATGTAACTTATCAAATTACATTGCTGTTAAGGTTTTGTGAAGTCAATTTTATATGTGTAGCACTGCGTGTCTTTGATTAATAAACATATTTATATTAATAATCAAATATATAACCGTCTTTCTGTGACAATACGTGTGGAGAGGACGCCAAGCGGCGATACAATACTACTTCTAATACAAAAAAGTGCTGGAGATGTTGGTCTAAACATTCTGCTCCTTTCGAATGAAAAAGCGTCCTTTATTTTGTTACTACTCTATGTGCGATGACCCGAAGTGGGCCAAAGCAATCATTTTCCACCATCCAATATCTACAGCCTCTACCATACTATACTACGACTATTTCACGGACATTGACTGAAGTGGATTTAAGCGCACAATGGCTAGATGCCTGCTTTTAACATACAACATCGCTACAGAATTGGCTGTAGTCACCAATCACTTGATAGCAAATAATGTTCAGTAACTAACCTTCTTCATCATTTCTAATAAGATCTAACATTTTCTAATAAGATCATTCCAGACCCTATATGGTAGCATTTCTCTTTACAATTTCTGTGTTGCAGATACTCTTCTTACATCAGTAAGTTCACCAGACATTTTTCTAATTGAATATGTATGATGCATGATCGGCTACCAAGGCAACTCAAAATATCGATAACAATTGAGAAATGTCTGGAAGAATATATCGATATTAGATCAGTAATTTTAATCAATCCTTACATAAAGGTATACAAGAATACGCCAATCGAGGTTTTTTTTAGTTACTAATTTGAACATTCAATATGCAATAAAATTCCTTAAATAGTATAAATTATTATTTATAATATTTTTTGCTTTATATTAATTTCAAAGTGTTCATTTTAAAATCTAAATTCATACAAAATTTTTGTACAAAACTGTTAATTTTATCTTTTTTATATTAAGTTTTAAATAATTTTATAACCTGCGTTTGGGTTTCACATTTTTTTTTTAATTTCAATAAAATGTTTTGCTTCTTTTGCAATAGAATGTATACAGGCTGATTTTAATTAATGTCCCACTTTCAAAATGCTGTAAAAAAGAACCGCTGGTCAAAAAAAAGGGGAAAATGGTACGGCATAAAAAAAGTTTTAAAATGTATTGATACATGGAGCTGTAAGCGGTATAAAAAAAGTGAATTCGGTTGTATTTTGAATAGAAATTGCAATGTATTTGTCATGAGTTGCCCATTAAACAAACTGTAGTGTTCAATGTGCTTGATTGTTTCGCCTTTTTGACAGAAAAAATGACTTCCAACTCATTCAACAGTTGTGATACTGTTAGTGGAAAGCCCATCGACCACGGCAAGGTCATACCTAATTGGATGGGGAAAATCGGTGGAACTTTTTTTGGAACATTTGTTTCATGCCGTAACGTTTTCCCCTTCTTCAAGTATGTTCATTTCAAATTTCAACTCAATGTGACGAGTGGTTCTTTTTTTACAGCATTTTGAAAGTGGGGCTATAACTATAATCCCCCTCTATATCATAGAAATGAAAGAACTTGGGAAAAAAGAAAAAAATTATTGGATATCATTAGTACAATCTATCTAAATTAACCCCGTCTAAAAAGACGCACACACCAAAAAAACCCCGCCCCACAGAGAAACATTAAGTAACTAGTAAATACTAATAAAATATGTGTAATAATAGATTATTCAAAATACCAAGTAATAGTAATGATTTATAAATATGTATTTCAAGCTTGATATTATTTATAATATTTCCACTTTCTATTCATTTCAATATGATCATTTTAAAAGCTAAACTCATGCAGAACTTTTATTCACTTTATTTTCTTTTATGCCTTGCAAAAAAATACTCTGGCCATTTCAACAAAAGCGCTTTTGAAAGAATTATATTTCTTTTCCATAATGCAGTTATAATACTTCACAGCATGAATAAGCTCTGTTCCCTTTTCATAAAAATGTCATTATTCTAGCATCAAACACATTTCACCCTAAGAGTTCCCAGCGGCCTACGAAAACTAAAGTGCTTTTTAGGTACAGAGAAGCTTGTTTAAATATGAAAGTATTTTCAGAAAAACCCTCAATGATAGAAGTTATGCTTAAGAAAAATATTTCCTTTTTCATTCATTACGCTTGCTGAATTTTTCTCATATATGGTTATATTGAATTTTTTTCCAAAAACTTCTTAAAAGGTTTTTTCCCCATTCATGAAAATTGTTTTTTGACTTTCTAGAAATAAACACGCATGTTGTTTATAGCGGGACTGGCACTGTCTGCTCAATTTTATTATATCTTGGAAAAGCGAAATCAAATAATTTTGTCAGCATCTTAAAATATTTAAATTTCTCTGAATTTTTAGACAAACTACTTGGATTCTTTTCACAACTTATTTCTCAGGTAAGTTTCTTTAATATGAGTCCCACTGGTGCTTCAATTGTTTCTTCTTCTTCATTTGCACAACAACCCCATGGTGGGCTAAGGACATCTGCCTTCTGGAAGATTTCGAGACAGGAAATGTTTTCTTATTAGAACGCAGGGTTGTCAGCCTTACGCCCATCATATTAGACCTAGATCTACAATTTAAAGTGGATTACGAACCATTACAAATATCCATGGCACCGCTGGAACTCCAACCCGAAACCTGTGGAACTGTTATTCCTTCAAATTAATATGAGAGGGGATAAGCAGTCTTAAAAACAAAAAGACTGGACAAAGATTGTAAAAGCAACTTTTATCAATCAGATAAGAACAAGCAATTATCTTTTAAAAGTTATCCCTTTCAATCTCTATCGATCAGAAATATTTTTTGATACATCACCTAGAAGATACATCACTTTTGAGATTTCTAATCTAATATCTTTTATGGAAACAATTAAAATTTATTCCTGATTTTAACTTATTAAAAGGCATGCTTGCTTTGTATTAGCTATTAGAATAAGAATTAATGAATAACTATATTGTCCATACTATATATAGCTTTTCTATTGCAGAACTGAAGACAATATACCAAAAATCTGGAAACTTCATTAAATGAATCAAATTCCTCCAATTACTTTTTTTTTTGTTAAAATAATAATGAACACTTTATTTTCAATACAACCTTTTGAACCATTGAGAGTTTCATGCTGTATCATTAAGAGCCATTGAGTTAAGAGCATCATGTTGTATCTCTAATGAATTCATTCATGCAAATTTATTATTTAACCAATTAAATAGTTTCACTACAGTGACTTTTATACCTAAAAGGAGCAGGGGAATTTCCACTTACTAGACGTCAAACTCAATATGCTATCAGTAATTGTATTAATTAAAAGTTAAAGTTCTTCATTAATCAAATTAGAAATAATTAATTACAAGCGATGCCATTTTACACCAAACAATTTCCAGTATCTATCCAATTTGCTATATATGAATACCAATTCAATTATTTTGAACGAAGTATCAAAAATTATTGATTGATGAAAAAATCCTACATAAATTTAACTTCCAAACATAACATGGATATGATAAAAATTTATTTGAAAAGCAACATTCCTATTCATACATAAAAAGTGTTACAAATCAATTAACAATATCTCAAATAATTATTTTCGAAATTGGACTCGGTTTTATAACAATTCAAATTAATTAATTTTTCTTCGTCAATTTAAAAAATGAAATAATTTTTCAATGTTTCATGCACATATACCTATCTTTACCTGATAAATATCATTTCAAAGATTTGCATTCCAACGTTTATACAAATTTTCATATGAATAAATTAAATAGACAAACAATATAAATGATTCGTATATTTCATTTATTCGCATGAAAATTTATACGAATGATGAAAATAAATACAATGTTTCGCATTACTCGTATAATGATCTGACTCTGGAAGAACAGGTAGCGGAATTTTTATGAAGACAAGTACAGGAGAATTTAGATATCGTTTTAGAAACCCGGACCACAGCTCAGTATTCCGCTCAGAATTAACTGCTATAAGCGAAGCTCTGAATCTAGCTTTAGACTTTAAAGTACCTGATGTTTGGATTCTGACTGATAGTAAGAGCTCAATACAGTATTTGAAAAATTGGCCAAGCATCTTGGACAAATTGGGGCAGGATATAGTTTCCAAACTAGCTGTTTTGGACCAGATCGGATCGGTGTGCTTGCAGTGGATTCCCTCCCATGTGGGCATCTACGGAAATGAAATTGCTGATCTGCTTAGGAAGGTTGCGAACTTCCCAAAGCTTCTTCTTCCAATCTGTTAGCTTCAGAGGTTCATTCCATGACTTTAGCCAGAGTGAATACCTCTTGGAGGTCGCCACCAATTCATGCATGGTACGCCGCTAAATATCCTGGTATGTCCATACAGTGCTCCTGTCCTAGACCTGCTCAGACGGTTTTAGCTAGACTAAGGACTGGCCACATTAAGAGTTTGACCTTCAATGGAGACGAGAAGACATATGCCCTTTGTCATTGTTCGACCATCGCATCTCCCTCTCATCTCATAGATTGTATTGGTGCCTCTGTGAGGCAACTGTTGAATGAGGGGAGGACAGTTTACGATCTATTGATGCAGCATGATCTACTGGACTTGGTTTAGGATTCTAAATCAAGGGGATAAGCAACAACAACAACAACATGATTCCCATATATATATTTGTTATATACAATTGTCCACTTCGTGTAAATCTAATCAATACGTTTTCAGATTTAATACACATTTAGTCTTCACTGGAAGAAATCATTTTAAAATGTGTGTGTTGCATCGAGTTAATTAAAAGTGATTTATATTTGTAAGAATCATATAAGTTCAACCCAAATCTACAAAAATAATTTAATATAATGATTGACAGATTCAACAACAATTGAAATTCTGTACAACAATTTGGTTCAATGAATATTTAATTCAACAGCAATACAATTTGATTAAATTGAATGATTGTTTGATTCGACAGCAATACAATTCAACAATAATTTGATTGAATGATTGCTTAATTTAACAACAATGCAATTTTATAACAATAATTTTATTGAATGATTCATTCAATAACAATGCAATTCAATAACAATAATTTATTTGAATGATTGATTCGTTCAACAACAATGCAATTCTATAACAATAATTTGATTGAATGATTGATTGATTCAACAGCAATACAATTCTATTACCATAATTTGATTGAATGATTGATTTTTTACTTGTGTAATATAATTTATGTATAATAGTTTCAACTTACTATATATGTTAACATATTAAATAATAACAATTTACATTTATTTCTAAAAAGAATAATAAACAATTTATATAACAACGTAAAATTGTTAAAACCGTTTTGATCATTCCTGAGCTGAATGTCACAAATTTTTTAATTAATTTATAACTTTAAAAAATGACTGTCCAATAAAAACAAGTGTTCTTTGATTGTCATCTTCATCTTGTCACAATGAAAAATGCAGATTTTAAATGAATTTAGATAATAGCTGTGATGACGAAGAAAATATTATATAATTTTAATCTATAATACTTTTGATTAACTTGCTGCTTTAAAAACATATCTATTTTAATTTGTGTTCCACAACTTTCTGAACCTAACCAATGTGTTTTGTACTATTTGTTTGCTACATATAATGTAACACAGGATTTTTTTTAGCAATTGACACCTGTGACACTTGGTAATATTAAATGTAAAAAATTTTATTCTTATTTAATTCACGACTAATTACGATCATTAATTTTCGAAATTTTTAAGTTATATATATAACTCAAATTTTCATACTTGCAAAAACTTTGTGTATTTGTTTGCTTCATATAACATAGCACAAGATTTTGTTACGAATTTACACCTGTGATACATGGTAATATTAAATGTAATAAATTTTACTCTTATTTAATTCACATCTAGCTTTGAATCATTAATATATTTGATACTTGTACGATATAGATACAACTCAAGTTTTCACACTTTCTTTTTTCAATTTTGTGTATTTGTTTGCTTTATATACACTGAAGTGACAAAAGTCATGGGATATCAATATGCAAATTTTCAGATGGCAGTAGCATCGCGTAGAACAGGTATAAATGCGCAGTGATTTCTCAGAGCTTCAATTTCTGTTCAAGTTATTCATGTGAAGAGGTTTTGACGTAATGATGACCGCACGACGGGAATTAACAGACTTTGAACGCGGAATGTTAGTTGGAGCTAGACGCATGGGTCATGCCATTTCGGAAATCATTAGGGAATTTAACATTCTCAGATCCACTGTGTCAAGACTGTGCCGAGAGTATGAAATTTCAGGCATAACATCCCACCATGGATAGCGCAGTGGTCGACCGCCTGCACTTAACGACCGAGACCGGCGAAGTCTGCAAAGAGTCGTAAATTCTAACAGACAAGCAACACTGCGTCAAATAACCGCAGAAATCAATGTGGGACGTATAAGGGACTTGTCTGTTAGAACTGTGCGGAGAAATTTGGCTTTCTTGGGCTATTCCAGCAGAAGACCGACTCGAGTGCCTTTACTGACAGAACGACATCGCTTGCAGCGACTCTCGTGGGCACGTGAGCATATCGGTTGGTCCCTAGATGAATGTAAAATCCTGGCCTGGTCCGATGAGTCACGATTTCAGTTGGTAAGAGCTGATGGTAGGGTTCGAGTGTGGCGCAGACCCCACGAAGCCATGGACCCAAACTGTCAGCAAGGCACTGTTCAAGCTGGTGGTGGCTCCGTAATGGTGTGGGCTGTTTTTCATGGTATGGACTTGGTCCTCTGGTGCGACTGGACCGAACATTGACTGGAAATGCTTATGTTCAGCTACTTGGAGATCACTTGCAGCCATTCATGGATTTCATGTACCCAAACAACGATGGGATTTTTATGGATGACAATGCGCCATGTCACCGGGCCACAACTGTTCGCGATTGGTTTGAAGAACATTCTGGACAATTCCAACGAATGATCTGGCCACCTAGATCGCCCGACATGAATCCCATCGAGCATTTATGGGACATCATCGAGAGGTCTGTTCGGGGCCAAAATCCTGCACCATCAACGCTTTCACAATTATGAACGTCTATCGAGACAGCATGGCTCAATATTCCTGCAGAAGACCTCCAACGACTTGTTGAGTCCATGCCACGTCGAGTTGCTTCACTTCGCCGGGCGAAAGGAGGGCCGACACGATATTAAGAGGTATCCCATGACTTTTGTCACTTCAGTGGAACATAACACAGGATTTACTTTAAGAACTGACACCTATGATACTTAGGAATATAACTGTAATAAATTTTATTGTTATTTAATTCATAATTAGCTTTGAATCAATAATAAAAGGATGCTTGTAAAATATAAATACAACTCAAATTTTCAAACTTTCTTTTCATGAGCTTTGCGTTTTGTACTATTTGTTTGCTTCATATAACATAACACAGGATTTATTTAGGAATTAGGTACCTATGATACACTGAAATATTAAATGTAATAAATTTTATTTTTATAATTCACAACTAGCTTTGAATCATTAATATTTGAATTTTGTTAGATATAGATACAATTCATGCTTTCACATTTGCTTTCCATCAACTTTATGTTTTGAACTATTTGTTCACTTCATATAACGTAACACAGGATTTTTTAAGGAATTGACATCTGTGGGGGCAGGGAAATACAGTGAAATATAAACATAAAATATGACAATAAACAAATTTTATTGTTATTTAATTCACAACTAGATTTGTATCATTAATATTTTATACTTGTTCGATATAGATACAACTCAAGTTTTCGCACTTTCTTTTCATCACCTTTATTCCGTTTAATTGATTGCAGCTATTTTTATTGTCGTTTAAAGATACAGAAAACAATCTATTTCCTTGGATCCTGTATAATTTATTCTGCATGTGTAAACAATTCTTGTGTTTCCAATTAGATTGCTGGCGTAGAAATTGCGGGACTTTCTTTTTTTACTACAACCAATAAAGTGCACTTTTTACGTTTCTTCTTCCAATAGGTAATTTTCTTCTCATGAAATATTAAACAAGGAGGAATGAAATTAGCATTGTCAGCAACAAAAAAAAAAAACACCTCTAGAAAAAATCTATCCGAAAAAAAGCGGATAGACACAGATTCGGTATCGAACATTCAATAATGCAAACCTTTCGATTAGAAAAAACTAAAAAAGAAACACAGCATTAAGTATTCGCTCAATGAATAGCGAATAATACAATTTCAAGAATAAAAATTTCTATACTCTGTAACAATACATAGCGGATGCTTTAACAGAAGGCTAATCTATTTTCAAAGAAAATCGAATTCTGAATCTGGTAATGAATCTCCAGCTTAGAGTAAGAGTTTTGTGCTTCTCCACCAATTACTTGAATGCCATAAACCAATTTGTTTAGCAATATATGAATTGATTTCGTGCCACAATTTATCCACCGCTTCAGAGGGCTGAGATCCTGGAGGAGCTTTAAATTAAGAATCGATGCGGATCGCTTAGGAATGGAAATTAAATTTTCTACTTTGTTAAAATTATTAAGGATACAATTTCTACTCTTTAATCGATTATTCCTCAATCGTAAGGTGATGCCGCCATCTTCAATGGAATTCGTACCACTCTCACTCGGAAAACTATCAATCTCGACTAACGAGGCAAAAAAGCTGCCATCAGATTAAACCCAAGCCTTAATGCGCACCAGCGGCGCACGTTACCACTGAGCCACGTGACGGGCTGGTATTTACTTGTGATGTTGTAAACTAATTTTTTTCAAGAATGTTTTCATGCTCAATCAAACTATGTTTTTATATAAATTCTTCATTTTATTTTGGTTTAATAAAATTTTAATGCATGTTGTTTAATTTAACAAAAATTTGAAATATTATTTTTCTGGTGATTATATTTTATGATTTTTTTTATTTAAGTACAGGCACATAAACTTTAAACAAATGTCTACAAAAATTTAAAAATTTAAATTTAAATTTAAATTTAATTTAAATTAAATTAATAAAATAAATTAAATTAAATTAAATTAATTAATTAAAGTTAATTAAATTTAAAAATTAATTTTTGAAAAATCTACCAAAATTGGTTTTTAACGTTATAAAAATAAATACTAGATTTATTTTTATAACGTTAAAAACCAATTTTTGCAGAGTATTATTTTTAAAACCAATTTATACTTTTCACTTAAAATTTTTTTTTGCCTTCATACTAAATTTATCTACCTTATAAAATATGAATTCATTTTTACTTTTTTACAAAAATATATTTATTTTATTGTAATTTAATGTTTATAAATAATTTTAAATTCCTTTAATTAAGACTCATTAAGTATTATATTTAAACTATTAAAACTATTTAATAGGAATAAACGTCCTTTATTATAACCGACATACAAAAACAAAATAAATGAGGTCAAAATATCGCGTGACTGAATTATACGTCTTTTTTTAACTTATTTTCACACGATTACCATACACGAATCCATGATAAAACCCTTCCTATTGTTAACGTGATAAATTTAGCCGTTTCTTAACTACACACTTCTAAAGAATACATTTAACGACAAAGGCCCGTCAGCGTAAAATTCTCATCAAATCCACCTCCATATATCATCGCCATCATATCTCTTTTCATGGCAAGATTTTTCATCAAGCTTTACGCAAATTCACAGCTGAAAAGCCCAGACAGTGATTTATTAGCGTTATTATTACCTGACTATATGACAAGACTTCCCCCTTATTGCTTTCTGGACCAGCAATCCATACATATCGCTGAATATGCGGAAAATATCCATAACATAGCTGCATGTTAAGCAAAGGTTTTTTTCCCCCACTATAATAGAGGCAAAGGGATTAATTTTGGATGTGTGGCAAATCTTTATTGAAATTTTCGCAGAAGGATTTAGAAAAGAATGTTAATTCATGTAAATTAGGTATTTTGGAGCCAAAGTTCAAGCATGGCTGAACTCTTAAAAGATTTTATTAAAACACCTGCAATTTAGAGCATATTGATGGAAATTAAATTTGTGTGAGTGAAAGTGATTAATCTGTTTTGGGGGCAGTTAATGATCATGAAATGAAGGGCAAATTTGAGACAGATAATTAGTTCTTAAAGAAAAACTCAAAGTTTCATTAAATCATTTCTTTTTATAAAAAAATTAAGGGGTAAAATATTATTATTTTTTTCAATTTCGATTAGTTTGATTCATAATGATTAAATAATTACTATTGATTAAAGAATGTAAAAGAAAATCATTTTCATTGGGACTTGAAACAAAGAAAAATTTCTTTAATTTCTTCTTGCAAAGCAGAATAATGTATAAAAAAAATCAAAAATTGGATTTAGTTCGATTTTAATGAATTATATTTATAAATAAAATGTTTACTTTTAAAAAGAAAATGTTCTACAAATAATTGCTTAATTTTATAAAGAAAATGTTTTATAAAAATGTTTACTTTTCTGGAGAATTTTTTTTTACTTTTCATTTGCAAAGAAAATATTTACTTTTCCACTGTCATTTATAAAGAAAATGTTTACTTTTCTACTGTCCTTTATATAGAAAAAGTTTACGCTTCTACTATCATTTATGAAGCATATGTTTATTTTTCTATTGTCATTTATAAAGAAAAGGTTTATATTTCTATTTAAATTATGTAATTAAAGAAATGCTTAATAAGTTCAGCAACTTCAGTATAGATCCAAGAGTCAATTTAATGAATAATAATAACATAAATGTAATGACGAATCATAATATGTCTCTCTGAATTTAGGCAACTACTAAAAAGTAAAAAAAAAATTCATTATAGTAGTTCAAAATATATTCAATTGACCTTACAATAGTAACAATTGATTAAGTAGATTTAAAAATTTCTCATACTAATTTTTCAAACAAATAGAAAAGAAGAAGTTCCGTAAATTTTTTTTTTATAATGTTGACTTAAAAACAAAGAAAATTTTTTAACTTTTTAAACTCGTGGATCAAATTTATTTCTTGTAAATTACAATTTATTACGAAAATAAAAAAAAATTTCAAAATAATAATTTTTACATACTTAATTTTGAAATGAATAGAAAAGAGAAAGTTCTTAAATTCCTTTTTAAAAATGTCGACTTAAAAACAAATAAAATCCTTAACTTTAAACGCGTGTATCAAATTTATTTCTTGCAAATTATTAAAATGTAAAAGAAATGTTCATAATAATAAATAAAATGTTCTATTTATTTTAAAATAGTAACTGTTTTTTAATATTTAAGCACATTAATAAATAAATGTTTGTTTTCTACTGCTTAAGTATTGCTGATGAATCTGGATTTAATATGACAAACATATACAAATGACATAAACTCTGATGGAAATGTTTAAAAACCTATTTAATAAATTTATTGCTAGTTTACCGTGCACAAGATAAAAAGTTGAGGATCATAAATCATTCTTCTAAATCAGATTTCTTTATAATGATTCATTAAAACAGAATGAATCTCATTTCTCAGACAAACAATAAATGATTTAACCATTTCAAAGTCCACAAGTTCCATAACAAACATTTATCAAAATGTGTTTGCGTTCACTAAAGCAAGAAATGATGCAAGAAAATGCAATCAAATTCAAATAGTGAAAAAAAAACTTGATAAATTATTTTTTTCTTCAGAGTTGAAACCTAAACTAATGTCTTTATGTAGTTTTTTTTTAGAATAGTTAACGCACTAATGCATGCTCTTCTAATGATGACTCTGAATTGGACAAATGCTTGCAGAGAAGAATAGAGACTTTACGCACGCTTTGATAAAATAAAGAATTATGCAAATGTATTATTTTAGTGCTTCTTTCTCTTGAATCCTTGATGAAAAAAGTCTGCTTTTTTTTAAATAGTTAAAAGAAGAAAGGTATGAATATGTGATTAAGTACTTAGTAACGGTCCGAAAAGCAGTGTTTGTTTCATTTTGAAAAAGCTCTTTTATTCTCAATTTAAGTGCTCAAACTTTTAATTTATTTTGGTTGTTGTAAAATGATAAAGGTGAATTGGGTTCATTTTTTTCCTCTACAATATTCACGTATCTTAGGACTATGTAGTCCTTTACCAGTGAAAATAAATGGAGGTGGAATATCAGTGGACTCATAAATGTATAACTAACAGACCACCATATACAAATGACATAAACTCTGATTTCTTAATGCTTTTCTCTTGGATAAATTTATTGAAAAAAGTTTCATTTCCAAAAAGCTTTATTTTAAATCATTCAACAAAAACTCGAATTTTTTTTATTGATTATTAAAACAGTTGTCAAAGAATAAAGGTCAGAAAATTGTATGTTTGATTTAACCATTTCAAAGTCCACAAGTTCCATAAAAACATTTATCTTTGGTTGTTGTCAAATGGTATGTAGCCCCAAATCAGAAATGATGAAGAAAATGCAATCAGTGGGCTCAAATGATAAAAAGAAACCTTCAGACTTTATTTTTTTTTCTTTGGATTTGGTCTTTATGCAGTTTTTTTTAAGAATAGTTAACGCACTAATGCATGCTCTTCTAATTGATGACTCTTGAACTGACAAATGCTTACACGAATAGAGACTTTACGCACGCTTTGATAAAATAAAGAATTAAGCAAATGTATTATTTTAATGCCTCTTTCTTTGAATCCTTGATAAAAAAGCCTGTTTTTTTTAAACAGTTAAAAGAAGAAAGGTATGAATATGTGATTAAGTACTTAGTAACGGTCCGAAAAGCAGTGTTTGTTTCATTTTGAAAGAGCTCTTTTATTCTTAAAGGAAGTGCCCGAATTTTTCATTTATTTTGGTTGTTGTCAAATGATAAAAGTCAAGAATTTTACCCACACCTCACCTACGTATCTAGGACTATGTAGTCCTGCACCAGTGAAAAAGATGGAGAGGGAATATCAGTTGGCTCATGTGTATAACTAAAAGCCCACCTACTACCTACTTTATTTTAATGCATCTTTCTCTTGGATTCTTGGGGAAAACCAGGTTTATTTTAAATAGGCAAAAGAAGAAAAGTATAAATATGTGATTAAGTACTTAGTAACGGTCCGAAAAGCAGTGTTTGTTTCATTTTGAAAGAGTTATTTTTTTGTCAACAGAAGTGCTCGAAATGTTCATTTAGTTCGGTTATAGTTAAATGATAAAGATTAGGAATTGTACAGAGTTTTTTCTCTACACCTCATCTACGTATCTAGGGCTGCTTGATGGTCAATTGGCTAGCACTCTGGTCTTTGGTATCACAGGCTTCAGGTTCGAATTCGGTGGCATGGATATTTGTCAGCGGTTCGGAATTCACTTTAAGCTGTAGGTTCCGCTGTGTTTAGTCCTCGGGTTCACAAAATGACCGTAGAGGGACAAACCAAACCACGTATCTACTGCTATGTAGCCCCGCATCAATGAAAAAAGTGGGAGGTGGAACATCAGTGAGCTTCATGTGTACCACTAATAGCCCACCTACTATACCCCTTATTTTAATGCTTCTTTCTCTTGGTTTGTTTTGTCGCTCTACGGTCCTATTTTGCACACATTTGGCTAATTAGACCGGGACTTACAGTTTAAAGTGGATTCCAAACCACTAACATACATCCATGCCATCCAGGGTTCGAACTTGTAGTCTGTGGTAAAAAAGCCAGAGCGCTAGCCAATTGGCCATCAGGCTGCTTCTTTCTCTTGGATACTTGATCAGAAAAAGGGCTTTTATTTAAATAGGCAAAAGATGAAAAGTATGAATATGTGATTAAGTAGCAACTGTCCGAAAAGCAGTATTCGTTTCATTTCGAAAGTGTTCTTTTATTTTTAACGGAAGTGCTCGAATTTTTCATTTATTCTCGTAGTTGTCAAATGAAAAAAGTTAAGAATTGCACACATTTTTTTTTTCCCCCACCTCATCCACGTATCTAGGGCTATGTAGCCCCATATCTGTGAAACAGGTGGAGGTGGAATATCAGTGGGCCTCATGTGTACCACTAACAGCCCACCTACTACAACGGACCTTATCTTAATGCTTCTTCTCTTGGATCCTTGATGAAAAAAGTTTCATTTTGAAAGAGTTCTTTTATTGTCAACGGAAGTGCTCGAATTTTTCATTTATTTTAGTTGTTATCAAATCAAGAATTGTATGAATTTTTTTCCTCCGCGTATCTAGGACTATGTAGCCCCGCATCAATTAAAAAGACGGAGGTGGAACATCGGTGGGCCTCATATGTGGCACACAGCCCACCTGCTAACCACTTTATTTCAATGCTTCTTTCTCTTAAATCCTTGATGGAAAAAAAATTTTTTTTTAAATAGGTAAAAGAAGAAAAGTATGAATATGTGATTAAGTACTTAGTAGTCTGAAAAGCAGGGTTAGTTTCATTTTGAAAGAGTTCTTTTATTTTCAACTGAAGTGCTAAAACTTTTTTTTTTTATTTTGGTTGTTGTCAAATGATAAAGGTTAGGAATTGTACGCATTTTATTCCTCCACACTTCGTCCACGTACCTATGACTATGTAGCCCCGAATCAGTGAGAAGTGTGGAGGTGGAATGTCAGTGGGCCTCATGTGTATAACTAAAAGCCCATCTACTACCACTTTATTTTAATGCTTCTTTCTCTTGGATCCTTGATGAAAAGCAGGGTTTTTTTTATATAGACAAAACATTGGTTTGGTTTGGTTTGGTTTATCGCTCTACTGTCATCTTGTGCACACGAGGGCTAAACAGACAGCTACCTGCAGTTTAAATGAAATAGGCAAAAGAAGAAAGATATGATTAAGTACTTAGTAACGATCCGAAAAGCAGTGTTTGTTTCGATTTGAAAGAGCCCTTTTATTCTCAACGGAAGTGCACGAATTTTTCATTTATTTTGGTTGCTGTCAAATGATAAAGGTTTGGAATTGCACACTTTTTTCCTCCCCTCCTTATCCATGCATGTAGGGCTATGTAGCCTCGCATCAATGAAAAAGGTGTAGGTGGAACATCAGTTTGCCTCATGTGTACATCTAACCACCCACCTACTGCCCACTTTATTTTAATTCTTCTTTCTCTTAGAACTCGATGAAAAAAAATGTTTTTTTTAATAGGGTAAAGAAGAAAGTATGAATATGTGATTAAGTACTTAGCAACGATCCGAAAAACAGTGTTTGTTTCATCTTGAAAGATCTCTTTTATTCTCCACGGAAGTGCTCAAACCTTTTATTTATTTAGTTGTTGTCAAATGATAAAGGTTAGGAATTGTACCCATTTTCCCTCCACACCTAGCCCACTTATCTAGGGCTGTATAGTCCCAAATTAATGGGAAATGTTGAATATCGGTAGGCCTCATGTATACCAGTAACATCCCACCGACGGGATAACATTTATGGATAACTGCCCCCCATTTGCATGTCGTATAGGTTTGTTTGGTTTGTCACTTTACGATCATTTTTGTGTGCATATTTTGGATAATTAGACAGGGACCTATAATTTAACGTGAATTCCGAACCACTGATAAACATCCGTGCCTCCTCCAGGATTCCAAACTAAAATCTGTGTCACCAATGGCCAGAGAACTAGCCAACTGGCCATCAGTCCGCTGGGCGATTGCTTAAAACATGTCGTACAGGAGAAAGCTCCATCAGACAGCTTGACTATAGATGCGTGATGCTTTACTCACATTGTGACAATCGACAATATTTTAATTTTACTTCGTTTCCGAAAGTAACACTGTTACACATATTGTATTATATAGTTTTATCACATAAATCATTGGTAACGTTTCATGTACTTGATTGCAAGTATGTAATTTAGAAAATGAAAAAAAATACCCTTTTTTTATACATTTTTTGTAATTTAGAATGATCGATTTGTTCTTGAAAGTGTAAGTACACTATTCGTGGTATTCCACTATTATCTAATTTAAATATCCAAAAACTTTAATTTTAGAAATGGTCGCCATTTACTCTTTTTGTGAAATAAACATGAATAAAGCGTTTTGATAAAAAGTTTTCCAAATTGTTTTGACACAAAAGAAATTTTTTTTGAAAATTTGATCCCTTATCTTTAAAAGAAAAACAAAACAAATAAGCTCCGCAGGTATGAATGCTTTTAAAAAAATTACCTTAAGCAATATTTAACAAAATGGATTATTGTTTGAAAATTTATCTAACAGCAAAAGCATTCAAATGGGAAAAATTTTAATGTTGAATATGAAATAATTTTCATGCATGTATATAAATTAATCACGTTTATTTTTAAATTTTTAAATGTTATTATTTTACTGTAAAATAACAATATCCACGATATCCTGCTTATTAAAGTATGTAATACAATATTTGATGTATGATGTAAAATTTACCTAATAATAGTTAAATCATAATTCATAATTCTTCAACTAACTTATTTGTATATCATATGAATTATTATTGTTTTTCAAATTATTTATGCTAAATCAAAAATGTTTATCAAAATTAAGAACTAAATATTTTTTAATATTGAAAATATTGTGAAAGCGGGAAAGTGCCTATTTTAAATAAAACGGTTCAACAAATATACACAATATGATTTCATTGCACTTATGATGAATAATTAGTTTTAAAACGCATAACTGTAACTTCTATAATTTAGTTTTGTAGTGTGCTGATTGGCCAACCAGATTGTAATTGGGTGTGGTTGGGTTGAGATGCTTGATGCACAGTTGGAAAATTCCCAGCTTTGTTTGCACACGTACGAATACCCTACACATACAATTAGAGATATACAATATTTAACACATTTAAAGACATATAATTATAGATTCATGGAAGAATTCCACTTCTAATTCCACCAACCCGATGCTAAACTACATGCAGGAGAAGCGAAATATACTTTCTCACCGCTGAAAGTCTGTAGGCCAACTAATACGCTGAAATGCGCTAAATATATTTCCTCTCGGGATGAGAGACTATAATACTAAATATTTCTCATCGGGTGATAGTCTCGAGGCCAACTGACCATTTCTCCTGAAAGCTGCAGGCGGCGCTCTTGCCTCTGTGTAGGAGGAAACAAGCTTATCGTTTTAAAATAATAGATTTTTGATTGATTATTATTTACATGAGCAAAGCATTAAAAAACAAAATCTAGGTTTGAATGAAATAGAGATTTTATAATTGCAAAAAAAAAAACCAACAACAGAAAAAAAACGTATCAACATTTTAAAGAAATTTATTTAGTCTATCATTTAATAAGTTATTAAAATGTATTTAATTCAATTTTAAATTTTGTTTCAAATATTTTTGTCAATTTCTTTAAATTATTTTAAACTTAAAATACCTTAAAATACAATCAAATTCATTAAGGTTTTGAAAATACCTTAATGAATTTGATTTTGTTGTTATTTAGATAGTTTCAATATTAATAGTATCATTATGCATTCTTATTTCTTACAAATATATAAGTAATAATTTTAATCAATTTAGTAATAATAATAATCAATATTTATCAATAGTAATTTGGTAACAATAATATTTTATAATAATAATATTTTTAAATTATTCAATTTTTTTTTTTTATAAACATATTCCAAACATTCAACACTTTTTACTGAATAAATATTAACACAAACATTGGAAGACAAACTACAACATGTTATTCTTGTAAATAACATTTAAAAACAAAAAATTACTAATAATTATTAGAGAGTAATTGGCAAATTGTTCCTCATTAATAAAAAAATAATTTGTCAGTTTTAATACTGCAGATTTATTACCTGAGAATAACTGTATCTAAAATTCTTTTCAATATACTATTTATTCATTTATGTATTCATAATATAAGCAAAATCATTTCTCTGAAGTATTAATAATGATATAATAGTTCATTATTATTATTGATTCGTTCATTTTATAATAGCCTTGTTTTCGTTTATCACTTGTTTCATTACTTATATTTTATGTTTCATTACTTATTTTACTACAAATCTATTACGTGAGAAAAATTTTATAGTTATATATAATTCCATGTAATGTTTATTCATTCACGTAATCATCATGTTAGACAAAAAAAATTATCTGACTACTTACAAATATAGTTATAATAATTCATTGCTATTACTGAATCATTTATTTTATATTTACCTTACTTTATTTAAAAATTTAGAACTATTATATGAGTGAAAAAAAATTACTACTCAGTCTGCTTGTATATTTTATTACTTATTTTCCAAACTTTTTTCGTCTGGATTGCCTTTGTCTTATGTAAAACTATAGTTTAAATATCTATTTGCCTAAAGGCAACTTAACTACAACTAGACTTTCATTTAAACAAGCGAAAAACATTAACACATATAACAGAAACTTAAATGCATTTTCTTATACTACTGTAGTATCTTCTTCAAGATTAAAAGAAGTCCATGGCAACATTAAACTTTCTTCTTCAACATTAAGAAACATCCTAGTGCATTAAAGCAACCAGCCATGAAGGCGAGTTCCCGAAGACATTCATATTTTTCCTCTTTCTACCTCTCCTGAAACTTCAAATGTGCCCCGTCGAGTTTCTCCCAAAGGATAAACAAAACTACGAATACCTAGAACTTGGTGTTACTTTATTGCTGGCAAAAGTGCACATTCACTTGGATGTATGAAAATTAAGTAAGAATAACAGCTCCAGAAGTCGAGATGGAACTGGACCCTTAAAAAATAAGTTGTGCTTTCAGCGTCTTTCATTAACTTGCTAATAAATGGACATTTGGACAAGAGTCGTATTACATGAAATGGCTCCACATTCCTCAAGTAAACTTTGAGATGTTTATTTGTTTAGACTAGAGACTCGCTAAATTTTATATGATGTCAGAAAATGATAACATGCTCTATCAATTTGAAAAATGTTTAATGTTATTTTCAATTCTGGGGAGGCTCAGAAGCATTTAGTTTTGAAACAATTTAGTAAAAGTTCTAGAAACTGTCGTTTTCGAAAGGTGCATACTGAAATGGTTTTGTGAATCTTACTTCTTTTAAAAAGAAATTAAATATGTGTAGCAGTAGATTATTATTACAGGAAATAAGTATGTATGATTAGAAATTATTAGAATATATGTAGACTACTGTTAAAAATTATTATACATTATAAATATTAGAGTATTAGAGTAACTGCAGACTACTATTAAAATAAATTATTATATATTATTAGAAATTATTACAGTATTATGTTTAATTGTAGACTAATAATAAAAGGCATTATTATGTATTATTAGAAATTACAGCATTATTTGTAATTTCCAATTATAATTCCATATATATTTCTTCATTCATATAGTATTCTTAATATAGACTATAATATGGTATTCTTAATATAGACTATAATGTAGTATTCTTAATGTTAAACAAAAAATTTATGTGAGTAATTACAATTATGGTTATAATAATTTATTATTATTACTGGTACATTCAATTAACATTTTTCTTTTCCTTTATAACTTATTTGAAAATACAGATATTCCTATTAGATATATTTATAAGAAGAAATTACGACCCCGTCTATATACATATTTTATTGCATATATTTCTACAGATTTAT
>BPLQ01012399.1:0-48580 GCA_021605075.1 Caerostris darwini | reverse complement strand
TGTATTTTGCTTTAAAACAAGCTTTATTTTTAGAAAAAAAATAATAAGAGTCTTTTTTTTCCATAAGCCGAAGAGAAAATGAAGCTCGTTTAACCCTTTAACGGGCACAAGCCGATTTCTTTCAAAATTTACATTTTACGCTATAATTAGAGAAAAGAAGCTCATTTATGACCAAAAAAATTATTTTTTTAATTTTGTAGCTGTGGCTGTTATTTATAACATGGTTGGTAACATATTTACCACCGCCCTATACAAGCAATGACATTTTACTGATTTATTCAATAGAAAAAATATGAAATATAAATAATTTCACAAATAAATATGCATTTTGTAAAACTATTTATTACTAATTATTTCTAAACTAAAAATATATTATGAGTAAAGTGGTAGAAAAACCCAATACGATGTAAATTACGAAATGTATTATTTTTAATTATTCTAGTGAAACAGCATAAAACAAGGAGTTGCACACAATGGAACATCACATGTTCAACATAACACTTTTGTCCGTTTCTGGTTAGTTTTGGTGCTACAATGTTTGCACCTTTTGAACGCTTGCCCTTTTTCTGGCATGTGTATTCGAACATTAGTTGTTCTGATTTCCTGCGGAATGCCAATTTGCTTCTTCGTTGCAACCCAACTTGAATGCAACTTTCGATTTTTACTGCTAAATCCTCCTATTACCCCACGAGCTATTCTTAACCTAATTTCTAGATGCGAATTTTTAGCTACTTTATGATTATTCACGTACAATATATATAAATTTACTAAGCTAGCAAATAAAAGAAAGTAAAATAACCTATGTCACCATTTCTTTGATTTTCTACTTGAGCTATACGAAGATTTCAAGTGGTTAAATTTATCCACTCCCCCCATAGTTCTTGTATAATCTCAATTGCTTTTGGGCAAACAATTTTCTTTTTAGAGCCATATTTCTGGGTTCCACTTACTTATGTCATTTCATTCATATTATGGGCTGTTGAAAGAATAATAACAACTTTAGCCATTGCACTGCAACATGTCTCTACATGCAAATCATTGGTAAGATTTGTTATAACTCTATATCCCAATTCTTCCAAAATGGCACCATCGTCTTTTTTCCTTGTATAAACCTCAAATTGATACAGAAACGCACTAGATGCGTCTGACCCAGCCCAAATCTTATATCCTCTTTTTATAGGCTTTCCTAACATATCTTGCAAGGTGGACAGCTTATTCGGCGGTTAGACTTTTGTTTTTCGATGCTTCTATCTAAAATATTATTCAATACATTGAGTAACTTTCTTTTTTTTAAAATCACTTGAAAAATCTTATAAAAATATTACTTTTATTACATTCCATTTCGAATTATTAGTTCTAAATATTTAGATATTTATGTATTCCAAAAAAAATCGCTAAAGTATGCTTAATAATATTAGTAATAATAAATTTTATAAATAAATGGTGTAATATATATATATATATATATAGACATATAAATCAAGTACTAAGCCAAGCGAAATGCATTCCTGAAAACGAATAAATCAGTTGCAAACCAGGCGGTGGTAAATTATATACCACCACTAAAATCGCTAAGCAGGCAATGGTAAATATGTTACCACCAATTATAAATGCGTACAAATAAAAATATTTAGCATTAATTTTCAAAATGCATAATGAAATCTAGCTATTACACTGAAGTGACAAAAGTCATGGGATACCTCTTAATATCGTGTCGGCCTTCCATTCACCCGGCGAAGTGCAACAACTCGACGTGGCATGGACTCAACAAGTCGTTGGAAGTCTTCTGCAGGAATATTGAGCCATGCTGTCTCGATAGACGTCCATAATTGTGAAAGCGTTGATGGTGCAGGATTTTGGGCACGAACAGACCTCTCGATGATGTCCCATAAATGCTCGATGGGATTCATGTCGGGCGATCTAGGTGGCCAGATCATTCGTTGGAATTGTCCAGAATGTTCTTCAAACCAATCACGAACAGTTGTGGTCCGGTGACATGGCGCATTGTCATCCATAAAAATCCCATCGTTGTTTGCGTACATGAAGTCCATGAATGGCTGCAAGTGATCCAGTCAATGTTCCGTCCAGTCGCACCAGAGAACCAAGTCCATGCCATGAAAAAACAGTCCACACCATTACGGAGCCACCACCAGCTTGAACAGTGCCTTGCTGACAGTTTGGGTCCATGGCTTCGTGGGGTCTACGCCACACTCGAACCCTACCATCAGCTCTTACCAACTGAAATCGTGACTCATCGGACCAGGCCACGGTTTTCCATTCATCTAGGGACCAACCGATATGCTCACGTGCCCACGAGAGTCGCTGCAAGCGATGTCGTTCTGTCAGTAAAGGCACTCGAGTCGGTCTTCTGCTGGAATAGCCCAAGAAAGCCAAATTTCTCCGCACAGTTCTAACACACAAGTCCCTTGTACGTCCCACATTGATTTCTGCGGTTCTTTGACGCAGTGTTGCCTGTCTGTTAGAATTTACGACTCTTTGCAGACGTCGCCGGTCTCGGTCGTTAAGTGCAGGCGGTCGACCACTGCGTTGTCCATGGTGGGATGTTATGCCTGAAATTTCATACTCTCGGCACACTCTTGACACAGTGGATCTGGGAATGTTGAATTCCCTAACGATTTCCGAAATGGCATGACCCATGCGTCTAGCTCCAACTAACATTCCGCTTTCAAAGTCTGTTAATTCCCGTCGTGCGGTCATCATCACGTCAAAACCTCTTCATATGAATAACTTGAACAGAAATGAAAGCTCTGCGAAAGCACTGCGCATTTTTACCTGTTCTACGCGATGCTACTGACATCTGAAAATTTGCATATTGCTATCCCATGACTTTTGTCACTTCAGTGTATATCTTCAAGATACACAAAATACCATTACATAACTTCTAACGTATTTTTATTCATAATTATATTGGGAGATAGAAAAAAAAATGGATATCTTCGCCATTTTGCTCGAAAACTGACAAAAAGAGGACATTTAGCCGTTTACGAGGCCCGAAACTGCGATCTACCGGTTGAAACGTGAAACGCTGATTCCGAAGGTCGGTGACTGCTAAGGGGCGATAATAAATAATTTACCAAAATCTAATTTACTTAATACTTTAAAATTTTAATTTACCAAATCGCGTGGGGGTAATATATTTACCACCGCCTTACAAAGGGTTAAGACTGTTATATTGATCTTCGATGTTAACTTACATTAAAATTCGATGACTGTTATATTGATCTCAAGGTTTTCATTAACAAAACCATATCTTTGATCTGTTTGGTCTGTCACTCTGCAGTCATTTTTTGCATACTTAAGGATAATTAGACTGGGCCTACAGTTTAGCGTGGATTCCGAACCACTAACAAAGATCCATGCTACAGCCAGGATTCGAACTTGACGTTTGTGGTACCAATAGCCAGAGCGCTAGCCAATTGTCCAACAGGCCACAACATATCGTAGAAATAATATTATTCACGTAAATTAAAGAAAAATAGGAAGATTGAGTCAGAATTAACGCAACAAATTTCAATTAACGATATTGCACACAGAAATAAATATATAGGATATTTGTACCGATATTTATACCTATATGGACCTACACACCCACTCACCCGAGATGAGATACAGGTTTCTATACTACATGTATACTGCAGGTACACTACATCTCATTCTGAGTCTCAGATATTTCATAATATGTAAAATAAGCACAAGTTGACAATTCTAATATTTTTTTTCCATGCAGAAAAGTGGCACATGTACAGAACCTCACTGCCAAATATTCATCGTGTGAAAGATTCAAGTGAAAAGAAGTTGATTGATTCTTTCAGTAGAAATAAACCAGAAAGTCAACCAAAGCTATATTTGCAATTTAAAGGTGTCACACCTTCATTTCTTCACTTTAGTATCCTGACATACGTAATTAATTGTTTATGAGATTCATATGAACTTTATAGAAGGTATCGTTGAGAGAATCACTGTAGTGTTGAACAGGATAAAAACGGCATCAATTCTTCGAAATGATGCTGCCAGTCTTTGTCACTGCTCTGAATTGGGCAACGGAACCACTTAGGCACCACTTTGGTTCCTTATCTGATATATGGGTTATTCAACTTGTGATTTCGTTAATTAGCTTTTGCTTACTAGTGAAAGTTTAACTTGGGTATGTCTGATAATCACGTCTGGTATACTCTATTCTGACATTCAGATTAGAATGCCCACCTAGGTTCCTATTCTAGAGGCAGTTGTCTTGTTCACCACATATATCTTGTCCCTGAATTCCGGATTCAAGGATTTGTAATGGCTTAAGGATTCAGATAAACTGAATTTGCGAATGTGTCACAGTTTAAAATAGGCTGTTTATGGGGATTGGCTGCTTTAATTGAAATATTTGGAAGTTTCATTTTTGTAGCTTGCATTATTTAAGCTGTGGATATAAATAGATAAGAGGGGGGAAAAGAATATAAAAGGATGATTGAAGAGTTTTTTGATAAAGGATTTCAATTTTGGCTACATATAAACATTTTCGATTTACCATTTCCTTCCAGATTACTTGTTGAATACTAATCAATAAAATTTTGTATTTTGCTTTAAAGTATTTTTTTTTTTTTTTTTTTTAGAGAACAAAGTTTTTTTTTTTTCATAAGGCAAAGAGATAATGAATCTCAATTAATATCTGCCCGAAAATATGACTTCTGTGATTGTCGTATTAATCCCAAATTTCCATTAAAAAAACCATATCAGTATTCTCCGAAATGATGTGGCCAGTGTTGTTTTGCTCGTGGGAATTAGTGCTCGTGGGCAACGGAGCTATTTGGCTACCAATTTCCGAATATAATTTGGTTGTTTCTCAGTTATAACTGGATTGTTCATCTTGTGATGCTATTTATTACTTTTTTGTTTACTAATGAAAGCTTAACTTATGTAATTATACACTATTCTGACATTCATATTAAAATGCACTCCTAGATTTCTATTTTAGTGTTAGTTGTCTTTTTTAATCACAATTATCTTATCCCTTCTTCACTAAATCATTTTATCAAAGATATTTATGAACATCCTGCAAACATATGATTACCATATGTGTACAAGATGTTCATAAACAACTTTGATGAAATGAGAACATATGACAAAACATGATTTCACATGATTGTCCTTGAATCATGTGAACCCATGTGTAAGCACAAAGTCGACAATTATATGAATAAATATATTTCGTCTTATTTCTTTCATCAGAACATTACACCCATAGTGTCTGACTCAAATTTTGACCTGATAAATTGACACATGGAAATTTGCACCCTTTGCTCCGAATACAACGGCCTGGTGGCCAAATGGCTGGCCTTTGGTGGCATGTATGCTTGTGAGTGGTTCGGAATCCACGATAAACTGTATGTCCCTGTCTGTTTAGTCCTCGTGTACACAAGATGACCGCAGGGCGACAAACCAAACCAAACCAAACCGAATTGAACAGAACGGAATTCTGTGTAAAAACTGTACTACTCAACTTTTGACGAATACCCCAAAATGACATATGATAGTTTGAACACTTTGCTCCAGATTCAACGAAACGGAATCCCGTGTACAAATTGCACTACTCAAATTTTAAAAGCATATTTAAATTGGCATATAAAATTTGAACCCTTTGCTCCGAATTCAACGAAATGATTACTACCTATCAAATACCGGTAATATATGCCCGAACTAACCGGGAGCCAGATTTTATAGTTTTATGTTGTTTAAATACAAGTACATGAATTATAAAAGTACGTGCATAGTAATAGTTTTAGTAAATATTTGTAGCTCAAATAACAAAAATTATTTTTATTGTTGTTGACTACATTTTTTTTTTTTTTTTTTTTTCCCCATAGTGTGTCAAGCCTCTATCTAAATATAAATTATTATTAATAAAATTAAGATATTTTTACAAAGAAGATAACATTAAAAAATATATGTTCTTATAAAACATTGCTTACACAATTAGCGCAGGAATAATTGAGTGAATTCAACTCGACTTTGCTGTAGCCACAATTTAGAAAACAGAAAGATTCGGTAGAGCTTACGATAGAACGTGTCGCACTGGTAGTAAGTCTGTATATTTCGGAAAATTAATATAGTTCTTTATAGTCAATCTGTATTAATTCTATACATGACTTGAAATATTATATTTATTTTGATATTTACCAGGAAGAATTATATTCCGGTTCTCGTTAGATCACCGAAGTCAAGCATCATTGGGCGCGGTCAGTACTTGGGTGGGTGACCACCTGGGAACACCGCGTGCCGTTCGTATTCACAAATTTGGGACCTGAATGGCCGAGTGTCTAGCACTCTGGCGCACGGTGCCACAGGTTTCGGGTTCGAATCCCGGCGGTGCCATGGATGTTTGCAGTGGTTCGGAATCCACTTTAAGCCGTAGGTCCCGGTCTCCTATGACTGTAAGACCGTCACGGAGCAAAAGTCAGGCTTCTACCTACGGGTGCTCCATCACAACAGAAGCTGCTTCCTTCCCCTTCAATCATGAGCACGTATGGGCTCGTGGGCTTGGCCAGCCAAGTGGGATAAGAAACAACAACAAACAACAACAGAATTATATTTCTCAGTTTGTTTTTTGTGAGTTGTGTAGCAGCGTCTTCTGCCATGTTTCCTGGGTAACGTTGAAAATGCAAACATGTAAAATGTTTACAATGCTAACGTGTATACATGTTTATATGTTAAGATAAACATGTTTATCGTAGCATTGTACAAAATTGAATAAATTTCATATGTTTTTCAGATAATTTCATTCTAATTCATGAATTATTCTTAGAAGGAAATTTGTAAAAAAATCATAACCTTAACTATTAATAATTTCAATAATCATATTATTTATAAAAAAAATATTAATAAACTAAATAGCATTGAAAATAGTTATAGCATTAAAAGCTTGAAATTAATTTAAGTATTAAGTAAACTATAGCAGAATTTTTAAACAAATTCTAAAATAATAACAATAATAATGAAGAACATTTGAAATTTCTTATACATGATAATAAGTAAAACTTTTAAGAAGCTTTAAATAATTAGATCATTAAAAAACTTTAAAATAATTAATGGATTGTAATTCTTGAAAATAAATAAAAGGAAATATCTCTGAAATAATTATAATATTGAAGAATCTTTCAAATAAATGAAAGGAAATAATGATTTTGAAAGTTTTGTTCACAGCATTTCAAAAAATATATTTCTAAATATAAATTATCATAAATTAAGATATTATTATACAAAGATACCATTAAAAACCAAGATATTCTTATAAAACCATTGCTAACACATTTAGGGCACTAATGGGTGAGTTTAAATTCAACTCGATTTTGATGTAGACACTGTTTAGAAAACGAACACCATATCAGCTACCATGTACAACAAATAAATTTATCCCAGTTCAAAAATAACATTAGATTATTGATATGATTAAGTTTATACCTGTTTAAAAAATATGAAAAATTAAATCTCCATTCAAGATTACGAAATTAAAACATATTTTTATATTTAAAAATACACTACGCTTTAGAAAATAAATTTTTAAGGAATAAATAATTCTTCGACAAAAATTCTCGCCATTGAATTAAAAATTAGTCTCCATGATCTGAAATATGATTAAAGACTTAAGAAAAAATAAACATATAATTCAATTACCATTAAATAATTTCAAAGATGCAGGCTATACAAAAGGGACTTAAAAAACGCCATTGTTTTGTCATTACTTGAAAGTTGTTAAGGATTTCTTTTACTTCATAAATAATCGGATTTTATACATAGGACTGCATGCAATTAATCATTGAGGTTTTCAATATAAATGCAAATGAAGTTTTTTGGGCATCCATTTTTTACATTTTTTATCTCAAATACTTATCTTTGGTGTAATATGGCCTCTAAAAGTAAAAAAATAAAAAAAGTGAATTAAGGATAAATGTCTTACATACTTATATGACTTGAGAAGATTATTGATAGAAACAATAAATGTGAAAATTTAAATTTGCCTTAAAATGTTTATTTTTTTCTATCTTTAAATGCTACATTTTATCAGATACTGCATCATGTTACATTTTATTTCTGATGGTGGTGGGGGGGAGATCAGGAACTTGAAAAGGATTTGTTTTTGTCAATTATTTTCAAAAATAATTATACCTGAATATAATGTTGAAGTTTCAAGCAATAAAGGAAAATGTGTGTGTTTTACTATAACTATATTTGATACATTAATTGATACGATATAAGACATAATATATAATTAAATATAATATGTATTTTAATTTTATTTTAATATAATTATATTATCATAATTATATTGATATATTAAAACCTTAATATTGGTTACTGTTTTATAGTACAGTTATTCATGTAAGATTATCTTAACATGCATCATATTTTTATAGTATGAGACAAAACATATCTAAAAGAAAGAAAATTTTAAAAAATAAGATAAGATATATATAATATAAATTTAAAGATATGATATAATAGAAAATTTTTAATACGTGAAAAATAGTTATCTCTTCTGTTTTTATATTTATTATATATATGACTTTTTTTAAATGTTTTTCTTCGTCTTCATTAGCGCAACAACTCCATGGTGGACCAATGCCGTTTGCCTACTGGCGGATTTCGAGACAGGAGATGCTTTCTTTTTACGTTGTAGGAATGTCAGCCCTACTCCCAATGCTATACAGTAATTTTGTTCTAATTCATGAATTATTCTTGGAAGGAAGTTTATACAAGAAAGGCATAATCTTAAATATAATTAATTTCAAGAATCCCATGAATTGTAAAAAGAAAAAAAATACACTAAGTAACATTTAAAATAATTAGAGAATTAAAAACTTTAACTTAATTTAAAAGTTAATAAACTATAGAAGAATTCAAACATTGAAAAACTTCTAAAATAATAACAAAAATATTGAATAACATTTTAAATTTATTAAATGTGACAATAAGTAAAACTTTGAATTTTAAATAATTAAATCATTAAAAAAATTTGAAATAATTAACAGATAGAAAAATCTTGGAAATAAATAAAATGAAAAACTTCTGAACTAATTAAAGCGTTGAGAAATATTGGAAATAAAGGAAATGAAAAATTCCTGTAAGAATTAAAATATTGAATATTAATTCTCTACATAATATTTAAAATATCTAAAATTTTTAAAAACTTTAAAATAATTTAATCATTAAATAAACAATAGAAGAACTAAAACATTGAGAAACTTCTAAAGTAACAACAAAAATATTGAAGAACATTTTAAATTTATTAGACATGACACAAAATAAATCTCTGAAGAAGTTTTAAATAATGAAATCATTAGGAAACTTTCAAATAATATACGGACAGAAGAATCTCAGAAATAAAAAAAATGAAAAATCTCTGAAATAATTAAAATAATGAAGAATCTTGGAACTAAATGGAACGCATGGAACTAAATGCATAATATATAAAATACTTAAAATTAAAAAAAAAATTCAACTAATTTAATCATTAAATAAACTATAGTAGAATAATAGCGCTACGTAACTTCCAAAATAATAACAAAAATGCTGAAGAGCATCTTAAATATGTTTAAAACGACAATAAGTAAAAATTTGAAGAATTTTTGAAGGTTATATCATTATTAAATTGAAAAATAATTAATTTATTGAAGATCTTGGAAATACATGAAATAAAAGACCTCTGAAATAATTAAAACAATGAATATCAATACACTTCATAACAATATTTTTAAAAACAATAATTTTTACAAAATATTTAAAAAAAAAAACTTATGTATCAAAAATTAATTTTCATATATAAAAAATAAACATTTAGTGTATAAATATTTCATCAGTTTAAAATTTCCTTTCATGTGAATTTATATTTAAGAAAAAAACTCTGAACTTATTTCTATGAATTATTAGAAAAACAAAAGCCCATCACCTTATTTCTCCACTGCATACCAACACCGCTTCCCTCGCAAAATATGGGACACCCTTTAAATCTCGCTTTCCCCCCAAGCCCAATCCAATCATCGCTGCACTAAGGTTATCGAGTGCAACAACAAAGGATTTGTATTGCAGGGAAGCCCCGAACTGTTTAAGAGGCTTTCGATCGCCATAACTCTCGGAGCCAACCCTGTAGTTTGGACTTTTCCACGCCATTGTGTCATATCGGCAAAAACATTTGTCGCTCTCTCGCGAGTTCTAAAATATACTTTAGTTTGGCCCCGTCTTTTTCACAACCCCGAACGGATATTGCTCCCATTCATCAGGGGGAAGGGGCGTCTTATGGGGGTGGATCGTCTGCGTGAGCAACAGAAACTTCTCAGAGCATTGCATGGAAAATAGATTGCAGATGAGATAGTTACACTTTTCCGAGTCGGTGCAGAGCTCGAGTTCTCAATTTCAAGTCCACAGAAGATGCCTCAAGTTTTACTCGGTTATTTATTATACTTTTATACCACTTCTAGACTTTTCCATGTCTATATTTTTTTGTTCTACTTATCGAAAAATTCGTCCTTACGTTCAGCTGTGATTTTCGTTAATGATGTTTAAATAGTGAGTATCTTTTGAAACTGCATTCCTTTTATTTTATTGCAGTTTCTCAAATATGTTAGAAATGTTGAACTGAAGTTTCTATCATTGCTAATCATCATTTAATTTATTCATATCAACAAACCATGCATGCTATCTATTATTAACTCATGCTAATAAATAAAATGAAAAATCAATTAAATAATTAAACATTAAACAATAATACACTGCAAAAAATTTAAATTAATTTATTCAGTAAATAAAATTCAGAAGAATTAAAACATTTAAGAAACTTCTAACTTAACGACACCAATAATAATTGAAGCATCGAAAAAATTTAAAATAATTAAACAAAAATATAAAATAATTAAACAAAAATATAAAATAATTAAACAATATATTTAAAATAATAAAACAAAATATTTAAACTAGTCATAATTAAGAATCTCTGAAGCAATTAAAATAATAAAGAAGCTCTAAAATTTTAATTTAACAATCTACTTTACCTCAAATATATCTGAAATTAATTTTTTTATAAAAATACACTTTTATTGTATAAATATTTCATCAGTTTAAAATTCCCTTTCACATGAATTTATATTTGAAAAAAAAAAAACCCTGAACTTATTTCTATGAATTATTAGAAACACAAAAGCCCATCACCGTATCTCTCCACTGCATACCAAATGCGTTTCCCTCGCACAATATGGGATACCCTTTAAATCTCGCTTTCCCCCCAAACCCAATCCAATCATCACTGCACTTAGGTTATCGAGTGCAACAACAAAGAAAGATTTGTATTGCAGGGAAGCCCCGAACTGTTTACGAGGTTTTCGATCTCCATAACTCTCGGAGTCAACCGTGTAGTTTGGACTTTTCCGCGCCATTGTCTCATATCGGCAAAAACACTTGTCGCTCTCTCGCAAGGACTAAAATATCTTTTAGTTTGGCGCTGTCTTTCTCTCAACCCCGAACAGATATTGCTCCCATTCATCAGGGGGTGGAGGGGCGTGTTATGGGGGGATCATCTGCTCAAGCAACAGAAACTTCTCAGAGGCATTGCATGGAAAATAGATTGTAGAGGAGATTGCTACACTTTCTGAGTCAGTGCAGGGTTAAAGTACTCAATTTTGAGTCCTCAGAAGATGCCTCAAGTTTTACTTCGCTATTTATTATACTTTTATACCACTTCTGGACTTTTCCATTTCTATATTTTCGTGTTCTATTTATAGAAAAATTCATTTTTACGTTCTGCTGTGATTTTCTTTAATGATTCTTAAATGCTATGTGCTTTTTTAAACTGCATTCATTTCAATTCCTTCTATTAGCTCTCACTCTATATATCATGTTAAAATATTCTATCGTTAATAAAATACTTTTTATTCATCCACACAAGTTCAAATACATTTTTTTGAACTTGTAATGGATGACGTAATTACAGTTTTCTCGAATATTAATTCTTTTAAATTTAATTAATTAATTTAGTTTTTTTCAGATATAAGTTGAAAGATATAGTAGGAATTGACTATAAAAATATCTTGCATTCCTTGTTTTATGTTAGTGCAGTTCCTCAAATATATTAGGAAAGTTGAACTAAAGTTTATATCATTTCAAATAATCTATTAATTCATTCATCGCATCAAATCATACATGTTATCTATTATCTTTTCATGCTAATAAATTAAAAGAAAAATCTCTTAAATAATTAAAACATGAAATATTAATACACTGCAGAAAATTTAAATTAATTTTAACTTAGAAAACTTTAAATTAACTTAATCAGTAAATAAACTTTAGAAGAATTAAAACATTAAGAGACTTCTAAAATAATAACAATACTACTGATCATTTTAATTTTTTAGACATGACAGTAATGAAAACTTTGAAAAGATTTTTAATAATTAAATCGTTAGGAAAAATTGACATATCTTGGAAATAAATAAAATAAAAAATATCCAAAATTATTAAAACATTCAAAATACTTCAAAATAATATCTGAAATAATTAAAATATTGAAGAATCCTCAAAATAATAACTGAAATAATTAAAATATTGAAAAATCTTCAAAATAATATCTAAAATATTTAAAACACCGAAAATAATTTTAAATCTTTAAAACATTGATAATTGAAGCATCGAAAAAACATTAAAATAATTAAACCAAATATTTAAACTAGTTATCATTAAGAATCTCTGAAACCATTAAAATATTAAATAAGCTCTAAAATTTAAATTTAACATTCTACTTTACCTCAAATATATCTGAAATTCATTTTTATATAAAAATAAACATGTATTGTATAAATATTTCATCAGTTTAAAATTCCCCTTCGCATGAATTTATATTTGAAAAAAAAAACCTGAACTTATTTATATGAATTATTAGAAACACAAAGCCCATCACCTTATCTCTCCACTGCATACCAACTGGGTTCCCTCGCAAAATATGGGACACCCTTTAAATCTCGCTTTCCCCACAAGCCCAATCCAATCCTCGCTGCGCTAAGGTTATCGAGTGCAACAACAAAGAAGGATTTGTATTGCAGGGAAGCTCCGAACTGTTTACGACGCTTTCGATCGCCGTAACTCTCGGAGCCAACCCTGTAGTTTGGACTTTTCTGCGCCTTTGTCTCATATCGGCAAAAACACTTGTCGCTCTCTCGCGAGGGCTAAAATATCTTTTAGTTTGGCCCCGCCTTTCTCACAACCCCGAACGGATATTGCTCCCATTCATCAGGGGGGGAGGAGCATCTTATGGGGGTTGATAGTCTGCCCCAGCAACAGAACTTTCTCAGAGCATTGCATGGAAAATAGATTGCAGGGGAGATTGTTACACTTTTCCGAGTCGGTGTATGCCTCGAGTATTCAATTTCGAATCCTCAGAAGATGCATCAAGTTTTACTCGGTTATTTATTATACTTTTATATCACTTTTAGACTTCTCGTTTTCTGTATTTTTTTTTCTATTTATCGAAAAATTCGTTTTACGTTCAGCTGGGATTTTCTTTAATGATGCTTAAATGGTAAGTGCTTTTTGAAACTGCATTCCTTTCATGTTGGTGCAGTTCGTCAAATATATCAGTAAAGTGGAATTCAAGTTTCTATCATTGCTAATCATCTTTAAATTCATTCATCGCGACAAATCATGCATGCTACCTATTATCACCTCATTCTAATAAATAAATTGCAGAATCTCTTAAATAATTAAAACATTATATAATAGTACACTGCATAAAATTTAAATTAATTTTACTTAAAAAACTTTAAATTCATTTAATCGGTAAATAAAGTTTAGAAGAATTATAGCAATAAGAAATTTCAGAATTAATAACAACAATAATAATTGAAGCATCGAAGAAACATTAAAATAATTAAACAAAAATGTAAAATAATTAAACACTATATTAGTGATAACAAGACAAAATATTTAAATTAGTTATTGTGAAAAATTTCCGGAACAATTCAAACATTAAATAATTTCTAAAATTATCATCCATTCTATTTTATTCCAAAAATATCAAAAATTAATTTTCATACAAAAAATAAACATTTATTTTATAAATATTTCCTCATTTTAAAATTTCCTTTTACCTGAATTTATATTTGGAAAAAAAAAACTGTGAACATATTTGTATGAATTATTAGAAACACAAAAGCCCATCACCTTATCTCTCCACTGCATACCGACACAGTTTCCCTCGCAAAATATGGGACACCCATTAAATCTGGCTTTCCTCCCAAGCCCAATCCAATCATCGCTGCACTAAGGTTATTGAGTGCAACAACAAAGAACGATTTACATTGCAGGGAAGCCCTGAACTGTCTACGAGGCTTTCGATCGCCATAACTCTCGAAACCAACCCGCGCCATTGTCTCATATCGGCAAAAACACTTGTCGCTCTCTCTCGCTAGGGATAAAATATCTTTTAGTTTGGCCCCGTCTTTCTCACAACCCCGAACGGATATTGCTCCCATTCTTCAGGGGGGAAGGGGCATCTTATGGGGGTGGATCGTCTGCTGGCTGAGCAACAGAAACTTCTCAGAAGCATTGCATGGAAAATAGATTGCAGAGGAGATTGCTACACTTTTCCGAGTCGGTGTAGGGCTCGAGTATTCAATTTCGAGTCCTCAGAAGATGCTTCAAGTTTTACTCGGTTATTTATTATACTTTTATACCACTTCTGAACTTTTCCCACTTCTATTTTTTCTTTTGTTTTATCGAAAAATTCGTTTTACGTTCAGCTGTGATTTTCTTTAATGATGCTTTAATAGTGAGTAACTTTTGAAACTGCATTCCTTTTATTTTAGCGCAGTTCCTCAAATATATTAGAAATGTTCAACTGAAGTTTCTATCATTGCTTATTATCATTTAATGCATTCATCACAACAAATTATACATGCTATCTGTTGTCACCTCATGCTAATAAATAAAATGAAAAAATCTCTTAAATAATTAAAACATTAAGTATTAATACACTGCAGAAAAATTAAATTAATGTTATCTTAAATATTAATTTAGTCAGTAAATAATCTTTAGAAGAAATGAAACATAAAGAAGCTTCTAAAATAATAACAGCAATACTGAAGAGCATATTAATTTATGAAACATGACACTAAGTAAAATTTAGAAGAAATTTTAAATAATTAAATCGTTAGGAAAACTTTAAAAATCTTGGAAATAAATAAATTTTAAAATATCCGAAATTATTAAAATATTATAGAATCTTCAAAATGAAATCTGAAATAATTAAAATATTGAAGGATCATCAAAATAATATATGAATAATTAAGATATTGAAGAATCTTCAAAATAAAAACGAGAAATAATTAATATTTTGAAGAATTTTCAAAATAAAATCTGAAATAATTAAAATATTGAAGAATCTTCAAAATAATATCTGAATAATTAATATACTGAATAATTTTTAAAATAATAACTGAAATAATTAAAATTTTGTAGAATCTTAAAAATAATAATTGAAACATTTAACGCAGTGAAGAATCTTGAAAATAATATCTGAAATAATTAAAACAGCGAAATATTTTTGAATATTTAAGACATTAATAACTAAAGCATCGAAAAACATTAAAATAAATAAACAAAAACATAAACTAACTAAGCAATATTTTTAAAATAATTAAACAAGTTTACAATAATTATCAATTATAATCTCTGAAACAATTAAAACATTAAAGAAACTATAACATTTTAATTTAACATTCTACTTTACATCAAATATATCTAAAATTCATTTTCAAAAAAAAAAATAAATAAACGTTTAGTATGCAAATATTTCATCAGTTTAAATTTCCCTGTCATGTAAATTTATATTTCAAAAAAAAAACCTCTGAACTTATTTCTATGAATTATTAGAAACACAAAAGCCCATCACCTTATCTCTCCACTGCATACCAACTCCGTTTCCCTCGCAAAATATGGGACACCCTTTAAATCTCTCTTTCCCCCCAAGCCCAATCCAATCATCGCTGCACTAAAGGTTATCGAGAGCAGCAACAAAGAAGGATTTGTATTGCAGGGAAGCCCCGAACTGTTTACGAGGCTTTCGATCGCCATAACTCTCGGAGCCAACCCTGTAGTTTGGACTTTTCCGCGCCATTGTCTCATATCGGCAAAACACTTGTCGCTCTCGCGCAAGGGCTAAAATATATTTTAGTTTGCCCCGTTTTTCTCACAACCCCGAACGGATATTGCTACCATTCATCAGGAGGGGGGGGCGTCTTATGGGGGTGGATCGTCTTCCTGAGCAACAGAATCTTCTCAGAGGCATTGCATGGAAAATAGATCGCAGAGGAGATTGTTACACTTTTCCGAGTCGGTGCAGGCATCGAGTATTCAATTTCGAGTCCTCAGAAGATGCGTCAAGTTTTACTCGGTTATTTATTATACTTTTATACCACTTCTGGACTTTTCCATTTCTATAGTTTTATTTGGTCTATTTATCGAAAAATTCATTTTCAGTTCAGCTGTGATTTTTTTTAATGATACTTAAATAGTACGTGTTTTTTGAAACTGCATTATTTTTATTTCAGTATTGTTCCTTAAATATATTAGGGTGTTAAACTCAATTTTCTACTATCGGTAATTATCTTTTAATCCATTCATCGCATAACAAGTCATACATGCTATCTGTTATCGCCTAATTTTCATGATAATATTCCCGTAACTTTAAAATTACATTAAACAATCGTTTCATTCATTAATTAAATAATATGTCGTCTTTATCGTGTTCTTTTTATGATTACTAAAAAAAAAGGAAAATTACATCTTAGAAAACTCTTATTTTTTTAAATATAACATTTTTTAACGAGTAACGTATTTTAAAACTAAACGTTTCTTCTTAAATATAGCATATTCTTATATTATGGCTGCTATTTTCTAAATATTGCCTGAACCAACTAATTTATTATTTGATTAAATGAAGTTTTTTGCATTAACATCTTCTTAAGTTTTTATCTTTCGGCGCCCAGGAAACCTCCTCTGAATAAAATGGTTTAAGTTGAAAAATATTTAATTGATTTCAGATTCCTAATACATGAATCGCATAAAAATTCATTAAAAATTGCCAAAACATAATGCAGAATGATTTCTTTTCATATCCTAACTAATCCCCTGGCACTACCGTCCATGTTGGACCATAGCCATCTGCATAAAGGCAAATTCCGAAACAGGAGATTTTTCCAGGCGAGGAGTAATGTAGACCTACCTCCTAGTAATGCACCCTGGGCTATGTTCTAAACAGCTAAGTGGTGTTTTCGGCGTGATCGTCCATTTGACCTGCATGTATTGCAATGGAATACTGGTGGCTTGTCTCAATCAAAGAGAACGGAACTAATGAACATCTACATCGCATTGGGATTTTCAGCTAAAATCCGAGGAGGCGAGACTGAAAACTGAAATCCGAAAACACTTTGCGATTTGCCAGAACTAATGAGCTAGTTCATCTCTAGCTCTTGGGACTTCATGGCGAATCTTAGACTTCGAGATATGAGCAAGCTAGTGAACTTTTAAGGCAAAGACTTCGAGCATGAACATGTCGTTAAAAAGGAGGGCAGTGGCTTCCTGGAGGACTTTGAGAAGGACCTACCTCTCATTTGTGGTCTCATCAATTTATAGTAACTGAATAACATACTTTTTTCCTTACCCCACTTGGTAGATAGCAACATCTAGACCACGTCTAAGGGAGAGACTTCTGTTGTGATGGAGCATCCAAAGGTAGACGCCTGACTTCTCTCCGTGTCCCTGAAGGAGTTATAAGAAACACCATAATGAGAAGGGATTTCTTGAAATCTGAGAGTACTTAAGTAATATTATACAGGAATAATAATCACAGATGTTAATTATTTTACAATGGGTAATTCCAATTCCATGATTCATTAATATTCCTTAAAATAGAAAAACAAATACTAAAACTCCGAAATAAAATAAAATAACTCCGAAAACTCCAACTAAGTTGTCTAATTATCTAAGTTAGATATGTTTATACAATTTTCATTGAGACTACTCTTTATACAAGAAATGTACGCTGTTATGCTCTAATGCTAAATTAGAAAGCAGTCATTAAGACTAGGAATAATAAATTTCCATCTAAAGCAAATTACAGAAACATTACAATGCAGATGAAAAATAATTATATATTCTAATACCAGTATTCATAAAATGTAATCTTTTAATCGTTCAAATTCCTCATGCAATCTTTGAATCATAATGAAAAACAAAACACAAGACAATTAATCAAGTTTTTTTATTCCCTCGAAAAATAATTAAAACAACCGTTTTCACAGCACCAACAGTTTTAATTAAATTCAGATTTAAACAAAACTAAAAAAATCATCTTTTTATAATTCTCCTCAAAATGAAATGAATAAATGCGACCTCTAAAATGCATTAAACATCAAATGATCAGCAGTAAAAATGTGGAATTTTGAAAAGATATCTTTCAAACCCGATTCCTCTTTTAATAAAACAATTTTATTTTTTTCAAAAGCAAATCTACTACCATACATTCATGTAAATACATATAACCAATTACTGAATTCTTTCCAATTTTCTTTTCAATTTTTACAGGCCATAAAACGCCAAAGATAAATTTTTAATAAAAGATGGTGAAAAAAAAAATTTCCAAAAACATTAAAAAACTTCATTTGCATCTTGAGTGAAAATATTAATAAAGGAAAAGGGGAAGTTGTGAGCCATGGCGGTTGGAAGATCTTATTAAATAAAAGAAATCATTAACAAGTTTTAGGCAATGACAAAACAATGAGATATTTTTTTGTTACTCTTTTATTTTTTTTTTATTTTTTTATTTTGGAGGTTATTGTTTTGGGTTGAAAACTTTTATTATAATTGGAATGCTTTATATTTTTTGTTTTACCCCAATATCAATTCGAATTATAAGATTTTATGGTTATTTGATTTCTTTAAAATTTGTTTAGTTTTTGGAAAAAAATGTTCTTTAGAAACGAGTCATTTTTCATTTAGAAAACAGGAACATGTTTTGAGTTACGAAAGTGAAATGAATAATTTATTTTAACGGTTTATTTTACTAGCCAATAAAATATTATCCTTAGTAAATTTTTATCACTTCAATTATTGTAATTATAATTTTAAATTTTATTTCCTCAATTTAGAAGTACTAATGAAATATAGGATTACTACAAAACGGTTGCCTCGAATTATGGGAGTTTATTCTTCTATTTGTCAAATTGCTCAAAAATTAGTATTAGTTCTTACATTATTCAAGAAATAAAACTTCGCAGAGAAATGAATAATTTATTTTAATAATTAATAAACTATTCCTAGTTAATTTTTATTACTTTAATTATTTTTAATGATAGTTTTTAAGGTTTTCTTGCTTTAGGAGAATGTAGTTCTCTCTCTTTTTTGGCTATTCAGTGTTCTTTTTGTCACTTGGAGCAAAAAGTGAACTATTGCGGTTCATATACTACCAAGAATTCTTTTTTGCATTATTCACTTAGTATAGCTGCCTGTCTTGTATGTTTGATAAATTAAAAAAAGTGAACTATTGCGGTTTATATACTACCAAGCATTCTTTCTTGCATTATTCACTTAGTATAGCTGCCTGTCTTGTATGTTTGATAAATAAAAAAAAGTGAACTATTGCGGTTTATATACTACCAAGAATTCTTTCTTGCATTATTCACTTAGTATAGCTGCCTGTCTTGTATGTTTGATAAATAAAAAAAAGTGAACTATTGCGGTTTATATACTACCAAGCATTCTTTCTTGCATTATTCACTTAGTATAGCTGCCTGTCTTGTGTGTTTGATAAATAAAAAAAAGTGAACTATTGCGGTTTATATACTACCAAGCATTCTTTCTTGCATTATTCACTTAGTATAGCTGCCTGTCTTGTATGTTTGATAAATAAAAAAAAGTACCTCCCAGAGCTGTTTTAATCGTTCGTTTATTGCACTAAAATGGTACTCCTTGAAGATGGATATGCTGTATGTTTAATATATGAAAAACGTACCTCCTATTGATGAATATTTTTTGCTTTGATTTTTTGCTTGAGAGGGGAACCTGCATGCATTCAGCATCAATTGCTTGAAATTGTTTATTGTGAAATTAGCATTAAAATAAGTTGCGAGTATCACATGTGCAAAAAATTAGAAAAAAAATATCTGCAAAACGGATGTGAGTCTTTCTTTTTGTCTTTGTAGTGTTTTATGTATCACCTTGAACAATCAAAAGGAAATTACTGTATAAGCTATTAATGACAGTATTAGTTGAACATCTACAAAAGTCTTAAACATGATTACACTAATTATCTGCAAATAGTTCATTCTTGGTCTTATACATGGTTGCCGAACAGTTTTGATTTGTAGATAATCTCACTTTATAAATGTGTGTTGTAAATCAATTTTTGAGTTGTGTGTATAGAAGAAATTCTTCAATAATTGGATTGATTGATTAGGGTTTTTATGCCAACATTTAGATCAATTGTATTTGAAACGCGCTCTTGTCTTAAATATTTCCCTCTTCACAGATCTAAAGATTAACATTTATATCCCCTTACTGTCATATACCTTTATTCATTTACAAGCTGTACCAATTTGTTATATTATCAAAAAATTCAGAAAATGTTGGGCCATGCGCTATGTTAAAATGCCTTCACTATATTAAACACAATAGAAATATTTATGTTTCAGTTTTTCTTTGTAATCCGGCATATATAAGCTTTAAAACATTCAGTGGTACAGAGCGTAATCTAATTTTACATTGATTTGTCTCCAGGACTTCAGTTTTTCTAAAGAAAATTATTTTTGTCAAAAGAAAAAAAAGAAACCTGCAAAAACGTGCGTATACAAATGAAATTATCACTCTTTTACACCTTTTTACTGAATAATCAACCTAGAGTGAAGATGAAAAAAAAAGGGATTGATCAAAGCGTGATAGAGAGGGAAAAAATATTTATAATGTATTCCAGTTTTTCCCCTTTTTCTCTTTTTTCCCTTCTTGAACTGCAAATTATTTCCAAAGCTTCCTTGTTCTCATTTTTCCCGCTAGTTACAATCACTACTGGTTGTGAAATGAACTTAATGGAAAAAGAGAAAAAAAATAAAGAAAAAAAACGTTAACGAGACTACATGCACCGAAAAAATTAATCTACTTAAAGAAAGCAATTGAGCATTCAAATCTCATTAACAAACAGTTTTTTTACTGATTGTTCGTTCTGTCTTTTGTGATAGGGTTTTTCAAATTTTTACAATCAGAACTTTCCAAAACGAGCTCTTCAGTAAAGGCTTATATTATACAGTATTCCATATTTAAATGTACATTTTTCTTTTGAAATTGTAGATATTTCAGTCCACCTTATTTTTTAGAATATATTATAGCAATATATTAGCTATATATTAATTTTTAGAAATTAATTATCTGTTATTAAAGCATCTGTAACTGTATAAGGAATATATAGTGATTCAAATAACAGAGGTATTTCCATTTCCATTTAAGTATATAGGTTAAACAGTAAAGTTACATACTTTGAAAACTTTATGCCGAGATGTTAAAATTTATTTATTATGAATGATATACAATAGCTTGTTAAGTATATAATTTGTCATCTTTAGTCCTTGACTTTGTTAACATTTTAATTATGTAACTTATTTCTAATCAGCATCGATTTATTTCATATTTCACATATTGTAGTTCTTTTTTAAAACTAACTAATACTTTTTACTTTTTTTAAATTTTTATATTTTTTTAAGTAAGCAATTTTGTAGAATTAAAATTATTTTAATATTAATCACTTTCATTCCAATTAAATGTTTGATGTTTATACATTTTTTTATTGCACAGCATTCCTTGGCATTCCAGCAAGCAAAGATCCGTTGATAAGGTTTCCAAATTTTTACAAACAGAACTTTCAAAAACAATATCTCCAGGGAAGGCTTATATTATACAGTATTATTATAAACAGAAGTATTATTTAAATGCACGTTTTTTTTTTTTTGAAAAAGTAGATGCTTCAGACTATATTATTTTTGGACTAACAATATATTATCCCTTACTAAATCAGTTGTAACTGTATAAGGAATATATATTGAATCAAATATTACAAATATTTACATTTACGAAGAAAGTAATTGAGCATTCAAATCTCATTAACAAACAGTTTATTTACTGATTGTTCGATCCTTCTTTTGTGATACGTTTTTTTTCAAATTTTTACAATCAGAATTTTCAAAACCGAGTTCTTCAGGGAAGGCTTATATTATACTGTATTGTAATAAACAAAAGTGTTATTTAAATGTACATTTTACTTTTGAAAATGTAGGTGTCATATTTTTGGACTAGCAACAAATTATCTTTTACTAAAGCAGTTATACCTCTATAAGAAATATATAATAAATTAAATACTTATATTTACATTTAAATTGAAGTATGTATGTTAAACTAAAAAGTTTAACATATATATATTACATTATATACATACATTGCATTATATACATTAATAATTTCTCAATTCCATAACTTTAAATTGAGACATTAACATTTATTTATCATGAATGATATACAATAACTTCCAAGTATATATAAATATCCAAGTATTTCATATATTTTAGTTCTCTTTTAAAATTAAATAATGCTTTTTGCGATTTTGAAATTTTTTATATTTGTATATAAGCAATTCTGAAGAATGAAAATTATTTTAATATTTATCACTTTCAATTCAATTAAAAGTTTGCAGTTTTTTTTACACCACAGTATCATTGTTATAACAAGAAATAATCCAATAGTATCTTCTCCTCATAAATAGCCATCTACTAAAATTATTATCCTTATAAGCATATATATTATATGTAAGGATATCAATATAAGGATATATAAGGATATCGAACGGCTACAGTGCCAAAATGTATGCATTTGTTTGTTATTTTCTTTATACTTTTTTAAAATGTATGCTAATATATGCAGCTAGAATACTAACATATTCAAATCTCCCGAAGGCATTAATCGTAGTCACTTTTGAAAAATAAGAAGACAAGATTACGTTTGTATGATGCGTATAAGCATCTTGTAAAAACAATCAGATTGAATAATGAAAAAAATTTCTGTGTTTTAATATTTTTTTCCTTCATATGTTACAGAAATGTGGGCAATTACCTTTAAAAACCTGCAGAAATCCAACGCCTTTCTCCTATCACTCGTTCATGGAATGCGGAATTTGAGCATCCTGGATAACATTCTCTTCCACCAATCTGCAGTATTAATATATTATTTGTGATGAAAGTACACGACTTTAAAAAAAAAGAATAAATAAATTAAAAAATAAGGGAAAAAAACAACATATTAAGTTCGATTTTTAAAAATCTATTACAATTATTCCGTATTTGTTCAATACTAATAAATAATTTTGCAAGTTAGATAATCAAATGAAGTACTTATACCCTAAATACAAATAAATAGGACATGTTCCTTGTATATGGGTGCTATTTGTTGCTTTCCATGGGCATTAGTATTGTTTATTGTTGTTCGAGATTCATTAAGATTGTTGTACGTTGGTTTACGTGTACATTTACCTGTTGTTACAGCCTTCTGTATGTTGTTTGGTGACATTTTTGTTTCGTAATACATTACTGCTGTATATTGTTGTTCATGATACATTAATACTTTGTTGTTGTTTCATGATAATGGTTTTACATAATATTGTTCTATGATGGAACAACATCATTCCATGATGATGGTAAAGAAATACCTATACATAATGAAGATTTTTCTTACTATTAGTATTGCCAGAAATTAATCAATACACTGATGGGATGATAAATGGAACTAGAATTTGAGTACACTTTTCAATTTATTTTCTTACAAATAACATGATTGAATATGAAATTTTTCGTATTAGAAATACACTTTTATTAAACAACAAAGATTCGTATCTGTTTCGATGAATGCGATTCCGCGAAACTTCTGTATTGACAACTTGATAATGATCTGAAAACATTTTTTGAATCCCACTTTTCACGACATAAGACATAAAGCAAACATGAATGGATATAAGAAAGGAACAAATAAACACCTCAAACATGTTTTTTCATTAATAAAGATATTTTCATAAAGTAGAAGAAAATTTCTCTAACATGGGGTCGGTTACAGTAAGATTTATGGTTGTGCAAAATATTAATGCCGTATAGGATGGTATTGCAATTTTTGGTCTCGATACATTTTAAGTTTGTTATTGGATCCTCTTCTACGGAAACTGTAAACAAATTATTCCAAAATACATTTTAAGTAATAGGATTCTAAATTTGTTAAAATGCACAATTTTTGTAATTCAGTGGTTATCAAAGGATGCGTCATTTGTAGTATTTCATAGAAAAATATATACTAAAATAAAGGCAGATTCCTGCAGAAATAATGCCATCTGGCAGATTTAGAGACAGGAAATATTTTCTTTTTATTGGGAGAGTTGTCAGCCCTATAGCAATGATCTACTGTCCTATTAGACCTCGACCTACGGTTTAAAGTGGATTCCGAATTGCTACAAATGTCTTTGGCATCTGGAATATGTGGCAAAGAGCGTAACAGCGTCATCCTGCCCTGTTTCTCAAAAACACAAGAATTAATAAACTTTATGTATATTACATTTTATTTTTATAGCATTATTTTTTCTTCTTGTGTAGCATTTGTCTAAACTATTACAACATATTTATCAGACATTTGTATACAGTGCGTCTATAATTATTCGTACAATTTTAAATGCGCTGCTACTATAAAAATTTTGATAACCACTGGAATAGATCTCATGATATTCCCAATATAAAACGAAAGCATTGGTCGTGTCTTAATACAAAAGCGGACTTGCATGTTCTCTTTATCTTAGAAAACTAAAGAATAGTTCTTGTAGTCGTTAATGGTAGTCAATATCAGCAACAACCCTCTATACAATGTGGCAGACATTTATATGAATGCATACAAAGTAAAGATTGTTTCAATAAAGAGTTGTGGTTCGTTAACATTTAGAAATTATTATTTTGTACCGTTGTGCATTCAGGTGTTCACATGAACATGATGTACTCAAAATCAGAAATAATAATCAGCTGTAAAAAAATCATAAAAAAAATCTGCTATTTAGATTTATATTTGTGATATTTTTTACTGTAATATCATTATTTGATTTTTATTTGGTGTTTCTGTTTTATAATTTTCGTAGTATACTCTACTACTAATGTTATTTATTACAACTTCTTTTTCGTCAATTTTTTAGTTAAATTTTTTTCTGTTATTTATAGTTTGTAACCCATTAAAGCATTGCAATAATCCTTTACAATGCGTTTAGAATAACGATGCTTTCATTATCATCATCATCATCAGTTGTGTAAAACATCATCATCAGTTGTATCAGTTGTCTGCCAACTGGCATATTTCGGGGCAGGAAAACTCTACAGTCATATTAGACTGGGACCTAGGTTTAAAGTTAATTCCAAACGACTACTAACATCCATGGCTAACCAAGGACTGGAACCCCAAACCTCTGGTACTGAGTGCTAAGAGGCCCCATGCTTTGATTATATGATTAACAATGATTTGTAGGCATTCATACGTAGAGATAAATTGTGACAGTACACAGCAAAAAATATTGATATCTAGTTGTATATCTAATAAAATAGATACACAATTATATTTAAATATACAATTATACTATTATAATTGTATATCTAATATTAATGTTTATTTACAGTTAGATATAAAATTATATTTTTATTGTATATCAATATCAATATATATTTATTTTTAGATATACAATTATCATATTATAAGCGTATATCTAATATTAATATCTATTCATTATAACCAGGATCTGATGGTCGAGTGTCTAGCGCTCTGGCACTCGATCTATGGAGGATTTTAGTAGTTCATAATCTACTTTAAGCCGCAGTTTCCAATCTAATATGACTGTAGAGTTTTGGGCGAAGGGCTGACAACTCTACCCCATAAAAAGCCAGCTACACGGAGCCAAGTCAGACATCTGTCTATGGGTGCTAAATCACAATAGAATCTGCCCAACTGCCTTTCCCTCCTTCCATAAATCCACACGGGTTCATGGACTTGTTCTAGATGTTGCTGTTTACTAAGCGGGATAAGGTTATAGACATCAAAATAAATAAAAATATAATTTTGAAACTGAAAATATTTTTTTTTTACTTATCAAAATTAACTGAGTTTGCAAGTATATCGATATTTAAAAGCATATTTTAGAGTTACAAAATTACTTTTATTATATTTAATATTGTAGAGCGTTGGGCGTAGAGATGACAGTCCTACCCCGTAGAAAGTCATCATCACGGAGTCAAGTCAGATTTCTACCTACGGGTACTCCATCCCAACAGAAGCTGCTCCCCCATCTTCCTTGAGATCACAGGGTTTCATGGAAATGATTTAGATGTTGTTTATCAAGTGAGGTAAGAAAAAACAACAGCAGCATTTATTTTTTAATTCTATATATTTATACATTAAAATTAAATCATCAAAATAAACGAAAATGTAATTTTGAAAACTGAAAAAAAATACATTTTTTTTTAATTTTCAATATCAACTGTATTTAGAAAAAGCATAAATTAGAGTTACGATTTTTTTTTATGATATATTATATTTATTTTTATTCTGTTACGTAAACAAGTTACTTATTTTTTTATTCTATTTTATTTCTTAATCTGAAGGCAAACAACACTTTTTTGTAATTCTGTTTCAAGCTTTAAAACATAGTATCAAAATCTTTTTTGAAATACGTTTTTTATTCCAAGTTGAATAAAAACTAGCATGTAACAAAGTAAATACAACTTCATCACATCAAAACTATCATCACATCAACATTACAAAATAAAAAAAAATAATAAATAAATAAAATAAAAAAAAACGAAATAATCTATATATTTGACGTGTAAAAAAATATATTTATTCATTTAATAGTTGAAAACTTTTTCAGTAGTAGAGCCTTCTGGGAATTGCAGCCTCACTAACACAATTTTTTCATCTCAATTTTTTTTTCCCCCCATCACCTTGATTTCCCACAAGTTCCTTTGATAACGGTGACTTCAATTTTTTTTTCTTTCTTTTTTTTTTCATTTCCGTTTTTTTTATTTATTTATTTATTTTTTCACCTTGCTAGTCTGTTTACAAAAGAAAGACGAAAATAAGCGCTGAAAGCGACATTGTTTCTCCGGAAATGTCAATAGAAAAGCGTTAAATTTTTTGTAAAGGTTTTATTTTTTTTCGCCACTTATTCGTTTCCCCTAGTACAAAAAAAAAGGTGCCAAGTGGATGAAAAAAAGGGCTTGCAGGATCACTCACTGAAGTTCTAAAGTCTGCAGTTTTGTTGGAAAATTATTAGATGTGGAAGCGACGGCAAACTTGGCGATAAATCGTCCAATAAAAAACCTTTTTTTTTTTTTTTTTTTTTTTTTTTTTTAATAATCAAATTAAAAAAATCACTAAAGAAATCATTTACAGGTCGAATATTTAAATATCAAAATCACTTTTTATAGATATGATAAATATCCAACTCTAATCTATTTCTTGAGTAACATAAAAAATTTACTTTTAAATAAATCAATACAATATTTTTTATTAATGTTTCTCATGTTGTTATTATTTTTCATGTTTTTATTAATGTTTTTTAATAAATATTAAATTAAATGATTGCAAAGGCAATTAAGTTTGTTAAAAGTAAATTACTATTATCTGCTAATGAGTCATAATTATCATGGTTCAATATGATCTTGTAGCATTTTTTTAAGAATTACAGATAGAATATGATACTCTATGAGTTCTTCTATTGTGATTGTGGATAGAACACGAGCTGAGAAATGTGTACTCCAATGAAAAGTGAAGGAAGATTTGATTTGAGAAGAGGGGCCTTTTGTTCTAGAGGATTTTCAATTATTCTTGTTGGTTATTTAATTTTTTTAAAATTTCCTTCACAAACTTTTCTACTTAAATTTCTTTACCGACCTTTTTTTAAAATTTCTTTCGATGTCTTTTTTGATGCATAACAGTGTAATTAAATTTATTTTACAGACTAAAGATTATATAACAAAATAATTAAATAAAGTAAAATTATTCTGATCATCGGCTGAATTGGTTGATAGTCTGGTGAAAGCAAAGACAATTTTATTTCAAACTGAAAATCAGATTTTTCAAGAAAAAAAATTGTTTGGGATTCTATATATATATAATTTTTTTTTAAGACTTTGTTAAGTGTTTTGTTCATACATTACATTCTAAAATTTTGAGAAATCTACTTATGGGCCCAGTCAATTAGAAATATTATATTAGTGTATTACAATATCAATCATGTAATTTTTATTTTTTTTATTTTTTTTTCTATACTTTAACTACTAAACATACCCTGTTAATTCAATTCAAAAAACTGAAATTACTAAAAATATATTTCGACATTACTGCGAAATTTATTGGCGAATTTTTGACAATTTAAGCATTGTGAATTTATTTATTTCTAAGAAATAAAACATTTAAAATAACTATCAGCTCAAACTATTCCCAAAAATAATGGGTATATTTAAATGCAAAACAGCAAAGAAATTATGCCGTCGAAGGCAAATAAATAATTTCATGAGATTCATTTATTACACATAAAGCAATAACGAACCTTTTGCACCTGCCTTCATTGAAGCATCAATTTATTTTTGTTAATATGAGGATTGTTTCATAAATTATCTCAGTCTAGACATTGTTTGACAAGTCCGTGATATAAAACAACAATAAATGAGACTGGTGCAGAAAAAAAATATGTAAATAAATAAATGTTTTACGACTTTTGCATAAGGTTGTAAGGACAATTAAGTCTGCTTCATAAAATAAATAGCTATAACATTTATATTAATTCATAGAAAATTGCAGAAATAACTGTATTATTTTTTATCTAGTAATGCACTTAATAGAATAATTAGTGAAAATTATCTTTTGAATTGTGTAATATCTACTAGATAGACTAGCTAGATTATGGACATAAATACATTAGCAAGAAATAAATATTGGTTTTTATCACTTCGTACACTCTAAGAACTGGAAATATTTTTTTGAATATTCAACACGTTTCAAAATTTATTAAAAATGTTTAAACATTTAACCAAACTTTTCGAGAGATTTCAAAAAATATCAAAATTGGCGTAATTAGGCATTAGTTAATTTTTTTCCCAAGATGTATAGCGCCACATTCGGCGTTTTATTGCCAAAAAAAAAAACATTTGTTGCCAAGGTATGGATTAAACTACATTCCTAATAAAAATTATCTCGTCCTTTGATGAAAGTTGCAATGTTGTGTACAAATTATTATCGTAGTTGTAAAATCCATAGCAAATATGGAAACATTGTTTCCTTTGTAAACTTTACAGCAGTTATCCATGGCTTGAATCTTAATTTGCGCAATTCTGCAAAGTTTTAGTTTAGATTTCAGATAGTTTTGTTTATATGTTTGACAATGGAAAAAAAAAACAAGTTGAATCTACTACATATCTGTTTTTTTTTTCATAGACGAATAAGGGTAGTAGTTTAATGTATCTGGAAGTGGAAAGCATGTTTAATATGCTACAGCTCTTGCCACATTAAGATCAATTAAGTTGAAAGTTCCTGAAAAACAACACTATAATTTAAAAAAATCTATTTCTTTTTAGATCATTAGTAGATCTAAAATAAAAAGTTATACATATTCTCAATTTTCAATCCCCGTCTAAAATTTGAATTCTGTATTAAAGGTAATTAAATTATCAAATTTATATATATGATAGTGTTCATATGTAGAAAATTATTTCCCTTTGATTATATACATATTGAAGTGACAAAAAGTCATGGGATACCTCTTAATATCGTGTCGGCCCTCCTTTCGCCCGGCGAAGTGCAGCAACTCGACGTGGCATGGACTCAACAAGTCGTTGGAAGTCTTCTGCAGGAATATTGAGCCATGCTGTCTCGATAGACGTCCATAATTGTGAAAAAGCGTTGATGGTGCAGGATTTTGGGCACGAACAGACCTCTCGATGATGTCCCATAAATGCTCGATGGGATTCATGTCGGGCGATCTAGGTGGCCAGATCATTCGTTGGAATTGTCCAGAATGTTCTTCAAACCAATCGCGAACAGTTGTGGCCCGGTGACATGGCGCATTGTCATCCATAAAAATCCCATCGTTGTTTGGGTACATGAAGTCCATGAATGGCTGCAAGTGATCTCCAAGTAGCTGAACATAAGCATTTCCAGTCAATGTTCGGTCCAGTCGCACCAGAGGACCAAGTCCATGCCATGAAAAAACAGCCCACACCATTACGGAGCCACCACCAGCTTGAACAGTGCCTTGCTGACAGTTTGGGTCCATGGCTTCGTGGGGTCTGCGCCACACTCGAACCCTACCATCAGCTCTACCAACTGAAATCGTGACTCATCGGACCAGGCCACGGTTTTCCATTCATCTAGGGACCAACCGATATGCTCACGTGCCCACGAGAGTCGCTGCAAGCGATGTCGTTCTGTCAGTAAAGGCACTCGAGTCGGTCTTCTGCTGGAATAGCCCAAGAAAGCCAAATTTCTCCGCACAGTTCTAACAGACAAGTCCCTTGTACGTCCCACATTGATTTCTGCGGTTATTTGACGCAGTGTTGCTTGTCTGTTAGAATTTACGACTCTTGCAGACGTCGCCGGTCTCGGTCGTTAAGTGCAGGCGGTCGACCACTGCGCTGTCCATGGTGGGATGTTATGCCTGAAATTTCATACTCTCGGCACACTCTTTGACACAGTGGATCTGGGAATGTTGAATTCCCTAACGATTTCCGAAATGGCATGACCCATGCGTCTAGCTCCAACTAACATTCCGCGTTCAAAGTCTGTTAATTCCCGTCGTGCGGTCATCATCACGTCAAAACCTCTTCACATGAATAACTTGAACAGAAATGAAAGTTTTATGTTTTTTTTTTTTCGTTGTTCTTTTTTTTTTGCTGTAACTGTTCATAATCTGCCATTGGAATATATATATATATATATATACATACATACTTACTTTTGATGCACTTATCCTTTTGTGGTTTCTCCTAAGCACAAATATCCCCTTATATGAGGGGTATTAATTTTCTACCAATTAATAATAAGTACATTATTTAAATGGGCAATGTATATCCTAAATAAAATGTGCTGATGCAAATCGCAAGAACACAAATGCTTATACTTATCTCAAGAACTCAGACTTACTAATCAAGAACGTACGCATTACAAGAAATCATCACAAGAACTTAAAGGCTTCCATTCATCCAATGAACGGGCGCTAATATACATCATATAAACGCAACCTTATACGTATTATAAGAATTCACTCTTACACTCATCACAAATCTTATGCTATCCCACGTTTTGAAAATCCTGATTCTTGTCCTGCTATATAGCAGAAAAGCTCATGTCCGATTATCAGATATCTACTTTAACGATTGTTTTCCAAAACGAGTAGAACCGATGACAACAATCATATGTTTAACCATTTAGCATCTAATATCAAGCAATTTCAATATAGTTATCTCGAAAATTCTGTCGACTATGCCTCATTTTAACCATACTTCGTTAGGTTCTGCTTGAAGGCATAAACGGAATACGATGTCATCCTATGTACAGCTCGAACAACAAAATTTGAATGACCAATCATATGGTTTACGGCTTTCTATACAAACTCAGCAGAGGAACTTTCCTGTCTGTATAGCGAGCATTGTAATTTTCCATATATATTAAGCCCAATTCTGTAACAGCTGAAAACTTAAGATGCTATTTTTTCCTACAAAGATAAGCATTAAAAATACTTTTAAAATAATCTTTATAAATTTTTCATATTTTTCTCTAGTGAAAAGTCATATTTGATATTGAACATATTTTTCTCTAGTGAAGTAAAAAGTGATTTTTTTCCTACTAATAATACTAATAAACATAATTCACAAAATTCTGCTTGCTAAGCATCAACGGAACACGATGTCCTCTTATGTACTACACCAACAACAAAATTTGAACGACTAATCATGTGATTGACTACCTTCTACACAAAGTCAACCATGGAACTTTCTAGGCTGCTTAGCGAACATTGTAATGTCACATATATATTAAGCCCAATTCTGTACCAGCTTAAAACTGAAAAAAAAAAAAAATTCCCCTCCAAAATTAACCTTCAAAAATACAAATTCTTTATGATTATCTCTAGATAAATATAAATAATTATGTTTATATCTGTATCTGTTTCTCTTAGATTATTTTCCCTGCATACCTAACTTTATCATGATTTTTCCCTTCTTAATTTTTTTTATTATCTATGCTTACTCAATGTTCTTTATTAATATAAAAATAAATGGCTAATTTAATATCTTAGTGCAATTGAATTATAACGAATATTGTAAAATTCCATTGGAAAAATAACAACTTTATGCTTGAAAATCTATTCTAACACACGCCTAAGGGCGTTTAGTAATATAATTTGAAGAAAAAAAAATACCCGACACACTAAAAAAAAAGTTTCAAGAAATTTCTTCAGTAACTCAGAAATCACTGTCCATAAATTGGAATATAACCGACAGAAAGCGCAGAGTTTACGCCCTGATGTGTTTCGAAAAGAATAGATTATTTTTTTACATTAATTTACTGTCATCTCCCCGTTCCCTGGAGTTAAGTAAAATGATAAAAGATAGATAAAACTTTAAAGAAAAATATATTTTCCCTTTTTTTTCCCTCCTAAATTAACGCGAAGAATTCGCGGAGTACAGCGGGGAAATTTTCCCTTGGCGACTTTCGAGCAGTCATCTGGTCCCCAGGGTGCCAAGTGTCATTTTTCCTCGAGCAGTTTTTCCGGGTTCAAGGAAAAAGGGTTGCAGTAATCATTATAGACATAAAGGTTCGCCAAATTTGGCGAAATATAATTACTGAACTTCAACCAAAAATAAAATTAAGTAAAAATGCAGCTATTTGGTGACAGAAAAAATGTAAATAAATTATTAAAAATATTAAAACAAATTATTTATTATATTAATTAATTTATTAATACATTATGAAAAATACAATAAATATTTGACACGCTATGTCAAAACATCGAGACATTTTTTTAAACATCGTGGAAATTTAGGTGACCAGGAGATGTATACCATAGAAAGTCACAGAATATTTATACTGCTAATAAGCTTCCTATCGTATTTCTCAAAACAGACAATTTTCATTATAGACAGAAAAGTTCGCCAAATTTGGCGAATGATAATTATTGAACTTCATCTAGAAATAAAATAAGATATAAATATTTGGTGATAGAAGATGGTGGCTATGGTGATAGCTATTTGGTGAAAATTAAATAAATAATTAATAAGTTTATACAATTGTTGACTTATTAATGCAATATGAAAAATATAATCAAATATTTTACATTGCATCTTTTTGATATAATATTTCTTTTGTTGTAGTGTTGATAAAATAGTGTTGATACAGTAATAGAATTTTGATAAAATTCTATAACTGTATCATTTGCAAACTATTGTTATATTTATACACCGAGGAGATGTTGATTATTTATACCATAGAAAGTCACCCAATGGACAATCTTTTTGCAGGAATAAAAATCCCTCATTTCAAATCGAGTCTCTGTTTCTTCTGAAATTATTATTATTAATTACAACATACAACATAACTGCTGAGCTTGATGGCCGAGTGGTCAGTGCTCAGCCTCCACAGGGTTCGAGTAACTGCAGTGTCGTGGATGCTTGTAGTGGTTCGGAATCTACTTTAAACCGTATATCCCGGTCTAATAGGATCGTAGAGCGTTTTGGGGATAGCATATCTTTAAGCTGCTCGAGTCCCCTGGGTAGTGCTAAATGAGTAACAGCTGCGCAGGCCTTGCTTATGGCACAAAAATTATTGCTTATGGCATAAAGATTATTGCTTATGGCATAAAGATTACTGCTTATGGCACAAAGGTTATTGCTTATGGCATTAAGATTGTTTCTGTATTGCCATATGCATTAGAACAACAACATATGTACTTATACTGCTAATAAGCCTCCTATCCACCTCCTCTTTTTCACCATTAAGGAATGATTTGAATGAAATTTACTATGGCATTTTTTTTAAAAGCACATTAAAATGCTATTCGAATCTCTTCAAGAGCAATGGGAGGACTTTCCAACCTCCAAATTTGCACTTTCTTAGCAGAAGACTTCTGGCATCGCTTGTCAAGATGTGAAACAAAAGCACCTGACTTCAAAAACCGAACGCGCTATCGACCGATCGCGCTGTTCATGGTGCGCCATCAGCAATTTCAAATCTCAGACATTTTACAACACGAGAAGTCATTAAGAGGCCACAAGCATTTGCTATTATTGGACCACACGTGTTTGCCAGATTATACAAATATTTTTTTTGTAAACATATTTTTTTTGTAAACATATTATTTTTGTAAAAAATAAATAAAATAATAAACAAGTAAAAACATATAATAATAATCAGTTTGGACGATATACAAGTTACTCTAAAATTCAGATTTTAATTTTAGAAGAAAACGCATAATCACAAATAAATAAAAATAGTAAAACATATATTAAAATATATTTTTATACTTAAATATATTTTATATTCAAATATTTTTTATATTTAAATATATTTTTATATTCAAATATTTTTTATATTTAAATATTTTTTATATTTTAATATATTTTTATATTTCAACAAATTTTATATTTAAATAAATTTCTTATTAAAATATTTTTTTTCATATTTAAATATATTTTTATTTTTATATTATCTTAAAATATAAAAAAGAAGTGTAAATAACAAACGATTTTCTTTTGTTGGAAAATGTCATTTTATCTTTGAAATAAAATTCTTTGCTTTCATCAAGCGATCTTTTAGAAGAATATTACATTATTTGCTTAATTACCAAGTGTTATAAGTATTAACTCGTGCGAGAATTTTAAATGAATGTTATATTTAAAAAAGCTCACGAATAAAAATTAAAATTTACTCGTGAAACAAATTTAAAAAAGAAATAAAATAAATTAAAATGTTCAAGTAAACTACTGACTCCACTTCCAAACAAAATATCCATATATTTTATGCATAACAAGTAACAGAAATTAAAAGTTAAAATAATTTTTTGGGGTCATACAAAAGATGCATACTATCACAATATATTTCTTTGGTTATGCTTTAAAATTTTCAGCTAAACACATGACATACAAAATAATTTAACATTTCATCAAGCATTAATAAATGTAGCTAAATAATATGTCACCAGAAAATCGAAATATATATTTTAAAGTACTTAAGAATTTAATTTTAAATGAATTTTTTTGAACTTCATTCTTTTTTAAATTATTTTAAACGCATGATATTGGATAGTACAAGATATTTATTTGCATTTCAAAAAATTTCAAGTAAAATTTTTTCCTTTTGATATTTTTACAAATAAAGCATAAAAAATGAGAGGAGTTTTAAAAGAATACAAATAAATATTTTTAAAATTTTAATCCTCAAGATACAACGAAGTATTATTGTTATTCCTATGATAAATCAAAAAACGGTGAAATAAAATTTTTAACAAATTTCTAAAAGAAAGAAATCGAGAATAATATATCTGAGTGTTTTAATATTGATCAAACAAATGTTGAAAAAAGTATTTTTTTAAAAGATGCATTTGTTAAGAATAAATTTATAGTCACGAAAAAACTGTTCTGCAAATAAAAAAAAAATTCTTTAAATAAATGGAAATTTTCGTAAATATAATTATTCTACATTAGTGTAGAAGCTGAAATTAAATTGTTTTTATTTCATAATTCATAAAAAAAAATTATGTGCCAAGGAGGTTTAATTTTTGAGGAGAATAAGTTAAATCCATTTTACTTTTAACCTTCTTGGGAACATATGCGGACATTTATTTTTTTATAACTATAATTCTTCTTTTGACATTCATGGATACATATGTGGACAATTAGTTTTTATTTATTTATTATTTTTTTAAACATTAATTTTTCTTTTCGTATTCTAGGTCACATAACGGGACATTTAGTTTCTATAACTATAATTCTTCTTTTTTGGGACTCTTGGACACATATGTGCACAATGTTTTATAACTATAGTTATTCTTCCTTTGGCATTCTTGACTTCATATGTGAACATTTAGTTTTTTATAACTATAACTCTTCTTCTTTTGGCACAGTTGGCCACATATGTAGATATTTAGTCTTATGATAACTATAACTTTTCTCCTTTTGACATTCATGACAACATATGTGGTCATTTAGTTTTTTTATAATTGTATTTTTTTTTTTTTTTTTTTTGCTCTATTGGCCACATATTGGCCATTTAGTATTTTTATAACTATAATTGTATTTTTTTTTTTCACTTTTGACCATATATGTGGATAATTAGTTTTTACAACTATAATTCTTCTTCTTTTGGCACTCTTGGCCCCATATGTGGTCATAATTTTTTAATAACTATTCTTCTTCTATTGGCTTCTTCTACTCGTGGCCTCATATGTGGACATATGGTTTTTTTTAGTTATAATTTTTCTTCTTTTTGCACTCTTGGCCGCATATAGATTCATTGAATTTTTTATAACTATAATTATACTCCTTTTGGCACTCTTGGTCACATATGTGGACATTTCGTTTTTTATAACTATAATTCTTCTTCTTCTTCATTGGCGCAACTGCCTTTTGTGGGATAATGCTACAACTGCCTTTTGTCTGCGTACTGGCAGATTTAACTACAATTACACAAACACAAATTACACAAACTAAAATAAAAAAAATCACTGATAACGGTACCACTGATAACGGTATTTACGGCATAGTTACAAATATGAAATTCGAATTATAGCATTCTGCCGAATTTCGAAATACAGCTTGGACTGTCAGTGTTGCCGGATTATTTGAACAATTATTCAATATTTGATAAGTATAATACCATATATATTAAATGTATTTAATATTAATAATTAATTCTCGGAATAATAGTCAGTAATTTATGCTGGAATGTATCAATTTATTTCACTAAGTGGCAAACGTGTTAATCTGGTGAGAATTAAGGCTGATGTTCAATCCGCTGGCGGCTTTGTGGTAGACACTGTTTCAAAACACGAAGAGACACGATGGCACTTGTGACGTTCAGCATCTTGCCTTATTAGTCGCACCACCTGGTGTAAATTTCCGAGTTTCATCCCATAAGATAGGCAAACGGGAGATAGTTCTCCTAAACGGCAGTGCCCTCTTTATTCACGGAGCTAACTCAGTTTTCTACCTATGGGGGCTTCACCACAACAGGCGTCCTAATGGCCAGTTGGCTAGCCCCGTGGCCTTTTGTACCACATGCTTCAGGTACAAATCCAATGTCAAACCAATAAAGTAAAAACAGCCAAAAAATATGCGAAAAAAAAACGTCATTCAAAAAAATATGCAAAAATCTGTTAAAACCTCAAAAAAACGCGAAAACCTCAAAACAGTCAAGCAAAGTTGACCAAAAAGATAAGCAAAAAAAACTGTCAAAGCAATAAAAAAGGGCTAGCCAAAAAATATGCAAAAACTGTCAAAACAATTAAACAAAGACAGTCAAAGAAATATGTAAAAAAAAACTGTCAAAACAAGGCAGCCAAAAAAAAATATATATATATACGCAAAAAACTCAAAACAGTCAATAAAAGTAGGCCAAAAAAATATGCAAAAAAAACTGTCAAACCAATAATATAAAAACAGCCAAAACATATGCAAAAAAAAAAAAAAAAAAAAACTGTCAAAGCAACCAAACAAAGACAGGCAAAAAATATGCAAACATCTGTTAAAACAATCAAACAAAGGCAGCCAAAAAATAAGCAAACAATTTTAAATTTATATAAGGAATATTTATGTGAAAAACGTATATGACTTAAACAAATGCATATTATTAAAATTCGGATATAAACTATTATAAAATGTTAGCAACAATTGCAGAAATTCTCTCGCTTGCTTAAATTTGCTACGCCAGGTCGATATACAACGTATAATAACCTGAAATTAAAACTCGAGCAAAAGTGAATTGATGTACCATATTACGCAAATAATTTCTGCAACAAAATTAACATCCATCACATTGTGACCACTCCTAATATTATAATTAGCAACACGATCTGCCACGAACAAAAAAAAAAAAAAAAAATGCAGAAAAAAAAAGGATAAAAAAAAACCCCAGCGTTTCGTATATACATACATCACAGCTGTAGAGCATGGCAGCTGCATTTCAAGACACGTCTTCTTAGTATTCAAGCAGCGTCCGTCTCGCGGTGCGTGCTTGTACCAAAGGTGCGTGAGGCACAGAACGCCCTCTTGCGTGGCAAAGTGGCATAACATGCGATGACTGATGAACGGTATTAATGGCGTTTTCTTGTTTCCACCTCTAACACTGTCGCACAAGAACGGCTAATAAATTTACATGGCTGACACTGGGAGAAGCACGCAGGTCGGGAAATATGGAAATTCGGGAATATCGACTCCAAGGTAATCAGCAGTTCACTGTTGCATCCTTTATTTTTTTCCCCCAGCATTTTGGCTTCAGGATTTTCGTGCCATCTTGCAAGAAGAGGTAAAATAATATTCATGACTTTGTTGTTGCACCTGAAAAGTTAATGAAACAGCTTAAAATGTAGCACGGGCGTATATTTTTTTTCTCGTTCGATTGATTGCATGTTAGTTTAAGCGGAAAGGCTTTTTTATATGACTAGTACAGGCGATAAATCTAAGTAAAAGTTCTGTCTACGAATGTTACTTAAAGGTTATTTTGTATCACTGAGATCAGGAAACAAAATATATTTGAGTGAAGCATGTTTAAGTTGGACTACTACTCCTACTACACCACTGTGTATAGAGCTGAATTGCCCCTTTACAGTTTAGGAAAGATGTGGGTGAGAAGTCTGATTGGGCTGTGTAACGCTCTATGGTCATACGAGACCGGGACCTACACTGAGACATGCTTAGAATGGATTCCGAAGCACTACACACATCAATGGCCCCACCTGGACCATTTGTTAGTTTAAACGAAAGGGTTTTTTTTATTGGACAAGTACAGGCAATAAATCTATGTGAAAGTTCTGACTAGGAATATTATTTAAAGGTTATTTTGTATTACTGAGATCGTACAACAAAATATATTTGATCGAAAAATGTTCATACAGAACAAAATTTTCTTCTGTTTCAAAGTATTTTTCACAACATAACTTATGTTGTTTCTTATTCCACTTGATAGATATCTAGACCAAGCACACAAACCCGTATGGACTCATGATTGAATGGACAGGGGCACCCAATTGGTTAGTGCTGTGGCCTTGATGCCACAGGCTTCATGTTCGAATCCGGATGGCAACATACATGTTTGTTAGTGTTCGGAATTCACATAGATCCCTGTTTAGACTTGGTAGTCCGTAATCGTGGAATCCCGGTAGATAGGTCCTATCTTACAGCCTAAAGTATGCCCTAAGCCAATTTTAAGATAGTCTAAATAAAATACTTAGTGCATAATTAAGCTAGTGATCTTAAACACTTAGCTAATGATTGGATACTTAGCTAGTATTGAAAATACTTAAGTTAGTGATTGGCCAACGCTTCACACTTAAACGGCTCACGACTCGGTGGGAACGGCTCTTAAGAAATTCACGCTGAGAGCCAGACTGAAGGCCGTGTTTGTAGAAGCTGCCCAAAATGCACCGCGAGGAGGTAGATCTACGTTTCAATCAACATCCATCATATAATAATAACTGTATAAAGTGATAATTTCATAATCAACATATAACAAAACCTTATAAAAATTAACTTTATATTTAGTCAATAGCAATGATCTATGAATCAGTGTATATATATATAATAGCAGAACCCGGCATATGTTGTCCTGCCGAAAAATGCATTGTAGAAAATTACATATCACGAATGCATTCTCCATATTCCAATATAGGCGGATACTAATTTTCATGTATATCGTTTGAACGACACATAAGATGAAATGCTGCATCACCATCTGGTAACAAGTAACAATGCAGTGGATAGCGTGGACATATATTCCATACCCGAATACTTATTATTACCAATTTTCATAGCGATTGGTTAAACGGTATAGAAGATGATATATTGCAGCACCATCTGGTAGAGACTTAGAGCAAAGTGGATAGCATAAAAACAATCTACATCTTTTAGTAAACACAATCGAAATCGGCGATAAATCGTCATCAAAATCGATAGTGTTGAAGAGTTTAGTGACAAACACACACTCAGAAAAATCACACCGATTGCAGCGCCATCTATTGGATCCAGTTGTGAATCTAAAGCGTCCAGATGCACACTCAAACGCACACAAAAAAATTTATCAAAATCGGTGAAGTCGTTTAGGAGGAGTTCAGTGACAAACAAACGTACATAAGAATTATATATTTAATTATTATTATTATTATTATGATCATTATTAGAATTATCATTATTATGATCATTACAGAATTATTATTATATATCATTATTTTCATTATTTGAATTATATTTATCTCATTATTATGATTTAAGAACACGATAGAAAGAAGAAGAAGAAAAAAAATAAAAGAAAAACAATTTTGTTATAAAAAATTAAATGCATTGTCATTGGGGCTGGAAATTTATGGAGGAAAGAAGAACAATATATTAAATTATTTTAAAATATAGTACTCTAGTGGAAAATCCAAAATGAATTTTTTTTAACATTCAAGCATTTCATATATAGGTATCGAAAGAAACATAAATATATAGCAGACGTATAACAAAACCTATAAAAATTTAATTTTATAATTAGCTGATAACAATGATTTATGAATTATTCGACATATGTATTATATATATAACAATTAATGTGGAATTAAATAACATTTTAATAACGCCTTTGAATATAGGAGAAAAAAAAAGTAAAAGAGTAAACATTTTGCTATAAAAAATTAAATTCCTTTCTATTTAGACTGGCAATTTATGAAGGAAAGCAAGTAAGAAGAAAATGTAAAACAAACTTATATTCAAAGATATTAGTCCAGCGGAAAACCTGAAATAAAATTTTAATATTTGAAGTATTTTATGTAAAGGTATTAACAGAAACATAAAATCGTTAAAAAACCTCTGCTAAAATGTACCATCAAAAAAAAAATGTTTGAAAAGAATTATAAATACAGGTAGTAATAAAGCAAACTATGTTAAACGGCTAACAACAAATACCCATCAAATATGCATACAGATTCTTTTAAAAAAGCCCTTAAAAAAGCGGACAGCGAATCAATAGCAAGAGTGATGATGATTTGCTCTGCAAGTAACAAAAGGCCAAACAGTTACGAGATGCTTTTAAGTAAAGCTCAAAAGAAAACTTCCATTCGCCGACAAGAACTGCGTCTGGGGCTTTCGAATGGTTTTGATTTGAAGAATATTGGATTTCGCAGACGATTCCGAAGAGGGTGGAGAGGGTGGTTGAGGAGATCCTCTAAGACTAGGAACACTCTTCTAGCTAATCCAGGTTAAAAAGTGAGGTGTCAATGGAATGTTTTTTGCTGAAGTGATCACGAGGAGACAGAATGGGCGATTTAGAAGAGAGTAGTGAAACGATGGGTTTCGTTTTCGCATCGATCTATTGGAGGGGAAATTACGTTTAGGGGTTTGTACCAATCTGCTTGAAAGTAATTTCCAATTGTCGTTTGTAAAATTTTTTCATCGCAATTTGCAGCCTTAAATCCACAGGTGTAATTTTCTGTGCGTTAAAATAAAAGATTTCGTTTAATCCCTGGGAGATTTACGTCTGCGTTTGACATAGCAGGCATAATTGATTTTTGACATAGCAGACAATTGCTTTTCGACATAGCAGATACCAATTCGGCTCTGTTCTTATACTTATGACCTAAAATTAAAAAGTAAATGTCAACTATCCATTTCCTACCTTTAATCGACAGGTATCACCTGCAGGTATAATTTTCTGCAAGAGAAAATAAAAGATCTCGTATAATCCAAATGAGATTGCCGGTTTTTGACATAACAGATGGCAATCTGGTTTTGTTCTTATACTCATGACATGAAATTAAAAAGTAATTGCCAATTTTAAAAAGGGTTTTCACCTCACGATCAGAAAAATATGTTGTTAATTTATTATAACGGAAATCAGTAATAAGATAGTCTTTTAAGATGAATCAAAATAAAATATACATTATAATATTTACATTCTTCTTCTTCTTCATTGGCGCGACAATCCCATAGTGGACCAAGTCCTTCTGTCTGCTGGTAAATTTCGAGACATGACATGTTTTCTTTTTACGGGATAGGTCTGTCAGCCCTACTCTGTACAGTCGCATTATAGCGGGACCTACGTTCTAAAGTGGACACATCAGGATCCATAATATAATATGTCTCAGAACAAATTTTCAATACTATTTTTATTAAATCCATTTAAAGTCCTAATCAATCATTACATGATTGGAATTAATTATTACAGTATTGAAATCAATTATTACAATATCGGGATCAACAGAATAAACTTCGTTTTAACAGAGTTATCTAAATTTTTTATCAAATTACCATATTCTTAACATTAAATTCTGTAAACAACCTTTTTCGAATTAAAATCACCAGTCTCCAAAATCTCTTCTTTAAATCAGACTTTACAACTTAAGTGATCAATATGCTATATTCTACTATATGCAAATATATATATAACATTGATTGTCTAAAATATAGCTTTATTAAAGACCTGTATTTTAACTAACTATTAAAGCTTTACATTATACAATGTGGAATTCGTAAAATGTATGAGGCATTTTAATGGAATTCTCGTTATTTTATCAAGTGAAATTTCCCCGATATCAAATCCTCTCCATCACCTTTCGCGAACCAAATCGCCACCTCCAATGGTACACACACCACCAGCAGTAATTAAAGGAATTAACATGTTTCCAAAGATCTTCATAGTCTGAGAAAGATACGACAGTGGGGGATGAGGGGAAGGGTGGAATGACGTTCGAACAAACAAAGCGAGGTGCACATAATAAGAGGAGTATGAATTTTAGATTATGCCATATTATTATTATATACGTATTTTTGATTGAGTCATTTCGGAATTATGTACGATTTTTGATTGTCATATTCGAATCATGTACAAATTATTGTTTAAGTCATATCCGTAACATGCGCAAATTTTTGATTGAGCCATATCTGAATCGTATACGAATTTTCGATTGATTCATATTCGAATTGCATACCATAATTCAAATCTTCATATTATTTGACTGTTTTAACATAAATTTATTTTTAAATAAATATTATTTATTTCATTATACCTATCTATATGTAATGAGAGAGGAATCAAAAGGCAATACACATTATAATACACTATTACTCTATTAATTTTTAAACAAAATTTTTATTTAATGTTCCATTTAAAATACATTTAAACGTATAAGGTATTTTAATAGAATTCCCGTAATTTTATCACAGTGAAATTTCCCCGATATCAAATGCTCTCCACCACCTTTCGCGAACCAAATCGCCACCTCCAATGGCACACATACCACCAGCAGTAATTACCGGAATTAACATGTTTCCAAAGATCTTCATAGTCTGAGAAAGATACGACAGTGGGGGATGAGGGGAAGGGTGGAATGACGTTCGAACAAACAAAGCGAGGTGCACATAATAAGAGGAGCACGAATTTTAGATTGTGCCATATTATTATTATATACGTATTTTTGATTGAGTCATTTCGGAATTATGTACGATTTTTGATTGTCATATTCGAATCATGTACAAATTATTGTTTGAGTCACATCCGTAACATGAGGAAATTTTTGATTGAGCCACATCTGAATCGTATACGAATTTTCGATTGATTCATATTCGAATTGCATACCATAATTCAAATCTTCATATTATTTGACTGTTTTAACATAAATTTATTTTTAAATAAATAATATTTATTTCATTATACCTATCTATATGTAATGAGAGAGGAATCAAAAGGCAATACACATTATAATACACTATTACTCTATTAATTTTTAAACACAATTTTTATTAAATGTTCTATTTAAAATACATTTAAACGTATAAAGTATTTTAATAGAATTCCCGAAATTTTATCACAGTGAAATTTCCCCGATATCAAATGCTCTCCATCACCTTTCGCTAACCAAATCGCCACCTCCATTGGCACACATACCACCAGCAGTAATTACCGGAATTAACATGTTTCCAAAGATCTTCATAGTCTCAGAAAGATACGACAGTGTGGGGGATGGGGATGGAGTGACGTTCGAACAAACAAAGCGGGGTGCACATTTTAATTTTCGATAACAGGCCCGGACGAAGTGAATGCGGAGACATCTCTTTCCGGCACCCATCCACTGTGAGATAAGGCGGCAACAAAAGGACGCCCAGAGATAAGTAGATAAGTAGTTGTTGGCAAAGAAAAGAAGTAGTTGTTTTCCTGACTTTTGAACCGTGTAATTAGGGGAAGTAAGAAATTAGTCCTTTTTGTGTAATTACGGACAGAACATTTGCCGGGAAAACGATCGATGGACTGCAATCTCTGTCGAGTCGGAAGTTTAAAGAAGTCGGTTCTTTACTTAGTTTAATGATTGTGAAATGGAAAACGGAGTAAACATTCTCCAGTTTCTGAGATAGTAGTGAATGTGGCAGAATTAATTAATTTGGCTTTTTATAGAATGTCTACTTTATTTATAAGTTTAAAATTGTTAGAAAGCCATGCCACATATGTATTTTAATACATATATTATAATAACATAATAATAATAACATTACAATAATATAATACATACATTATATTCTATTATGATACAAACTTTTTTTTGTAGCAAAATATTAGCTGAGTTTAAAGCTGGCAGTATAAAGAAGTCGATACTTTATTCAAAAGTTGGGAAATGGAAAACTGAGTAATGTTTATCCAGTTTCTGAAATAGTAGTTTATAAATAAATATTACTGAATAACACATTTCTACTACTTCAATAATACAATACTACATTTCTAAGTTCAAAACTGTTGGAAATTCATTCTATATTTGTGTTTTATTGTATGCTTGATATACTTATTTTGTATCAAAGCATTTGCTGAATTTAATTCATCGAAGCATCTATTTCGAGTCGGAATCAACACAATCAATATCCTTTTTTTATCATATGAATATATTCTATGATAAAAAAAAGATATATTAAATCCTGTAAATATTCTTCTTTGAATAAAAATCCCCAAAACCTTTTCTACAACAATAACTGCAACTTTATAGCTAAAATTATTAATATGACATTTGTCATATTTATGCATATAAATATATATATATACTCGTATCTTAAATAACTATTGAATTACTTTGTACAATGCAGAATTCGTAGAATGTAGCAGGCATTTTAATGAAATTCTCGTAATTTTATCACAGTGAAATTTCCCCGATATCAAATCCTCTCAATCACCTTTCGCGAACCAAATCGCCACCTCCAATGGCACACACACCACCAGCAGTAATTACCGGAATTAACATGTTTCCAAAGATCTTCATAGTCTGAGAAGGATACGACAGTGGGGGATGAGGGGGTGACGTTCGAACAAACAAAGCGGGGTGCACATTTTAAGTTTCGATAATAGCCCCGGACGAAGTGAATGCGGAGACATCTCTTCCCATCCACTGTGAGATAAGGCGGCAACAAAAGGACGCCCAGAGATAAGTAGATAAGTAGTTGTTGGGAAAGAAAAAAAAGTAGTTGTTTTCCTGACATTTGAACCGTGTAATTAGGGGAAGTAAGAAATTAGTCATTTTTGTTTAATTACGGACATAACAGTTGCCGGGAAAGGGATCGATGGACTCCAATCTCTGTCGAGTCGGGAGCTTAAAGAAGTCGGGGCTTTACTTAGTTTAATGATTGTGAAATGGAAAACGCAGTAAACATTCTCGAGTTTCGAGATAGCAGTTAATGTGTGGGAATTAATTAATTTGGTTTTTTTATGGAATGATACATGTCTTCTTTAGTTATAAGTCCAAAATTGTTAGAAATAATATAATTGTTTTTTTTATATGCATAATATTTATTGATGTTTTTTTTATATGCCTGATATTATGATAAAACTTTAGTTTGTAGCAAAATATTATCTGAATTTCATTTGTCTAGCGTCTATTTCGAGTCTTAACATCGAAGAAGTTCATACTTTACTTAATAAATTGGAAACGGAAAACTGAATAAAGTTTCTTCAGTTGCGGAGATAATAGTTAATGTGTAAGAATTAGAATGATACATTTATATTTTATTCATAAGCTCAAAATTGCTGGAAAGTCATTCAGCATCTGTGTTTTATTATATTCATGATTTTCTTTTACGATAAAACGTTATTTGTAGAAAAATATTTGCTAAATTTATTTAGTCAAACATTTATTTCGAGTCGGAAGTTTAAAGATGTGGATATTTTACTTAATAATCGTGCGTTGTAATACTGAGTAAAAGTTTATCCAGTTTCGAAGATAGTAGTTAATGTGTAAGAATTAATTTATTTGGCTTTTTATAAAATGATACATTTTTACTTTATTAATTTTGGAGCCTGATGGCCGAATGGCTAGCGCTTTGGCGTTCGGTACCACAGGTATCGGGTTCAAATCCCGGCTTTGCCCATGGGTGTTTGTAGTGGTTCAGAATCCACTTTAAGCCGTAGGTCCCGATCGTAGAGCGTTGCGGGGGCATTGTTACTCCGCGTCCGTGGCTTACCATCAAGTTACACGCGCCCCCTGGGTAATGCAAAGTGAGTAACATCGGTGCAGCCGTTATGGCGAAGATCAATGTCTATTTGCCAGCTGCATTAGAAGGAAAAAAAACTTTATTAATAAGTTCAAAATATTTAAAAAGCCATGCCAGATTTGTGTTTTATTATATTCTGGTATATTAGCTGGTATTTTATTATTTATGGTATACTCTCTGAATTTAAATCTTTAAATATCTATTTGGAATCGGAAGTTTAAAGAACACGATACTTTACTTAATAATTCCCAAGTGGAAAACTGAGTAATGTTTCTCCAGGTTCGGAGAAAGTAGTTAATGTACAAGAACTAAAAGTTTGTTTTTTTATAGAATAATACATTTCTACTTTATCTATAGAAAGTCACAAGATATTTGTATTTTATTATATGCATGATAATCTATTAAAGTGACAATTTATTTTAGTAGCAAAATATTAGCTAAATTTAATTCGTCAAACATCTATTTCAAGTCGGAAGTTTAATGAAGTTACCACTTAATTATGGTTACTTTACTGCGAAGTTACTTTACTTAATAACTGAGTAAAAGTTTTCGAGTAAAGAGAGTAGCTAATGTGATATAATTAATTAATTTATAAATGGTATATTTACTTTTTATATTCAAATTGTTAGAAAGTCATACCACATTTGTGATTTATTATATGCATCATAATCTTCCTTTTCTTTTTTATGGGAAAAAATTAATTTTGTGGCAAAGCATTAGCTGAATTTACCATGAAAGCATCTTTTTTCGAATCAGAAGTTTAGAGAATCCAAGGTTTTACATACTTTAATTATTGTGAAATGGAAAACGGAGTAAACATTCAGTCTCGGTGATAGTAGTTAATGTGTGAGAATTACTCACTTGGCTTTTTTATAGAATGTCTACTAAGTATTTATAAGTTTTAAAATGGTTAGAAAGTCATGCCATATTTGTGTTTTATTATATAAATGATATTCCTTTCAGAAAAAAATTGTGTAGAAAAAAATATTAGCTGAATTTAATTCTTATCCATCATTTAGTTGCAGTCGGAAATTTAAAATAGTGTATAATTTGCTTAACAATTTGAAGTAGAAACTGAGTAAAGTTTCTCAAGTTTCGCAGATAGCAGTTAATGTGTGTTGAATTTTTATTTATTTTATGAGGGCAGATACATGTCATTCTATAAAAAAGCCAAATTAATTACTTCTGACATTAACTAGTATCTGCGAAAATGGAGAGAGCTTACCTCAGTTTCCACTTCCAAATTGATAGAAAGGCATGACATTTATGTTTGATTATAAGAATGATATTGTTTTTTATGGTAAATATTTATTTCGCAGCAAAATATTAGCTGAATTTAATTCGTCCAAACATCTATTTCAAGCTCGGTGCCTCATTATTGAAGCTACTTCACTTAATTAAGGGTTACTTTGAAGCCACTTTACTTAATAACTGAGTAAAGTTTCGAGCAAAGAGAGTAGCTAATGTGTTATAATTAATTAATTTGGTTTTTTCTATAAAATGGTATATTTCTACTTTTTATAACTAAAAATTGTTAGAAAGTCATACCACATTTGTGTTTATTATATGCATCATAATCTTTTATGGAAAAAATTAATCTTGTGGCAAAGCATTAGCTTAACTTCCTACTTCATGTGCCATCTTTCTAACAAAGAAGCCATAACCATGCCCATGTACATTTTACCTCATTGTGAAATGGAAAACGGAGTAAACATTCTCCAGTCTCGGTG
>BPLQ01012398.1:0-131470 GCA_021605075.1 Caerostris darwini | reverse complement strand
TCTTAAAAACTTCATGAAATTCATGTACATGTTTTATTTTTATTAATTATTATTAATAAAATTAATTCATTATATTTCAATCCAGTTCATACAAAATAACATGATAACTATAAAGATTTAGATCATTTATGAAATGGGTTCATTCTTTTCATTTCATATATGCTCTTCCCACATGCAAGATTGAGAAAATAAGTTTAAAAAAACTCTTTAGAATATAGAAAGAATTTTCAAATGAAACAGTGTTCCTTATTTCGCCAATATAATATAATATATAATATATATATATATATATATTAGTGTTATGCAATTTTTAAAAAAAATAAATAAAATGTCCACAATTCAATATTAATAGTATAAATAAACCCACAAAACATTAGTATTCATTAAAATTATACAAAATCTGGCGCGTGCAGCTTGAAGATAAGCCGCGGATAAGCGGAGTAACGATTAGGAAATAAAATAATAAATAAATAAAAAATAATAATTAAAATTAAAAATTAAATAAATAATTCTGAAAAATTTTTTCTGAAAATTCATTAAAAATTAAAAATAAAAATAATAAAACGCAATTCGATGGAAACCTGATTTATAATCGAAATTCAAAGTCGTCGAGTTTGAAACCGAGGGTAAGAAAATGGGTCCATCATTTGCAGTCATCTACCCGGCCGATAAAGGTACACAAGTTAAAAAATACTACAAGTTAAAAAAAAAGTATTTGAACTTGAGTGGATGAATAAAAAGTGTTTTATTAACGATTGGAAATTTGAACAAGATATATATAGAGAGAGTGTGAACTAATAATAGGAATTGAAAAATGAACAGGAGGACTCACGGATCGGGAAACTATTCAAGGCCGCGGGTTGGCCACCCCTGGCTTAGATAGACCTCGTTTCGGATATAGTGTTTTCAAGATCACCTATTTTTGAGTTGAAAAAATTGCCAAGTGTTGCCATAGCAACAAGTTCAACTGTCCCCGCTTTTTGGTACTATGCTTTCAAGCAACTAATTGATCAGTTCATAAAACACAGATGCCAAATTTCTGTTAGTTATTAAAAGGCTGTGTTCGTGTTGTCACTTCGTGACATTGAGAGTAAAATATCCATCTTATGCAAGAAAAAAAACCACGCGACACGCAATAACATAAAATTGACATTGTTTGCAGTGCGCGACACTTTATGCTATGTAATTTCTCAAAGAAATGGCGGTCATCATTCGATATAGCTTGGACTATTGATGAGCTAGGGCCGAGATAAAGTTTTCTATAATTTTAAAAACAATATACGAGTATTACAATTTAAATATATTAATGACATGAATGCAATTGCGATTTCATTTTGAAAAGTTCCTTATAGTGAGGTCCGAAGTGAGATGTACTGATTCTAAGAAACGGAGCTAAATGCTCATCTGTCAGTCTACTTCTGAAATAATTCTTTCTAAGGTTCACAGTTGAAAACACTTGTTCACGTATATAAGATGAAGCAAACATGGCACTGATTTACCGGGCGTGAGATATTAAATTTGGGAAACTCACTTTCGATAAAGATTTGTAAAACTCTGAATTTGGCCTATTTAGAAACAACTGCGTGAGATGATTGTTAGATTGCAACTCAATTAATTTAACTAGAAGATCTGACCTCACTGCTTCACAATTTACGATGAAAGGCATGGCAAAAATATCCAATTCTGTTTGAATGGCACTGAAATCTTGAAATCTGCGTTCTAAATCAAAATGCAGTTCTTTCAAGCCATCTTCTTTTAATAATATTTAATCAAAATAGAAATGGATATATAATATATATTTCTTTTAAATTGCCTCGGGCCAGAAAATTAACATTGTGGCCGGAGTTGGCCCATCCCTGGCTTAGACAGACATCGTTAATCGCCTTTTATAATAATGTTTCAGTTGATGTAGTTGTAGTGAGAAAAATGCCATGTGTTGTCATAGCAACAAGTTCAATTGTTTCCCCTTTTTGGTACTATGCATTCAAGCAACTAATCGATCCGTTCATAGAAACACAGGTGCTAAATTTATGGCAGTTATTAAAAGATAGTTGATGCAACTGTATTGAAAATTCGTTATGCGTTGCCATAGTAACAAGATCAATTGCCTGCTGTATTTTCAAGCAATTGATCGATAAGTTCATAAAACACAGATGTTAAATTCTTATAATTATTATTAAAAGGTTTTGTTCCTGTTATAACTTCGTGACATGGAGATCGAAATAGCTATGTTCTAAAAAAAAAAAAAAAAAAAAAAATATAGGATATGCAATAATATAAAATTAACATTGTCGTAGTGCATGACGTGCGTTATTGTGTGACGTTCTATGCTGCATGGCGTTTTTTTATAATAAAGTTTCTCCTCTTGCATTACGGGGCCTCATGAGGGAATTGCCACATTGAATATACACATTGCTGTTTACTGCCACCTGATACGACACCACCTGGTGGTAATACTGACAGTGCAGCCGGTATCCGTGATATATACCCCCACACGGGGGGTTTCAGTAACCCCTGTTGTACCGGAATTAAACAAAATTAAATCGACAATTCGAATTATTATGCAGCAGTTAGAAAAGAATGGATTTTGCAGTGAGGCTGTTTTCCGTTGAGGGATTTCGTTAGTAAGAGGCAAATCTGTCAATTATGTTAGAATATAACTCGTCAAGTTTCTAGAGGAAGAATTTTGTTTAGAAAAACTGACTTGAATTCAGTAACGTGAGATATTTTTTTAGAGTAGTATAATATTACTCTTATGAAAACGACGAAATAAAATTTATTTTTGGTAAGTTGATATTTTTCGTGATGTCAATATTTTACGTTATAGGAAAAAACAAGTAATATAATTTTTTTTTTAGAGTCAATTCCTACTTTTTTTTCACTATACTGCAAAAAGTCCTTTATAAATAATTTTCAATAATTTTTTTAAGTTTATCTGGTGCCATCTATTGTCAGATACATGCAACTTAAATCTAAAAAAAAAACTAAAGTTAATTAATTAAATTTAATTTAATTAATGAATTAAAATTTGAAAAAGCTGTATTAACATCAAGTGTCATCCACTACAAGTTAAAAAAAAATGTATTTGAACTTGAGTGGATGGATAAAAAGTATTTTATTGACGATTGCAAATTGGCGATTTAAATCGACATTTGAACTCTTTGTAAAGGTGTTACGAAGTTTCTTCTACAGCCCTTAATAAAAGGTAGAATACCCTAAAGTCTCCGAAAAATTCAGTAAGCCCATTACTTTTTATCATGTAAAATAAAGTCAGAAAATTGTAATTTACTTATTGAAGTTATTATTAATTTAGACCTATAGGCTAATTTTTAGTTTATTTAGCCAATACAGCATGCAAATCATATTTTTAAAATGGTCTAAAAAATATTCTTATCAAATACACAATTGCAAGATGGCATATTGGTAAAAAAATAAGTCAGTAGATGGCAGCCCTAATAAGTTAATGACTATGAAGAATTTTTAAAAGGGTAAAGATCTTTTACCAACTAGACATAAGGTCAATAGATGGCAGTAGCACCTATATTATAAAAATGTTTGATTTGATATTTAAAATTCTATAAATTGACTGACAGTTTTCTCATGAACTAGTTAAGACAACTTTAACTATTTTTAGGAATATGAAAAGTAAGATATCACTTGGATTTTCTTGCATTTGAAGAGAACAAAATTTTATATGATTATTATATTTCACATGAAGAATTATTTTACTATATCATTGGACAAGTGAAAAGTTTGACGCACAAAATATTGAATATAAATACTTAATTTATTATTATGTTTAATTGTGATAATATTATCATTGATATAATAAAATAAATTAATTCAATAAATGTAGATGAGCCAATAAGTATTACAAATGTAAATAGATGAATCTGATATCTTATTAGATTAGATATCCTTATTTTTTAAGAAAATTAGAAAAAATTTAGAATTTTTTAACATCTTTTAGAAAATTATTTCATATTTATATTTGTATGATAAATATTCCAAAAAGAATAATTATCTGTTGAATGAATAATTCTACTTATCACATTCCCATTAGCATTTGCTTGATCATATGCGGTACAATATTCTTGTTTATTTCATTGAATTTCAGTCACAAAATTATATGTATTACCTTAATTTGTAAGACTAGTGGAAATCTTAAATTAAAAAAGAAAAACTAACCAACTAAATATTCTTAAGCTTCATTTCAATTCCCTGCACTCTTTTAAACTATGTCCTGATCCTTTAAAATTAATTCAGATATTTTAAATCTCTTTCAGAGTTGCTATGCATTACAAGAACTGTTCATTTGAAAGAATATTGCTCCATATAATCTGAATTACATGAAACTAGTGCTAAATTAATTAGTTAATTAATTAGCTAAATTAGTGAATTAGTGAAACTAGTACATGAAACTAGTGCAAAATTATATGTGAACAATAAGTAATTTAATCAAATTTTAAAAAATTTGCACAGAAATAAATCTGTAAAATACATTTATCCTTTTAATTAATAATGAGATTGTTGACTGTTGTCTCCGATTACCGTGGTGTAGTGCATTATGAATTCCTTCCGTCGGTCCATAGTGTCAACAAGGAATATTATTTGAGTGTTATGCGTCGTTTGCGTGAAACTATTCGCAAAAAGAGGCCACATTTATAGAAAGACATCTCTTCTCCCGATAATGCGCCAGCTCACACTGCATTGATTCTTCGTGACTTTTTCGCCAAAAAATGAAACCCATATCGTTCCACAACACACCTGATTTAGCATCGTGCGACTTGTGGCTAATCCCTAAACTCAAAAGATCACTCCGGAGACAATGTTTTGAGTCGATTGAAGAGATTCAACGTGAATCGGCTCCCGATCAATGATTTTTTAGCATGCCCTGAGGATTGGAAAAAACGTTGGCATAAGTGCACTGTGTCCGGCAGGGGAATATTTTGAAGGCGATGAAATAAATTTGGAAGAATACATAAATAGTTTTCGAAAAAAAAAAAAGTGTCTTACTTTTTGGCACAGTAGTATCACTATTATATATTTCAGCTTTATTCATGTCAGTTTTAAGTTGTCTAATCATATTCTCCTCTGCAATTAATTCCATTTCAATTTTATCTTAACTTAAAATCTTTATCAGGCCATCTATACAAAATTTGTACTATGTCTTGAAAGTCAGGTGGAAGTGTCCTTATCGATTGAAACGCAGAGTACATAATATATTCGAGAGGTTGTCCAGCATCCATTAAACGCTCCATCCATTATTTGAAAAAGCATCCATTATTTGAAAAAAAACTCGTCCAATAGTCGAATCACAGAAGCTCTCGACTTTGGCTCGAATTGTTCTTGAAGTAACTTCCAAGCTTCAGCTGTATCCTTTAAGCTTTGCAATAGAGTCTTGTGCTGATCATCCACGCCGTAGTAAATAGTAGAAAACGCACGATCTTGCCGTTGTTTACATGCCGATCTTTCACGACGAGTCGAGATCTCCTCCAATTTCGGCTCACTTCCATCGACGAAGGACCAACAGCCACGATCCAAAAGTAGAAACCTCACGTTTTCTTTTTAGGTGCTCCAGTTTGTTTCTTTGAGCAATGCTAAACGCTCCGTTCCAGTAGGATCCATATCAGGCAAAAAGTCAAATCTGACTGGCGTCACAAATATCAAGTTATAATCCAAATCCTTTACTCTACCGAGCTGGATGGGCCCATAACCACTGCCGGAAAATTTTGCCGAGTGCCGCAGTGTAGAGTATAGCAGAAGCAATAGTCACTGAATTTTAATTTAATTTAAGAAACGGAATTTTATTATATATAGAGGTTAAAAAGTAACACTTTACAAAAACCATACTTTTGGTTTTAATTAACTATGATCTGATCATGTTACCTGCAGCCAGCCAATCATCGAGCTGAGCATACTTGTTTTACATATCAATTTATACATCCGTGCCCGACGTCACGACCCATTATGCGCCTTCAGCGTATGACGTCGGATCCGGATGCAAAACGAAAGAGAAATATTTGCATGATTTCCAATACTTTGGGCAACAATTAGAATTTAAAACGCGAAGGTGGACGAATTCGCAAAATAATTTTTTTATAAAGTCATGAGACTCGTACATTACCTGTCAGCAAATAGAGATAAACTAAGAGCTGTACAGATATATGCATCATTTTCCTTCCTTCTATCACAGTTGAAGAAAATAGTTAGTGAAAATGAAGGGTATGAAGGGTAACAGCACAGATAAAAAGAAATGTGTTACTTTTACGTGGATAATAGAAAAAGCCAGCTATTGCTTTCAAAAGGAAGGAATAAGAAGTCCCTCATTTTCTATAAATTGGCTAGGGAAATCGAAATGGAATTTATCATTCTACCCAAGAGGACGGCAAAATGAAAATTATATTGACTTTTTATTGTACAGAGAAGAGGATCCAGGGCAGAACTATTGCCTAATAGACACAGATTTCGAAATATCAATATTATCAGCGGATTTCTCAAGCTTGAAATTATCTAAAAGAAAACAAAGTTTTAAAACATTTGGAGGTTTGGGATTCTTTAATTTTGAGAGGAGAAAAACAATTTTCGTCGACGAAAAATCAACTTTTCTGCCCAGAGACACTTTGACAGTTCGTTGCAGAATTTGGACTCCTGGCGGGAACATAAAAAAAATATAGAATATGTTGCCCGCACTCGTATAGAAGTGGAATGGAGATCCTTTGTCTGGACAATTCCAGATTTCAGCAGACTTCAGAATAATAAAAAAAGAACTTTCTGCATCAAAGCAGAGACAGACGGTAAAGAGATGATATCTGTAAATGCATTCTTGACTCGGAAACTAAATTGCGAAGAGTTAATTCGTTTCGAATGCACCTCTCGCGATTCAAGCGTAAAAGTTACCGACATTCAATTGATTCTGCTTGACACTACAGGAAAGGCAATAGAATGCATTCGAGATGAATTCTGGTTTGATGATACTTGTGAGTGTAAGCCGTTTTCCTTCCCTGTCCAAAAGAGTAAATTAATGAAAGATGAGAATTTATATTTACCAGGTGATGTTCTGACAATACAGTGCGACAGCACCTTTACGACAGGAATTGACGTGAACAAAATTGAGAAATGGAGTTTTAGAAAAACTGATGGCGCTGAAACAAAGCCAATTGAAGCTTTTGGCGCTGATCATGAAGAACGTTTATCTCCTTCCACCAGAGTTTTGAAGGAAGACTTCAAGTTTTTGTACAGTGACGGCTTCCTCAGTGACGTGAAACTCAAAACAAAAACTGCAACGTTTCCTGCCCATAAAATCACACTTGCTAGTCGATCTTCAGTATTCAAAGCAATGTTTTCAAGCGACATGAGAGAGACACATGGAGACAGCGTGGACATAGAGGACATCAGCGACTATACCCTCAAGCGCATGTTGGAGTATTTGTATACCGCTGATGTGGAAGGCCTGGAGTGGGAGAAGGCCATAGACCTCTACAAGGCCGCCGACAAGTACGAGATTCTATCCCTAAAGAAGCAGTGCTCTTCTTTCCTCAAGTTCAACCTCACGACAACGAAAGCTTGCGAAATTTTGCTTCTCTCCGATTTGCACATGGATGACGACTTGAAAATACACGCGCAGAATTTGATCTTGAAATATGACAAAGATATTTTCTACTCCGAAGATTGGAATCGTGTCATGGAGACAAATCCAAAGCTTGCTGCTTACACCATGCGCCTGAAAATTAAATAAAGGTAAGACACAAATTTTTTAGGGTTCGATGTCTTCATAAATATACAGTTCGGTTTGAGAAATCTCGGTTGTAAATTATGTGATTCAGTGTATTTACTTGAGTTAGGTATAATAAATATAGCGGTAATATTTGTGCGTGCAATGGAAATTACAGAATTTAAAGATTTAAAAATTTCCTAAGATTCTCAATGAAAGAAAATGCGTGTCAACATCAAAATAAAAAGTTTAAATTCTCTTCTACTTGTATTAATGCGTATACAAATTTCATACAAGAAAATTGCACGTATTTGTGAAATTTTTTTATTTATTTATAAAACACTTTTTGAGTTCTATTATGTTTCAGTAAATTATTAGAAATATTTTGCGAACAAATCTAACTCTCCCTGAACTAATCTGAAAACTTTAAAATAGTAGTCTTTATGTTTGTTTGGCTTTGTCTATTTTTTCCCATGTTACTCAATGGTAAGCAAAGAACGTGACCAAATCTTTTAATTCACCTTTAACAGAATTAGTTGTTTTATTGCTGAACTAGTTAACTTACCATCTGTTCGATAAATATCTCGTATTCCTTTAATTGAGTACAATTTTCAGTGCTACAATATTTAATTAAGGGCAATTACTTTCAACGTTCAATTAAATGCAATTACTTAATAAATCTTCCAGGAATGATGGGACTAATGATTGACTGAAACTAATTTTACTCGCTTAAAACTTCAGGGAAAATATTAGAAGAGATTTTTTAATGTTTCCATTTACTGAAGTGTGTTAATAAATGCACAATTTCGATTGTGGATTTTTTTTTGCTATCGCATAATGTTTAATTATTTCTTTTTGTTTTAAATTCAGAATCATTCTAAAAGGAATTATTTATTAAATGAAAATAATTTATTATTCGTTACCAACCAATTCTGCTTCATGTTTGATCTTCAAATATCATACATTTTTTTGCTAATAATCTTTTAACTATTATTTATGTTATGCATTTTATTCAATTTCAGAATTTTGAAAATTAATCTGCTTAAAACTTCTGTTAAAACTACAGTGAGCCACAAAATTGAGTATACACCTCTAAAACTTTTAGACTTCTTCCAATTACAAATTAAATATTGATTTAAATAGATAAATTTTTTTATCCTAGATACTTTAACCTCTGCTTTACCATCCTATAATAACACAATTCTATAGTTAACTTATTTATTACCAAAAAAGTTAAGCTATTCGAAGAAAAGATAGAAAACCATGCCACAAAATTGAGAATATACACTTCTTATATATGTAAATTATGCCACCACTTTTTTTAGTTTCAAATTTTCTATAAAGAGTTTCAGGAGTAGCTGCTGCTTATAACACGTGCTATTGCACTTCAACGCTTTTAAATAGTATTTTTTCTCATTAAAAATCGTAAAATAAGCTCTCGTAGAGAAACTACTGAATCTAAGCGTTTATTGGTTGTAAAATGGTCGAAAGAGGACAAATCGCTTCGAGAAATCGCTTCGTTGATTGGTGTAATTCATGGTTGTGTCCAAAAAATACTACAGAAGTATAAAAAAACTGGATCTGTGGTCAATATTCCTGGAAGAGGACGTAAAGAAATACTGAGTACTACAGCGAAGAGGAAGATCATTCACTCAGTAAAGAAAGATCCGAGGGTGAGTACCTCTAAACTAGTTTTATCGATGTCCTCTACAATCGGGAAAAAGATCTCAGTTGAAACAATTTGACGTACCCTTCACCAATATGGGTTTCATGGCCGTACACCAATACGAAAACCACTCTTCAAGTATGTGAATAGACAAAAGACAGTGATTTTCGCCGAAGAACATCGTTTAAAGCCTATTTCTTTCTAGAACACTGTAATATTTTCTGATGAAAACAAGTTTAATCTTTACGGAAGCGATGGACGATTTAAAATATGGAGAGAAGCTGGGAAAGCACTGGCACCTAAAAACACCATTAAGACAATCAAGTTCGGAGGTGGATCTGTCCTGGTTTGGGGTTGTATGTCGGCTGGAGGAGTTCGGGAGCTTGCTTTTATTGATGGTATTATGGACAAACATGTAATTTGGGGATTTTAAATGATAACTTGAAAAAAAAGTGCCAGTAAGTTGGGGTTTGGGTCAAGCTTCATATTCCAGCAGGACAACGACCCCAAGCATACAGCGAAGATTGTGCAGTTATACTTGCCGTACCATTGCAAGAAGCAATTACACACTCCAGCTCAGTCTCCAGACCTAAACGTCATCGAAAATTTGTGATCGCAATTAGAGAAAGCTGTACATGAGCACGAAATCACAAGCAAGGAAGTTCTCAAGAAGGTTCTGAGAGAAGAATGGGCTAAAATTTCTGTTGAAACCACTAAAACACTAGTAGAATCTATGTCCAGAAGATTACAAGCTGTAATTCAAGCAAAAGGTTATGCAACGAAATATTAATTTGTACGTTAAAAGGAAATTAATAAAGGTGTATACTTATTTTTGTGTTGTTTTTCCTCTCGTCTCAGACCTTTTTATTGTTTTTCGTAAAAAATAAATAAACGTGACAATTTTAGAAGTATAGTACGGTAAAGCATAGACTAAAGTATATAAGGTAAAAAAATTCAATCATCTTAAAGCAATATTTAATTTGTAATTGCAAAAAGTCTCTAAGTTTCTAAGGTGTATACTCAATTTTGTGGCCCACTGTATAAGTATTATTTGCCAAAAGAAAAATCTTATTAAGAAACCCACATTGTTAAAAACCATATTAAACCTTCATGGAAAAGAAATATTTATAATGATATATTGAGGATTAGAATTTCCATATTCACGTTTTCTTGTCATGCTATTTCTTCTTTATTGCAGTATTTAGTTGATTATTTGGTACATTTTTGGTTATTAATAAAAATGTTAATTATTTGGAAAAAATGTAAAAAGCGTATAAAGAAAGACTTTCTTTGAAAGGTTTATTAATTAGAAGTTTTAATTTTTTTTTCTCTGAACATTTAAGCCTTTTTCACTGATATACAAAGTTTTAACAACTTTAAGATTCAATATAGCAGAAACAAATAATTTGAACATTTAATATAGATGTGCGGTAATAAATGCGCCTTCGTTATAGAAATTGAGATTTGATAATTTGCATTATTATAAATGTTTTTGTATTATTTTTCAGGTTGTGTTCCATTGAATGTTACAACAAAGAACTATTTCCAAATTGAGTAGAAAAAAAAAATACCGTGCTTTATTTCAAGTACAGACTGGAATTCCCTATTTTAAATAACTCCTGAATTTTTATATAATTCTAACTATTTTTTTAATTTTTTTTTATACAAATGAAAAATGTACTGAATTAAAATGCATTTTGAAAGCTTTGTGTTGAAATTTTTTTTTTATTTTGCTACAAGCAATTAAAATTTATTTGGCAAAAGGTAACGATAAAATCGATTTTGATGAGATAAGTAAATAAATAATTCAATAGATGGCTGTACTAATAAATCAATGAAAATATTTTAAAATAGTTAAAAATTTTACTAACTAAAATTTTACCAAGGTTAATGTATTTTAAAAAAATTTATTTTTCATATTTAAAATTCTATAAATTTACTGACAGTTTTCCTCATGAACTAGTTAAGATAGTTTTAATTATTTTTAGGAATACGAAAGTAAGATATCGCATGGATTTTCTTGCATTTGAAGAAAACAAAATTTTATATGATTATAATATTTCGCTCGAAGAATGATTTTACTATATCATTGGATAAGTGAAAAGTTTGAAGCACAAGATTTTTGTAAATGTTGTAGAAACTTTGGAATATCTCATTGACAATGCCTGCTACAACTTGACATGGTTAGGCACTTTACAATATCTAGTGTTTTAATTGCCAATTATTTAATATATTTTTTGTACAAGATGGAATTCGAAAAATGTTGACATGATCACACAGTATAATTTTAAGGAATTTTTAATTTATGAACTTATTTAATTTTGATTAAACTTCATATTACAAAACCATTTAATAAAATATAAAATTAGGTGTTCATTAAAAAATATATATATCCTTTCCTTCAGATCCATTCTTCTTTTCTATTTTTGTCAACCTAAAATAAATAGTGAGTATTAATACTTAATTTATTATGTGTAATTGTGATAACATTATCATTAATAATAATAAAATAAATAAATCCAATAAATGTAGATGAGCCAATAAGTATTACAAACATAAGTAGATGAAACTGATATCTTAATAAATTTGATCTTCATTTTTAAAAAATTAGAAAAAAATGTAGAATTTTTTAACATCTTTAAAAATTTATTTCATTTTTATATTTGTATGATAAATATTCCAAAAAGAATAATTATCTGTTGAATGAATAATTCTACTTATCACATTCCCATTAGCATTTGTTTTATCATATGCTGTATGATATTCCTGTTTATTTCATTGAATTTCTGTCACAAAATTATTATTACCTTAATTTATAAGACTAATTGAAATCTTATATTAAAAAAAAAAAAAAATAACTATATAAATATTCTTAAACTTCAGTTTCCTTCTCTGCACTCTTTTAAACTATGTCCTGATTTAGATATTTTAAATCTCTTTCAGAGTTGTTTTGCATTACAAGAAATGTTTATTTCAAAAATATTGCTCTATATAATCTGAATTAATTAAATACACGAAACTAGTGCAGAATTATATGTAAAAAATTAGTAATTTAATAAAAATTTTAAAATTTTTCACAGAAATAAATCTGTAAAATGCATACATCCTTTTAATTAATAATGAGATTGTTTACTAAAAACACGTCAATACAAAACAAATAGCATTCCGGTTGTTAGTGAACAAGTACTTTTTGGACAAATGAGTTTTTGGTGGTTCTTTAGCTTATTATTTAGATTATCACATTAGCTTATTATTTAGATTATCACATTAGCTTATTATTTGGCTCAATCGACCATCTATGTCATAACAAGTAATATATAATTTTTTTTTTAAAGTCAATTCCTACTCTTTTTTCACTCTATTGCAGAAAAATTCCTTACAAATAAAGTTGAAATTTTCCTCTTGCATCTAGCGTCATCTATTATTGGATACATGCAACTTAAATCTAAAAAAAATATAATTAATTAGTTAAAATTATTAATGAATTAATATTTGAAAAAACTGTTTTAACATCAAGTGACATCCATTACAAGTTTAAAAAAATGTGTTTGAACTTAAGTGGATGAATAAAAAGTGTTATATTAACGATTGAAAATTTGAACAATATATATATATATATATAGGGAGAGTGTGAACTAATGCTAATAATTGAAAAATGAATATGTAGACAATGATTATATCACTTAATGTACCTAGTGTGAAATTGATAAATATTTTTATTCTCGAAGGTCTGTTAAACGAATATGATTTAGAACAAAACAATCAAAATGTGAAAGAATATTATTTTCTAGTTGTCATTATCTTTGTTAGCTTCATTTCAATTCCCTGCACTCTTTTAAACTATGTCCTGATCCTTTAAAATTAATTCAGATATTTTAAATCTCTTTCAGAGTTGCTATGCATTAAAAGAAATGTTCATTTGAAAGAATATTGCTCCATATAATCTGAGTTATTCAAATACATGAAACTAGTGCAAAATTATATGTAAATAATAAGTAATTTAATCAAAACTTTAAAAATTGGCACACAAATAAATCTGTAAAATGCATACATCCTTTTAATTAATAATGGGATTGTTTACTAAAAACACGTCAATACAAAACAAATAACATTCCGGTTGTTAGTGAACAATTACTTTTTTTGACAAATGATTTTTGTGGCGATCTCGCGGGCCTGAAAAATGTTCAAGGCGGGCCGCGGGATCCCCCCCCCTACCCGTTCTATGACATGCATACCATTCCACACAATTTGTATGGATTGAGTTCCAATAAAGCCATAATTTTTTTTCCTACATCAAATTGTATCGATATCCGCCATAAATAAAATCTTAGGTAACAACAACAACATCCTACGATATTAAAGTTATCCTATGACAGGGGTGGCCAATCCAAATGATCTTGCGGGCCACTTTGGAAATGCATCCTAACTCCGAGGGCCGCATGTTAATGTATATATCCCCATATTAGATTTAGACCCATTATAGACATTCTTTGAAGTGAAAAATTAAAACGGAATGAGCTATTATTATTGTGTTTATTATTATTCTTGCATTTGAATACCAAAATGAAATCAATAGTTTGGTTTGTCGCTCTACGGTCATCTTGTGCACACGTTAGGCTACACAGACCGGGACCTACAGTTTAAAGTGAATTCCGAACCACTACAAACATCCATGGTACCGCCGGGACTCGAACCCGAAACCTGTGGTACCGAGCGCCAGAGCACTAGCCACTCGGACATTCTGGCCCCGCCAAAATGAAATCAGCCCCGATATCCGAAAGAGAATTATTGCTGCCTATTTGGTCTTAGAAGCCAATTAAGATCCCACCTGATTAAAAGAAGAACTAAAATTTTACTGTATAAAACTCTCATAAGACCAGTGCTAACATATGCATCTGAAACAGGGTCAGGGAAAATGTTGGCAATCTTTGAAAAAAATGTGCTACGAACTATTTTTGGTGGCATCAATGACAATGGAAATTGGCGAAGAAGATACAATTTTGAACTTTACAAACTTTTCAGAGCTATTGACATTCTAAATTTTATAACGCTGAACAGAATGAGATGGGCCGGTCATCTCATGAGAATGGAAAGTGACAGCGTTGCTTTGAGGGTTTTTAATGTAACCCCTTTTGGACAACGACCAAGGGGAAGACCGAAAAAGAGATGGGTCGACTTAATATTATTAACATAAAAAACTGGAGGTCCACAGCCAAGAGGAGAACCGCCTGGCTGGATCTTTTAAAGAAGGTGTTGTCGTCAATAGCACTGACACCACTCATACATGTTTTCTTTCACAAGCGGACTGTATCACACTCACACAATAAGTAATCACAATGAAAACTTAACAACGATTTATTTACATGACAGTCACAGCCACTCGCAGCCGTGTTGTTCACTCTTGCCTCTCTGGCATTACACTGAAGACTCACACTTATGCGCTCGCAGGCGCATGCGTACACACTTTTTTCGCCGCTAGGGGTATCCTTGCGCGTTGGCGCGAACATACCGCCCGGCGTTGACATGTTCACATTCAACTCTTTAAGAATTCAAATTTTCACAAAATTCTCAAATTATTCACTTATACACTGATCACACAAAAATACACAATAAAAAAATACATTTTCCTAAAAATATTCACAAAATAAGCAGATCACAAAAAATACACAATAAAAAAAATACATTTTCCTAAAAATATTCACACAATAAGCAGATAACAAACAAAATACACAATAAAAATTAATTTTCCTCATTAACACTAGGCAAAGGTACGATATTAACTACTGGCCTTTTATATGTGCCATTTTTATCTTTTAAAGTAACCACTCTTGTTACTTTATCTTCACCTGGATGAATTTTGATAATTCTGGCCAAATTCCATTTTAAAGAACAATAATTATCAGGATTGTTAATTAACACCAAATCACCTTCTTTTATATCTGCTTTACCCTTAGATCATTTAGGTCTATTTAACAACTTATTTAAATACTCCGATGACCACTTTTTCCAAAGATGTTGAGTCATTTTTTGAACCAATTGCCAACGGCTCAATCCGATTCATTGGGTTTCATTAAAATTAGGTTCAGGCAATGTAACTAAAGATGAACCAATTAAAAAATGTGCAGGAGTTAACGCTTCCACATCATTTGGATCACTTGAAAGTGGACAAAGAGGTCTAGAGTTAAGAACTGCCTCAATTTGAACAATAAGAGTTAAAAACTCTTCATAGCTTAAAATTGTTTTCCCTACAATACGTTTCAAATGGTATTTAAGAGATTTGACACTAGATTCCCATAGTCCTCCAAAGTGGGGAGTAGCAGGGGGATTAAAGAACCACTTAATACCTTCGTTACCAATATAGTTCTCAATTTCTTCTGCACTCTTAAACATAAATAAAGATTTGAGAAACACTTTTAATTCTCTATTGGCACCAACAAAATTTCGGCCATTGTTACACTTCTGCATGCTCTTCTAGCTAGAAATCTTTTAAGGCTTGCTAAAAATGTTGCAGTAGTTAAATCATTTACAATTTCAAAATGTAAGCATTTTGTAGAGAAACATACATATATACACACAAATATCTTTTTTTACCTGTTTACTTCGTCCAGTGAAATTTTTGATTTCAAATGGACCACAAAAGTCCACACCTACCCGATTAAAGACACGAGTAGGAGTCACTCTGGCAGCTGGTAGTTGTCCTATAATTTGATTGGAACCTTTTGAATTTATTTTTTTACAAATTATGCAATTAAAAACTATCTTTCGAACAGTATTTCTACCTCTTACAATCCAAAATCTTTTTTCTTATCAAAGATAGGGTTGTTTCAGCACCTGCATGAAAATATAAAGAATGATAATGATTAATAACAGTAAACGTAAAATTATGTTTAGCAGGAAAAATTAGTGGACATTTTTGATTATAGAGTAAGTTGGAGTTCTTGAGTCTTCCACCCACTCTTAATAATCCATCATCATCTAGAAAGGGACACAAATTTAATAATTCACTATTGTTCGGGATAGAAGTACCCTTCTCCAAGCTTTGAAGTTCTTTTATGAAGACAGTTCTCTGAATGTTTTTAACAATGCATACTAATGATTGTGAAAGTTCACTAGTTGTCAAAGTACCAGAAGTTCGATTTAATGGATTTCTTGTATTATTGATAAATCTTTTGCACCAGGCGACGATTCTCTTGAGTTTTGTAAATGAAGAACAATTAATAACATCTAAAGGCTCCACAATATGAGTCACGGCACACACTTGATTTGCTGTTGGCAGCTTCAGCTCACTCGAAATCATATCCTCGTCCGTTGATGTAAGATCTCCATCCACAAGCCGCACCGGAACTCCAGGATACTCGTTCACTAAAAATGGTGGTCCACTCCACCATAACTCATTCTCTTGGAGTTTATCTGCATGTAGACCACGGGAAATGATGTCGGCACTGTTCATTTCAGACGGCACAAAATTCCATTCTTTGACATTTGTAAATTGCTGTATTTTTGATACGCGATTAGACACAAATGTTTTTAAGTAACACGGTTCTTTCATTATCCAGGCCAGGATAATTTTGGAATCTGTCCAAAACACGGTTCGAGACACATCAATCTTTAGAGATGTTTTCACTTTGTGCACTAATTTGGATAACAGCACGGCAGCACAGAGCTCCAATCGAGGAATTGAAATAGTTTTGATCGGGGCAACTCGAGATTTGCTGGCAATTAGTTTCACAAACACTTTCCCAGAAGCACTGCAAGATTTTAAATAAACCACTGCTCCATAGGCAACTTCACTAGCATCTGAGAAGCCATGAAGTTCGATGCATATAGGTTCACTGATACATATGCATCTTGGAATTTTAATGTTGTTGATAGTTGTTAAAGCTATAAGAAATTCCTGCCATTCCTCAAGTTCTTTTTTAGGCAAATTATCATTCCAGTCCAGTTTGATTAGCCACAGTTTTTGCAAGAAAATTTTTGCCTTTGTCACAATTGGGCCAAGTAAACCCAAAGGATCAAAAATCTTTGCTACGGTTGATAACACTGCACGCTTTGTAAACGAATTACCACAGTCTACTTTCACTTTGAAGGAAAAACAATCTTTGTTAGGTTGCCATATTATTCCTAATGTTTTTATTTCCTCTGGAGAAAAGGAGTAATCAGCCTCGTCACTCTCCGTCAGAAAATTTCCACTGCTGCACCACTGATGTAACTGCATTCCACCTCTGTTCAGAATTTCTGTTAACTCTTTAGTAAGTCTGAGAGCTTCCGTTACAGTATTTGCGCCGGAAAGGACATCGTCCATATAAAAGTCCTCTGCCAATATAGGTGCCGATATCGGAAAGTTAGCTTTCTCATCTATTGCTAATTTCTTAAGTGTACGCATAGCTAAAAAAGGAGCACTAACTGTTCCGTATGTGACAGTTGCGAGTTCGTATTCTTTAACTGGCTCATTAATTCCGTCTTTCCACAAAATACGCTGCAATTTTCTTTGACTGAGGCAAATGTTTATGGTTCTATACATTTTTTTAATATCGGCCGAAAACGAATAAATGTGCTTACGAAATCTAACCATAATTGAGAAAAGGTCATCTTGTATTACCCCTCCGTTATATTGTAAAGAATTAAGCGAATTTCCTTCTGTTGCAAGGGAAGACGCCTTAAACACGACACGAAGTTTTGTTTTTAATTTGTCGGGACGATATACACCTAAGTGGGGTATATAATAAGTACCCTCAGTTTCTTCACTTACTTTAATTTGATTCATGTGACCCATTTCCTCATATTCACATAAAAAATCTTTATATAACAATAAATAGTCAGGATCTTTCACTAATCGCCTCCATAAGGAATCTAACCTTTTTAGCGCAATATCTCTAGATTTTCCCAAACACTTAGGATCTTCTTTAAGGGGCATTTTAACTACATATTTCCCTTCTATATCTCTATAAAAATTATTTTTGTAATGCTCTTCACATATCCGAGTTTCATTATTAGGAGGAATGTCCATTCCTATGTTTTCTATTTCCCAGAAAGATTTAACAGTTTTATCTAACTGCTTATAATTATCTCTAATTAATCCACAATGAATATTCTCATTTAAATCACAAGGAACACTGCCAGATACAACATATCCGAAACACGAATTTTGTAAAACTAAGTCAGATTCAGGGGGATATATTTGTCCTGATCTCAAAAGGCTATAAAAAATCTCTGCACCTAATAAAATATCAATTCTACCTGGAATGTTAAATTGTGGATCCGCTAACTCAATATTACTTAAATCATACATATTAACTTTTAAAATTTTACTAGGAGTTACATTAGTAATTCGGGGAACAACTGAAAATTTCAACTCTCTTTCGTAGCTATTTGAATTATTTTTTAATTTAGCAGTAACTTGATTTTTAATATTTAAAGACGAGTCATTTAATCCCGATACTACTAGATTAGTTTTTTCTTTCTTTAAATTAAGTCGATCAGCACATTCTCTAGTTATAAAACAGGCCATTGAACCTTGATCTAAGAGCGCTCTTACTTCTAATGAATTTCCAGAATTATTATCTAAATAACATTTAGCTGTGCTCAATAGAACCGTTTTGGATCCATTTGGCATAAAGCTCGTAGCTGCAAATAATTTATTACTATTTGGAGAAGTGCTTTCACCAGCTGGTAAAAACTCTTGAGCTATGTGGGAAAACGGGGTATTGGAACCGATTTCATTACGTTCTTTCTGATACGACTCATCGCGATTCTCTGCGCTTTTGCGAGGGTAGTGTAAACTTTTATGGTGTTCACGTTTACAAAAACAATATACTTTCGATTTGCATTTAGACACTGAACAATTAATCTGTAAACAATTAAAACACATATGGTTTTATTTAACAAGTTCAACTCTCTCATTCACTGACATTTTTAAATAATTAGGACAATTAGAAATATGGTGATTTTTAGCACATAAAATACAATTTGAATCTTTTAAGCCCGAAACAAACGCTTTTGACACAATTTTAGAATTTCTAAAATTAGTTTTACTTTTTTGAAAGTTACGTGTGCCTTCGTAAATTGACTTTCCACGCGATGCAACATAAATATCACACTCTTCAGCTAATTTTACTGGGGGGAACCAACTATCTGCTTGCCGTATACCTATGTGAGATGCGATTTCTCTATCCAAAGTGTGAAATAACTTATCAGAGACTATTAATTGTTTTAAGGTTTCATAATCCGACACTTTTCTTAATTTTAAATAGTATTCAAAATTAGTAGTTAAGCGCGACACAAACTGCACATACGATTCATTTAAGCGCTCAGCTTTTCTAAAATTTTCTAAGCATGCTTGTGGTGAAGGCTCATACTCTCGCAACACAACTGACTTAATTGTCTCATAGTTTTTTATATCTTCACCACTTAAATAAGTTATTATATTAGAAGTTTTTTCTCCTAATAAATTTAACAGAATCTCAGCTTTATATATCTCAGGTACATCTTTAATACTAAATGCGCGTTCTAAAGAATTAAAGAAAAAACTCCACCCTTCCGGTCGAGTGGGAATTCTGACAGTTAAAGTTCGAACACTTTTTATTACTTGATCAATAGTATCTGGTTTGGCTTCAACTTCACACACTTCTGATTTACTTAATTTTTAATTTTTGCGAGTTCTAATTCATTTTTAACTCGTTCCAATTTTATTTTTTCCAGATCTATTTGCCGTTGCTCCTCATTTTTACGATTGTCAATAATCGTGTTGGCAATGTCTTTAACCATGTCTGGTCTATTTTTAAACACATCACTTTGTTCAATTGCATCATATAAATCTGAAATTCTTAATTTTTCAGATACTATCAAATTTATTTCTGCGGCAATGAGCCGCAAATCTTTTTTGGCACCTTTAAACATGTTTGCACAAAATATTAAATATATGGATTTAAAAGTTTTTTCCACTTACTTCTTTCACAAAGCTTTTCTCTTGACTTATGTTATCCACAGGTTTGAGCCACTCTCCGGCTCTGCTAGGATCAAAATGTTGTCGTCAATAGCACTGACACATGTTTTCTTATTTAGCGGAATGTATTACACTCACACTCTAACACAATAAATAATCACAATGAAAACGTAACAACACTTTATTTACACGACAGTCACAGCCACTCGCAACCGTGATGTTCTCTCTTGCCACTCTTGGCGTTACGCTGAAGACTCACACTTATGCGCTCGCAGGCGCATGCGTACACACACTCTATTTTCGCCGCTAGGGGTATACTTGCGCGTTGGCGCGAACAGGTCAATTATTTTGATTGATCTTGGTACTTGAGAAATGGGCAAAATTAGGTAAAATTTGAAATTGTTCAATATGTTGCTGCGATAAATATTATGATTGTGAATACCAAATCCTTTCAACGATTCCTTCAATCTAAAGGATTTCATGAAAGAGCTCTGTGAAGAAAACCACTCATTTCCAGATAAAGTCAAAACACCATTCGTGAATATAGCTATCGAAATTTTAATTTGGGGTAAACACTATTTTTCAAAGATGATAATAAATGTTTTTTGAAAATGAAGGATACAGATGTTCAGAGGGATCATTTTCCCAGTAAAGAGTATTCGAACAAAAATATTTCGTTGCGTCAAAAAATTCATGGCTCTGAGAAAGTTGAAGATTGCTTTCTTATGTTAGGAAATTAACCGTTATCGAAAGTACAATGGATCGTTTGGAATTACGCAATACTACTGTGCCCAAAAATAAAAACCAATTTTTTTGTTCAGAACCTCTTTATTTATAATTCCAAATTTGTTTCATCGACTTCAAAGAAATCCCCTATGGACACATGCACTTGTGCTATCTTTTTTTTCCAATCCTCAATGCATGCTAAAAAGTCATCTTCTGGGATGACCTTCAAACCGCGCGGCTACTTACGTTGAATCACTTGAATCGACTCAAACCGGTGCTCCCAGAGTGGTTTAAGGATTAGCCAGAAGTCGTACGGTGTGAATACGGTGGTTGTGGAATGATATGGGTTTCATTTTTGGTGAAAATGTCACGAAGAATCAATGCAGTGTGATCTGGGGCATTTGGTGTTTTCGGTACCCATCGAGATTTGACGCATTTTAGGTCCAAAATGGAATTGACCGATAATTTAAATTCCGACATCATCAGCAAGGTCTCTTATTGTAAATCGACGGTTTGCAAGCACCAAATCTTTAAATTTTTGGACGTGAGCTTCGTCGGTTGAGGTGGTTAGGGGAGGGCTCTTCGTCTTCTACGCGTTCTCGGTTTTCATTTTATACCACTACTAAACATTTCTTTCCGATATAGGAATGTTCAGCGAATGCCTTCTGCAACATTCTATACGTTTCCGCAAACAAAATTGAATGCAAGTTCTTTGCTCAATTAATTGAGACAGTTCAAAAATCACTATTATTCAAATATTTCTACAATTTTCTCTCCGAAACGCACCCATTAATAAACGATGAAACTTGACTCGTTTTTTGAATGATTTTTAATTTTTGCTATTTCATCTTGGATGAATAGGGGCCTGAAGGGCCGACTGGCTAGCACTCTAGCCCTCGGTACCACAGGTTTCGGATTCGAGTCCTGGCGGCGCCATGAATGTTTGCAGTGGTTCGGAATCCACTTTAAACCGTAGGTCTGGTTTAACAGAATCGTAGAGCTTTTCTGGAGTACTGTTACTCAGCGTCCGTAGCTTATTTTCAAGTTATACGCACCTCCTGGGTAGCGCTAAGTGAGTAACGTCAGTGCGGCACTTGCCATAAGGCATCGAAGACAATTGTCTATGTGTTTGCCAGCTGCATTAGAACAAAACAATATAGTATGAAATAAAACATATTTCGCATTTTCAAGATATTATGAACTAAAAAAATTACCAAATTTATCTCTAGGATAGACATTGGTTTCATTTGACATTGCCATGATTTTTTTACGGCAGATATACAAGATTAATGAGCATACCTAAAACTCAATTATCGGAAAAGTTTATTTTAAAAGTTAAGAAAAAATCTACATTTTCCCAAATTTGAAATAGCAAATTTTCTATAGTTAGAATGAAATTACTTGCATTAAACCCGATTGATACATTTAATATTATGCTAAGCGTTACTTTACACTATTAAAGCACTTATAAATAGCTATAAATATACATATTATTTCCTAAGGTAGATAGTTAAGATTTGATAGATTTGATTAAGATAGAAAATTTAGTCCACAAGTAAACATTTTCTTAATAAAAAGGAACAGTCATCGGTAAAATGCATATCGCATCCGAATTAAAGCATAATAAAACATTACAAATAAATTACTAGGAAAGTAAGATCGGATCTAAATGATAATTTTTATTTCTTTTAATACACTATCCGCAGGAATTCATTTTTTTTTCATTAAGGGAAATAAAATGGATTCCAACTTGATTGAATATGGGACCCGATCCATCATTTCAACAAAAATTTCCCAAAGAAACGATTAAAAACTGGTTAACACTTGAAAGAAAAATTATTTAAAATTATAACTTGATGTTTTACTGTGCTATCATTTCAAAACGAAAAATTTATGTTTCCACTTTTCATAAAATAGTTAGCAAAATAATCTTCTTGTAACATTAAATTTATGTATTACATATTAACATTTTTAAAACAAGACACACCCAATAAACTTATTTGATAAATAAAAGTCTTCTTAAACAGGTTTCATTTTCATAAGATTTCGAAGTAAAAATTACTGGAAAGAAACAAAGTGCAACAACAGTACATAAAGAATAACTACTGCGAATTCTTAGCAATATGTAGATTCTATCCCTGTTATTAACTCTTTACTTATAACTATTGCAACTTTCTCTTAATCCTTTAAAAAAACGCACTAGTGGAGATATTTACCTTATCTTTTAAATAAAACTGCGACAATTTTATGTAATTGTCTCTGTAATGAATTATTTGACAATTTATTCACGTCATCCATAAATTATTTTCTTTATATAGTACAATTTTTCATTGTCAAATTCCTGTTACATTATACTGCTCGTATATAATTTTATTTAGAAGTGTAGCTCTAAAATGTATGAGATCTTTCAAACTTAAAGATTGGTATCCTAATGCGAGAACATTTTACAGTATTAATTTTGAAAATTTGTTCATTTAGAATTTACTTTTGCTTATAATGCGTCATCTAAATATCTGCAATATTTATTCATAAGACAATGTATATTGAAGAAATATTTCACGATTATTAATTACATAAATGCAAAGTACAATGTCGATACAAGTTGCTCTTCTGTCTCAATTTTTCATACTCGTGCATCAAGGAAAAAACATTTTCGAGGGAAGAAAATCACCACAATAAAATTGCATTTAAATACAGAATCAGAACTATTTACCTGTAATTTCAAAAATTCAAACGCTTTCTGTAATGCGATATGTTCAAAAAGATCTTTCTTTTAATAACTTTGTTTTAAAATGAACAAATGTTATGTTCAATTAATACCTACAAAGTATTTTTGTATGTCTTTGTTGCCACAACTTTTTAAAAGTCGTACAAAATAAAATGTCTCAGTTATTTCGCACTTCATATTCTACTCAAAGCTCAACTCGAAACTGTTTGTAAAATATGCAATATCACAATGAAATCTGCTTCCAGGAATTAAAAAAATGTATAAAACCTTTTATTTAGGTTTATGAAGCATCTTTTTAAAACCAAACTCCTGAAAATCATGATTTACAATAATTTTCGAGAAGATTAGGATAGTTTCTCATCAAAGGATCCAAAAAAATCTTCAAAATGTAGGTTGCATTAACAAATTTATATCTCAATAAAAAATTTAGGGTTTGGGGCCTGAATGAACGACAGGCTAGCGCTCTGGCGGTCGGTACCACAGGTTTCAGGTTCGAGTCCCGGCGTTGCCATGGATATTTGTAGTGGTTCGGAATCCTCTTTAAACTGTAGGTCCCAGTCTAACATGATCGTAGAGCATTGCGGGGCTAGTGTTATTCCGCATCCGTAGCTTATAATGAAGTTACATGCACCTTCTGGGTAGTGCTAAGTGAGAAACGTCTGTGCAGCGTTTGCCTTAAGGCATCCAAGACAACTGTCTAAGCGTTTGCCAGCTGCATTAGGACAAAAAAAAATTAGGGTTTCCTCTACAATGAGTGTTTCTGTCTTGAATTAGAGTTATGGAAACCCAATTTCATTTATTCTTTTAAATTTTGTATATACATTTTCTTAATTTATAAATTAAAATATCATGGAATGCAGTGTTTGGAGCATGTGTAAATATTTTACATTAAATTTTTAAGTTGCTGTATTTTCAGAACTTTCCTATCAAAAATTCTTTAAAATTTATCATTTATTGCATTACCGAATTAAAATTAAAAAAATTTCACTAAATACATGAATATTTTATACGTTTATTCAGTTACACTTTGTGTAAAAACACAAATAAAATATAAATTTATATACAAATTGATTTTTGTGATATTGTGTGCAATAAATAAAATGCTTATTGTTTTTTTTTTCTCTAAGTTCGTTATCTTGTTGTATAAATATTTTAATTAGTTTCTCATAAATAATTTTTCTTTACAGCAATTTTTAATTTTTTAACTCTGCTTTTTGCCTGGTGAGAAAATGAAACATCTGTTTGGCAAGAAAGAAAGCTCTGTTTTTACCTTTTGCTTAAATGGTGAAAAACCGAAATTACTTTCTTGCCAACACCTTATTATTCAGTTTCCAATAAATCAACCAAATATCCCTCTTTTCCCATAGTACTTTTAATCTCTAACAACTCTAAATGCAGCCAAATTCAAGAAACAAAAATCATTTTCTTAATATCTTGCTGTACCACATTGAGAAATTTAATTTTGATAGAAAACAATTTTCCATGATTCAAGAGCACACGGAATCTTAATGAGATGAAGAGAGCATCTGGTTTCCCACCATTAAATACAATAAACTAGTTTATTATGCACAACTGACTAAGAAACCGAAGAGAATGACTCGGTTTGATCGGTTTAAAATCGTCTTTACAAATTGTAATGATATTAGGATATTTTAAATGTACTCCTTTTCTACGATTTCGAATACATATGCTTCCAAAAACCATGATAAATATCAAAAAATATTTTCGTTTTTCTGTAATTGTTCGTATTATTTTTAATTCTAAAATATCGTTTAAAATAGTAAACAATACAATCTCTTGATTTTCAAAAATTAATTCAAATCATTAGGAAATAGGACATAAATAGAAAGGACAAAATTTATGTTATTTGTTTTATGTCAATTTTACCTGAACTCCCTCTATATCGTCAAATATATATACATATATAGAAGATTCTGCACTATATTTAAAGAATCATCATAGTAAAGGACAACGCTGGTGTACACATATATCTAAATCAATAAATTAGATTATGTGATTGTGAAGCTAATGACAATATGGATGATATGCATAATATGGATAAATAATATTCTAATCGTTTAGAACACTTGATGGATGCAGAGGATTACCTTCAATATAATTTTTTGAATATACCTATTGGGAAATAGATTTTGTTAAAATTTATAAAGACTGTTTCGTATCATGTTTTTCACTGAATACACATTCTCATCAACTTTCTCGTTAGAATTATTTTCTCTTGCAGTTCTGGATTACGAATTACAATACACTTTAAAAGGGAGTTCATATCCAGATTTCTGTTCCGGGATCTTCAGTTTAACGTGGATTCTGAACATTAACAAACATCCATACCACCTCTAGGATTCGAACCTGAAGCCTGTGATACCAAAAGTCAGAGGGTTAGAAAATTGTTCAGCAGGCCGCGACAAAAAGTTGAAGCATAAATCAAATTTGAATACTGTCATAGAAACACATCGGAATCTTTATTAAAATAGTACAAGGTATAATGTAAACAAAGATTCAAAAGATGTCTTGACTAATCGTTATCAAAAGCAATCGTCGAAGCTGCTGTTAATATTTCTGTCAAAGTACATTAATGACTACAAAAAGTATACATTTTAAATTCCTTGGAAATTATTTCTTCTTATATAAAAATAATAGAAAAATATATATTATATTAACATGAAAAATTAATATTTCTCGAGCTATTATGCTTGCAAATTCTCGCGAAGATCTGCCACTGTACTTAAGAAAATTCAACGGAATTAATTTTGTTACCAAATAAACGGTCCTCTTTTTATCATTTCTATAAAAATTAAATAATTGCAAGTTGTGTCACGACAATTTGGAAACGTTTCTTGCGAAATAGTACTTATGATAAAAAGCAATCAAAATTATTTAATCAATTATAATTTGTTTTCAAAATATATATTTAAAAAATATTAGATTAACATAAAAAATTAGTTTTTCTCGAGCTTTTATGCATACAATTTCTGCGAAGATCCGCAGGCTGTACTCAAGAAAATTCAAATGAATTGATTTGATTACCAAATTACAAGTTCATCATTTCCATAATACCATATGCACCAAATAAATGGAAATTGTGTCGCAATTGTTTGGAAGCGTTTCTTTTCAGAATAGCAATTATGATATAAAACGATCGAAGAGTAAAAGATGATTTCAACAAATATATCTGTTTTTCAAAATTTACGAATATGATAAATATTTCGAAATTATTTACTCCGGTTTTGTAAACTCGTGCAGAATTTCGTATTTATCAATTTCAGTGTTAATGATAAAGTCACTAATTTTTATAAATTAAGAAAATTCATCAAAACATGCAAGAGTCCTAATTTACTTGAAAGCGTTAATAAGAATCACAACGCCTTCAAACTTTGATAAACGTACGAATTCGATACATTGCGCGTCGAGAAACATCTAACTCAAATTAAATGGAACCCTCTAAAAACTATTTTTTTAAAAATTTATGTATACAACAGCTAGTTCGTTTCCATACATTTTTTTATCGCGAAAAATAAATGAATATTTTTTAAATATGCAGAGATCCACATGCAAAGATTTAGTTTTTGAGTGAAACTAATAGATTCTTTTATTTTTGACACAAAATATATATTTGGACAAAGTATTTGCAAAAATATTAATTAAAAATAATAAAAATAGTTAAAAAATAAATCGCGCCAAACGAAATTTTATATTATACCTCGTTTCAACAGAAATTAATCTTAAAAATATATTTTAAAATGTTTGCTTTCATGTCAGTTATATTTTTCGGTATTTTAAAAATTAATCGTAAAAAATGGATCGTACTATTAATATTGAACATAAATTTTATGTGTGTTTCAATCAGAATTATTAGCAAAAAGTTGAAGAAAAATAACTAAATGGACCTAGAATACCGTCATAGTAAATATCCGAATCTTTATTAAAATATCACAAAACGCATGCTAAAATTGAAAAGTTGCTGCTTTGGCTAATCAATCTTTCACTAAAGCGATCGTCGAAGGGCAAAAATGAAATACAACATAAATTTTAAAAGTAAATGGATGAACAATGGTATTTAAAAGAAAAGAAGCACAATGTAAAATTTTATGAAAGCAATTATTTATCTTAAAATTCTAAAAACCATTTATACAAACAGCATAAAAAATATAACCTTATTAATCACTAAAATTTAACAATAGATATAAGAAATAGAATTGCCAGGAACAACAACGAAAAAGTCATATTTTTTATACACATTAATCATTAAACTCTTATTTATCATACTACAATTTCACTTTCGAATGTGTACGCATATGTCTTGTTAAATTGCATGTTTGTGAGAAACTTTCTCCGCATGTGTCGCACGCGTGTGGTTTCTCTTCCGTATGGATACGATAATGGAGCATTAAAGCTCCTTTATGACAAAACGGTTTATCACACAGTGTGCAAACGTGCGGTTTTTGCATACTGCACTTTCGCACAAATCTCTGATTACAAATTTCACATTAAAATAACTTTTCATTTGCATGCAAACGCAAATGAGTTTTTAAATGGATGTTTTGTGAAAATGTTCTGTTGCAAATTTCGCACACTTAAGGCCTTTCGTTGGTATGGATTCTGTAGTGTGCACGCAAATTACTTCTTTGCGTAAATTTTCTTTTGCATAATTTGCATTAGTGGGGCATCTCTTTCGTGTGAGTAAGCGAATGCCTCTTCAAAGTTGATTTTTCGACAAAAGCCTTTTGGCAAACATTACAAGCGAATGGCTTACGACCTGCGTGAATACGCATATGGCGGGTTAATTGCCCCTTACATCGAAACCCTTTACCACAAGTTTCACACTGGTGATACTCTTGTTTTGCATTAATAGAAGATTTTGACATGGTTGAAGGTTTTATGAGAAATTATATAAAGCCAATTTAAAAAGTGTCTTGGTTACAATTCTAAGTGATCTTGCATAATCTGTATCTTGTTGATTATTTTCAGCTGTTGTCCACGGAAGTCCTTATGTTCTAAAGAGGAAAAGAAAAACGATAAAAAGTATGAGAATTATTGATATCCTTTGAAATATTGAACAGTAATATTTATCCATTTGTTATAATATTATTATATTGTTACTGATTAATGACAAAGAATTGTATTGTTTCAGGATTAATTAAAAGTAAGATGTATCTATAAAACTATGCCTGTTTATTTTTAAAAATATTTTAAGATTTTAAATTTTTCACTAAATCAAACTATTTCTATTTATATTGGTTTTCTTGAAATACTGAAATAGCAGTTTTTTTAATACTAGAACCATACAACATTTATAAATTTCTAACGTTGATAATTTTTTTGCAAAATTCTTTTATTGCCGAATAGTTTTACTAAATTGTTATTAATTACAAAATTTTCATTTGAATTGTTTCATTCCATTTCAAGATGCGATATGTAAAATATATTGGATAATATACATGTTGTCAACCAAATATTACTCTCTACCACTAGCAAATTAAATGTAAATGGCTTATACATGAAAATGTGTCAAATGTCAAAACATTTTTGCTTAATATTTGATTTCGATTTATTTTGTTAGGATTCAAAATCTATTTTGTTAAAATCAAGATTCAATAGCAGCATCCAATATTTTAATGTGTCGCATACATGTCAGGCCAGCAAATATTACTGGATGAATTGCAATCAATCAACAAACTCAGTATGCAATTTTTAATATATCTGTGTGTTACACAATCTAATATTTAAAAAAAATTAATTTATTAATAACATTACATTTTGTAAATTAATCAATATTTTATAAAGACTGAAAACTAAATCAAACTTTAGGAATACGAAAAAAAATCTAAATTGACGTTACGAAGCTCTACATATTGGAGGAGTTTTTGTAGGACTTCACACGATTATTTAATCTCATTTAAGCTGGAAAGAAAAAAAAACATTGCTTGTCATTATTAAAAATAGAATGAATATGAATTGAAGAATTTGCGTTGTTACTTTTCCAATTCAATTAGTTGTAAGACAGGAAATTCGTGCTGCAAAATTTGATACGTAATTTAAGGAGATATAAAAAAAAAAAAAACACTTTTCTTCTAAATTGCAGAGATTGTTGAGCAAAGTTAGTCTCTTGTCCAAATTATAACAAGGAATTAAAAATATTTGGAAATATTTTTTAATCTCATGGTGAATGGTCAAGAATTTTCATTGATCACGAAGCATTAGCAGTGATTAAAACATTGTTATATTTGAAACTGCCCGCACCTCTATTAACAAATTATGTTGCGGCGATAACTAGTAAGGAATTTATTGAATGAATTATATTTGTTTATGAGTTTGAAGTGTTACTTTTGATCTACATAAACCTAGAAAAATACCATTTTCCTTAGTCGCACGATAAATGGGATTTTTACTGTGTATGTTGTTGTGGGATAGAATGTCTGCAGCGGATCTTCCAAGTGTGAAAAATTAATCATTAAACTTGTTCTTTTTGTAAGGTTTCAATCTTATTTGGTTTTCAAACTTCTTTATATGTTTATTTTATTATTACCAATATTATTAGAAATTAATTTCGTTAAATTAGCTATAATAATTAGCTATAATTAGCTATAAACAATTTGAAACTTTTGAATTTTAAGCTTTCCAAGATTTTGTTTTTCAAAATTAAGAAAGAATATCGGAATAAATTTAATCACTTCATTTAAAAAGAATATGTAAGTAATAGAACAATTCACCCTCTAATATTGTTTCTTCATATGAATTATATCACAAAATGAATATATATTCAATGTAGCGCTGTTTCAAATTGCATGAGATTCCCCTATTTAATCCACTTTCAATTTCTATGAAATATTTTTTCAACATATAGTAAGTAATGAAATATTAAAGATAATGTAGTTTATATTTTTATAACAATGATGAGGCAACATTTTTTTTTTTTAGTGATATCGCGGGATCCCAATATTTAGTTCACATTAAATTTAGATGTAATATTTTTTACAACTTACATTAAAGATCCAGTAGCTGATATTTTGGGTAAAGATTGCCCAGCGAAAAGCGCTATGGCGCATCCTTGCCACAGGTTTGAGGTTCGAGCCTAGTTGTGTCATGGGCATTTGTATGGTTCGGTCCTGGTCTAATATGATTGCAGAGCATAGGACTGACAATACTACCCCCTAAAATGAAAACAGCTCCTGTCTAAAAATCTGCCAGTAGGCAAACGGCCTTTCCCAACATGCGCCAATGAAGAAATTAATTTCAAAACATAATGAGGAAAGAAAATTGTTCAATGATATATTATTAAATTATATGTTTAGAAAAACAATTGAAATTTTTAAACATTCAACTAAGTTTAGAGCATTGCTACAAAAATGCCTTTTTACAATTATTTTCCTCAAAACACTTTCTTCAGTAGTCGATGAATGGTAGAGACTTATTTTGGTTGATTCGATTATAAATAGTATAAAACAAAAAACACTCCACATTTCAAGGAAATTAACGGTAAAAACATTCACCAAACTTAAAATTGGCAATTTTTTTTATTTTCAATATCGTAGTTTTTTTTATAGAGTATATGCCAGATTCAAGTAGCATTCCTAAAATACAATGATCTGAAATGTTTTTATTCAACATTTAAAAAAAACGATATTTTTCAGATATTTTCAATTTATGAAACGATATTATTTACCTTAAACATAATAACGAAAATATATTTAATATAACAACATTTACAATTTAGACATTTGATAATTGTTTTTAGAAGCAGATTAGTAATTTCCTAATGATAAGTCGTATTTAATGGAGTAAAATCCTTACGATTTAAAAGGAGATTAATTAGTGGGAATAATTAATTAGGATTAATTAATTTTTAAGTAGTTTAAAAATTAATCCATAAATAACTTCTGGTTATATTTTTTTTAATTCAAAGACTACAATAGACGAAATCTGAAATTTTTCATACACATCCATTAACTTAAGAATTTTGTTATTTGAAAAATAAAGAATTTTAAACACTGCGATAGCAACTGGATGATAAGATACAAAAGCTATTTACCTGTAATTTCAGAGATGGAAAGGCTTTCTGAAATGTGGTATTTCCTATAAGTTTTCTTTCCTAAAATCTTCCTACCAACATTTACATTAGTATTTTTATATGTCTCTGTTGCCACAACTTTTCAACCATTATTAGAAACTAATATCCTTCAACTACAGCACTCTTCAGTTTTACATGTCGCTCTAGGGTCATTTTTCTGCACACTTAAGCTAAGAAAACCGGGATCTACAGTTCAAGTGGATTCTGAACTACTAACAAACTTTCATGTCATCTCCAGGATTCGGACCTGAACTCTAAGCTACACAATACCACATCGCTAGATTGGTTCTACACATTGCCAACTCTATACAGTTTTTAAAGTATGCAGTATCACAATTAAAAATTTTTTTTTTATTTGGGAAAGAAGAATTGAAGTATAACACTTGGATTTACAAAATATCTTTTCAAAACCAAAATAAATTGAAATCATAGTTTACAATAATTTTCGTCAATTGTAGGATTGTTTCGAACCTAATAGTCTGAAAAAGTTATCTAAAAGTAGGCTGCAGTTGTATGGAATATGCATACCTAAATCAAAAAGTCTAATAATTTTCTCATTTGTTTTTATCATATTTTATAATTATTATAACTCAATTTCATTTCTTATAAACTGTTCAATTTTTTCAATATGGCATTTTCTTAATTTCTTGAAAAATTAAATTATCATGAAGTGAAGGGTTTACATAATTTGTAAATATTAAACATTTGCTTCAATTTCAATTTTTTCAGAATTTCACCAATATAAAATAAAATAAAAATTTTTTTTAAAGAATTTTAATAAAAAAATTAAATTTACAACTGTTTTATATTATCAAATATAAATTAAAAATTTTTCCTGATTCTGGGAATGTTCACTTATTGCATGGCTGTTTTATTAGTTTCTCTCATTTATTTTTTGCAACAATTGTTTTTTTAATGAACCAATGTAAAAAATATTGTTCATTATACAATAAATCAACCAAGTATCTTTCTTGTGCTCTAGTAGAATTATTGTCACTTGCCTAAACCCAATAAATGAAGACAAACCTTTCCCCCACCCTTTTTTTCTTTGTACAAGTACTCTATGTCAAAATTAAATTTTATAATACCATGATTCAAAAACAGTGAACATCTTAATGAAATGCAAAGAAAGCATCTTGCATTCCTCTATTAAATGAAATAAACTCGTTTATTTTCAACAAGCGACAAATAAATTGAAATAAATGACAATGAAGAAAGAATGATTAAATGAATTTATGAAATAAATATTTTTCGAAATCAGGTCATTGGATGATAATATAGTTTCAAAAATAATATTAAAATTCAAAATGATCTTCAAGCTTATTTAAAATGAAAAACAAAATTAGAAAGATGAAATAAATTCTCTCAAGAATCAATTATTTAGTATTTAAAATTGAAGCCCAGGTACTTCACACTATTTAACAGTTTCCCATATTTTAAGAAAATTATACGCTGGTGATTATATCTCAATTTCAGTAAAGTTAATCAGTTCTGAAAAAAAGGTTATTTTCAGCAAAAACCTGTATATCTAAAAATTATAGATGGCCTAAATTAATAATGAAAAGTAGATAAAAATAGGGTTAATCATTAAGGGCGGTAGTTCTTGCTCAATCTGAGTTAGAAGAAAAATTAAGAAAAAAACGGCGATGGTTGTTTCGACATTTTGACATTCGAGAACGATTGAATTCCCGCTGTCTCAGTTTGTCCAACTGTTAAGTGTTTGGAGTGTTTTTTATTTTTTATTTTATTTTATTTATTTTTTTGGCAGTAGAATACGTTTCGTTTGAATAGCATTTTAGCTTTCATATTCCTTGTAATTAGGACACCTATATATTTATTTATTTAATTATTTTTCTTTTATGCACTATTTTCATTTCTTACAAATTGTTTTATTCCCAATGTAGTCCCAGAAGGCTTCCGTTAAGCTGCCGTTAATATTTCTTTAAAAGCACACTAAAGATTACAATAACGTTAATATTTTAAAATTATTTGGACATTAATTTATCTTTAGTAATTAAAAATGATAGAAAAACAAATATTATATTAACAAAAGCCAAAGATTATAATAAGCAAATTCTTTTTAATTTGTATACCTAGAAGCTCAACTTCTGTGAGTTACGGATGTCCTTAAGAAATTTCAAATGAATTGATTTTATTACCAAATAAAATCAAATGCTTTTCAGCATTTCCAGAATTTCATACTCACCCAGTAATTGAAATTTGTGTCGCAAATATTTGGAAATGTTTCCTTTGAAGACAGCTCTTATGGTAGAAAACACTCAGAGAATAAACTAAGATTTTAGCAAATAGATTTGGTTTTCAAAATAGCGGAAAATGATAAATAGTTCCGAAATTATTTCTTTCGTGTAGGTAAAGAAATTTATATTTAAAATCTGTACATTTCAGTATTAATGTGAAATTCACTCTATTATCACGTTTTTTTTTTTTTTAATTTCAAATTCATCAAGACAAACAAGAATTTGATAATTGCCAATTTAATTGAAAGTGGTAATAAAATTCACAACCTTTCTATGATAAACGTGATTTAATTCGATGTAATGTGCCTCGAGAAAGACCTAACGCATATTGACCGAAAACAAAATTGTTTTCCTTTTAAATTAATGTTCGCAACAGCTAGTTAATTTTCAGCCAGTTTTTTCAACAAAATAAATTTCGACCACTACTCATTTAAAAAAAAACTATTTTTTTAATGTATTTAATTTAAAATGACATTTATATTTTCATCTTTTAAAAAATAAATTAGCAGAATACTATTCCATTGCTTGAATCTATATTCTTACAACATTATATTCAAGTCTAATAGTTCAATATTTTAAAAGAAGACTCATCAATTAAACATATTTGATAAGTAAGCATATTTTTAAAAGTCATATTCATAAAATTTCAAAGCGTACTAATATTTGAGATGCAAAATACAATTAACAGTAGCGCATAAAGATTAACAACTGTGAAACTTTAACAATAAGTCCATTCTTCTCTAAATTAAATCCTTACTTCAAACTGTTGAAACTTTCTATCATTGCAAATATACCCGCTGAGAGATATTTGTTTTGCCTAAAATTGATGAATTTTTATGCAATTGAATCTTTCCTGTAATGAATAATCTGTTACTTTATTAATAACAATCACAAATCATTTTCTTGATATAATTTTAATTTTCTTATCAAATGCAGGTTAATTTACATTGATATATGCTATTATGTAGAAGTGAACATACGGCATGTATGAGGTATTTCCAAAGAACAATAGGGTTATTTTATTTCTAGAAAACCTCATTGTAATTTTTTAAAAATTTAGATAATTCTTTTAATTGTAGCCATTATTCTAAATATCCGAAATATTTATTCACAAAATAATACATATTGAAGAAATATTTCATGAGGTTATTCCCCATTATTTTTATTTTAATGCAAGGACTACAGTAGAAAAAAACTCTACATCAACGGAAGAAATCTTCTATTGGAAAAATATATAATTTATATATAGCTATAGGAAGTCAATATAGAAACAAAACTACTTACCTCTAACTTTAAAGATTGAAAGGCTTTCTGTAATGTGGTAGTTTCTTTGAATCTCTTTCCTTAAAAACTAGTTTTTAAAATGATTTTATGTTCTGTATAATCAACATCTGCATTAAGAGTTTTATACGTCCATTGCCAAAACTTTTCAAGAATCTTTCGAAAATAATATCCTTCAACTAAAGCACTCTTCAGTTTTTAGTTCGGCATTCTTATTATTTTAACTTATTATTTGGATTGTTTCTGATGAAGACATTTTTAGGATATAGAATATAATTCATTATTATTTTATATTACATGTTGTCTCGATATCGTACAAAAAATTCAGGTTATAGGAACAATTTCATTGATTCATTTAAAACATTTCCGAACTCTACAAATACTTTTCGTCAATTCATTTTATGCTATATGCCTTTAATTGTAAGGCAGTAGTCACTTGTCTAAAACTCCAAGTATCAAAATGCTGTAGTCCCAGTTATATTAAAACAAATAAAATATTTAGAAATACTGACTTTTTTTTTTAACATCATCGATAGATATACTTTGCCAGGCATATTAATCATTTTATTTTTATACAGTATTGCATTAACATTTATATTAATTTGATATAACCTTGGAACGATATGATTTATTAGTCACAGAATATTCAGTATCATAAATAAGAAAAAAAAGTGTTATGGATAACTAATACTGTGAAGATAAGCATCGGAATTTTAAAAACTCAATGAATACCGTTCAGTATACTCATTTTCATAACCCACAAACGACATTTTTTAATTGAAATATTCATTATACTATAGTATTTCCTAATGCATTCTTATGAAATATCATTAGCAAAATATCAACGCACTCATCATTGCTTTGTATACAACAAACAAGAAATATCGTTTGAAATATTCCAGAAGAATTTTATTTCGGGGAAAATCAAATCAAAGCTTTTTTAAAATTAAGATTCATGTTTCTTAATATACAATGAACATAACAAGAAAATATTAACATATTTATTAAAGGACAAAAATGAATATATCGTATGTTATAAAATGGTATTTTAATTAAAAGACAAATATAAAATATTATAAAAGTAATTATTATTCTTAACATTCTAAAACCGGTTATACAAACTGAATAAAAATATTTCTTACTCCATCATTCACTAAAATTTAGCAGTTAAATAAGAAATGGAATTTTTAGGGAAAACAAAGGAAAAAAGTCGAATGTTTTGTAACAAGGAATTATCGAAATTTTCTTCTATTTACCATACTACAATTTCACTTTCGAATGCGTACGCATGTGTGTCTTTAAATGACATCTTCGAGAGAAACTTTTCCCACATGTGTCACATGCGTGTGGTCTCTCTTGCGTATGGATACGATAATGTAGCATTAAATGTCCTTTCTGATTAAACGATTTTTTACATAGTGTGCCAATGTGAGGTTTTTCTTTTGAATGAATTAATAGATGCATTTGCAAATGACCCTTTTGCATAAATTTCTTATTACAAATTTCACATTCAAATAACTTCTCATTCTTATGGATATTTAAATGAGCTTTTAAACTGCAATTTAATGAAAATTTTCTGTTGCAAACTTCGCACAAGTACGGTCTTTCTTTCGTATGTATTCGGTAGTGTACACGTAAACTACTTTGTCGCGCAAATTTTCTCTTGCAAACTTTGCATTCGTATGACATTTTTTTCGTGTGCGTACACAAATGACACTTCAAATTAGTCATTTGGATAAAATCTTTTTTGCAAATTTCACATACATAATCTTTCACTCCAGAATGCGTAGATAAATGTCTCTTTAAATTTTCTTTCCATGTAAATGCCTTTTGGCAAACGCCACAAACATATGGCTTTATACCTGTGTGAATACGCACATGCCGGGATAAATTCCTTTTCTGTTGGAACACTTTGCCACAAGTTTCACACTCGTAATACTCTTGCTTTGTGATAATTCTAGATGTTGACATGGTTGAAGGTTTTATAAGAAATTATATAGAGCCAATGTAAAAATTGCCTTCGTCTCAATTCAGCATGATCTTCTGTATTCTGAATCTTGTCAATGATTATTTTCAGCTGTTGTCCAATGAAGGTCCTTATATCCTGCAGAAAAAAGGCGATATTAAGATGAAATAAGATTAATATTTCTTTAAATACTTAACATTAAATTTTATTTATTTACTATTAAATAAGTATAGTTCCACTGATAAATGACATTAATTATTCATTAAGTAAAATACTTTAAATGCCAATATATAAAACTATCTCTGTTAATATTTCGCTATATTGCAAAATTACCTTTAGTGTTTTCAGAAAAATTGCAAATGATATCAAGCAATATAGTCATAAATGATATCAAACAATATTCCTGTTGTCAATCAAATATTACTCAACCCCACTAGTAATTTAAATGATAATGGCTTTAAAATGCGAAAAAAAACTCAAAAGATTTTACTTGAAATTTGATTGCTCTGTTTAAATGAAATAATTCAAGAATATATTAGTATGACATCTAAATATGATTATATAGCAAAACGAATATATATTAAATGTAGTGCTATTTCAAATTGCATCGGATACCCGTCTCTTAATCCACTTTAAATTTCAATCTAATATATTTTTCAGCATATATTAAAGCAACAAAATATTAAAGATCCTGTAGTTGGTATTTTTAAAACATAATAATGATGAAGCAACATTTTTCAATGATATAGCATTAAATTGTACATATTTAGAAAATCCTAAATGAATTTATTAAACAGGGGGGATATTGTTACTCCGCATCTGCAGCTTATCCACAAGCTACACGCATATCCTGGGTAGTACTAAGTGAGTAACGTAGGTGCAGGTCTTGCCTTAAGGCATCAGAGACAACTATCTAAGTGTTTGCCAGCTGCATTAAAACCAAAAACAAAATTATTAAACTTTCAAAAAAGTTTAGAACATAATTATAAAAATGCATTTGTTACAATTCTTTTCATTTCTTTACAATTATTTTTCTCAAAATGTTCTCGTCAGTAGTCGATGAAACTGGAGATTCATTTCGAATGATGCGTTCTTATGATAATAAATAGTATAAGACAAAAAAAGCTTCGCATTTGTAAGAAGTTAATTGAAAAAATAATCACCAAAATTTAAACTCAAAATGATTTTTTTTTTCATATTGTACTTTTTTTTATGATGAACATGAGAGCTGCATATTACATTCCTAAAATACTTATCTAAAAAGTTTATATTCAAAGCTAAAATTATATATTAAAAAAATATATATTATCAAATAGAAAATTTTCTATTCATAAAATGAAATTATTTATTTTAAATAAGAGTACAAAAATAAATTTAATATTTCTTATTACAATATTTACACTGTAGACATTTGATAATTGTTTTTATAAACACATTGTACTTTATTAATGATAAGTCGTAGCTTAAAAGAGATAAATCCTCAGATTTAGAAGGAAAAATTCTTCGATCAATAAATATTTCTCTCGTAATAACAAATATAAGAATAAGTGCGGAAAAATGAATACAACAGTCGAAATATTTACAGTATAAATGATTTTAAGAAAGTGAGATCGGATGAAAATATATATGAAATTTTTGTTTCATTAAAATATTTATATATATTCATTAGCTCATTTTTTGATTAAGTGGAATAACATGGGTTTAGATTGTATAAAATAGGTTTTAATGTGAAGAAGGTTTCACTGTAACATTTTAAAAAACCCTCAAAACTTATATAAACAACTGCAAAAAAAAAAAAAAAAAAAAAAAATGCATCAAAATTACGACTCGTTATTTTGAAGTTCTAACAATAACCTTCTGACGTTAAAAGGACATTTATATATTAGCCTCTTACAAAATAATTAGCACAATAATATTTCATTGATTGAAATTATTCAATCAATGAAATGTTATTATTAAATTATTATTATTATTATAATTATTAAGAATTATTTCATGGATTGAATAATTTCAATCAATGAAATATTTAAACAGAAATATTAAATTACTATTTTAATATATGCTAAAGAAAGCACAACAATTAAAAGTATTTGATAAGTAAACTAGATACCTTGATAAGTAATCTTTTTTCATAACATTTCAAAGCGAACAAATATCTGAGTGACCAATTACATTTTACAATAGTACATCAAAGAAAAACTATTATGAAATTCTAGCAACATATTTGTAGCGACACCTATTGATGTAAAATGGAATACAAATTGAACGACTTCTACTTTCACTGTTAGAAAGGGAATTATAATTCATCCATGTCCATTTTCCTAATTAACTTGATTTATGTATGTAATTGTTTAAATGTAATTGTGTTTGTAATTATTTTGTGCAATTTCAATTTGTATCAATGTGTATTTGTTCGCTATTATTTGTATAGATATATTAATTCGTCTACCATTTTCAAAGTAACGTAACTTTGTTACTGGTAGGGGAGTGATGTAGCGACACCTATTGATGTAAAATGGAATACAAATTGAACGACTTCTACTTTCACTGTTAGAAAGGGAATTTTCCCGCTAGAATAAAAATAGAACGTAGTAAGCGTTCGAAGTAGAATAAACATGTTGTAATTGTCAAAATTGATTATCGTCTTTTATTTTGCCGTCTGGATTTTAATAACACTACGCAACCTTTACAATACCGCCACATATTAATTCTTCTCTAAAATAAATCCTTACTTCTTAACTCCTAACTATTGGTGTTTTCCATCCTTGAAATTACGCCCGTGTGAAGGTACTTACTTTGTCTCATGCGTAAAATGTTTAAGCTGTTATGCAATTGAATCTTCTCTTCTGCAATGAATGTGTGGTTTCGCCTACGCAAACATGCGCCCTCCTACCCACTGCAAGAGCGCCCCTGGCGGCGTTCGAGGAGAAGCGCAATTCCCGCGCTTTAATTGAAAAACATTTACGTTACATTCTCTCATCCAGAGAGAAATAATATTTAGCACAATCCTGTGTATTCGTTGGCCTACGAACTAGCATACTGAGAGGAAGTACATTACTCGATCCAGCGTGTAACTGAGTAACTTATTTCTCAGTTAGAAGCGGAATTCTTCCACTGAAATATATGTCTTTAAATCTATTATTGTTGTATGCTAAATAGTGTCTATCTTTTATTGTAATTGTGCTGTTGTTTACGTGCTTGTAAAATAAAAAGGTGTGCTACACACTACACACAGATCCAGCTGCCCAAACAAATCGATATCTATTACGCTCTATAATTAATAATTTGATAGTATATTCAAGAAATTTCTAAATATTTTTTTTATAAAGTATTAATTTAAATTAAAAAAATTATATTATTTTAAAGTTGTATAATATTATATAGAGGCGATCTTTTTAAATCGATCTTTTTTTTCTATCGATCTTTAGAAAATAACACTAATTTTTTTGTTAATTTAAAAAAAAAAACATTTTTTCGTTTATACTAAATACCTGAAATATTTATTTACAAAATTATTATTTAAGAAATATTTCATGCTGTTATTCCGGATTATTAATTTTTTTTTAATGCAACGACTACAATAGACATATATTTTTCTATGATTTGAAATTTTTCATGCACGTGCATCCACAAAAGAAATGTTTTAGTGGAAAAATACAGAATTGTTTGAACACTGCTATAGCAATTGGATGGCAATATAAAATGGAAAATATTTACCTGTAATTTCTAAGATTAAAAGGCTTTCTATAATGGGGTATTTTCTGAAGTCCCTTTCCTTAAATATCGGCGTTTTAAAATGATATAATGGATTGTTTAACCAATATCTACTTTAGTATTTTGGTACGTTTCTGTTGCACACAATTTTTCAAGAATTCTTAGAAAACAATATCCTTCAACTATCGCCCTCTTCAGTTTGACTTGACACTCTGCAGCTATATTTTGCACACTAGAGTTAAGCAAACCGAGATCTTTATTTTAAAGTGGATTCTGAACTGCTAACAAATACCCATGCCAACAGCAGGATACGAACTTGAAGTCTGAGGTTCCCAATTCTTGAGTATTGGCCTCTTGACCAGCAGGTGGTTCGATCACTTCAAATCCTACTCAATGCTCTATTCTATACAGTTTTTCAAGTATTAAAAATCACAATAATTTTTATTTTTTATTTTTTTAAGAAGAATTTAAACACTTAACTTGGCTTTACAAAATTTCTTTTCAAAACCAAAGTCAATTGTAATTACATTGTAATTTGCGTCAAGGTTAGGATAGTTTCGCCTCTAACGGTCTCAAAGAGGTTTCTAAAATTAAGCTTCAGTTATATGGAATACACGTATCTCAAACAAATTGTTTAGTGGTTTCTTTATATGTGTTTTTATAGTGAATTATAATTATTACAACTCAATTTCTTCAATATTAATTTTCTTATTTGATTAAAAATTTAAATTATTGTGAAATGCACTGTTTGAATAATTAGTAAATATTATACAGTAGTTTGAAATTTTCAATTTTTTCTTAATTTCTCTTTCAGAATTTTAATTAATAATTAAAATTGATAAATCTTTTTGGTATTATCCAATTTAAATTAAAATTTTAACTGGATTGAACTTTCAATTATTGCCTACATGTTTCAATTAACTCCTCTCAAATATTTTTTTAGAAATTTTTCTTATTTTAACCGTATCACAACATAAAACAATAACATATAAACATATATAATAAAACAACATATAAAACATATAATTTTGTATTCAAATCAACCTAATATATTTCGTGTGCCTTAATAATTAGTGTCGCTTGTCTAACAGAAATAAATGCGGACAATCCTTTCGCCCCTCCCGAAAAAAAATTGTGTTATTACCACTCTATGTTTCTGCGTCAAAATTAAATTTTACTGTCACATAAATAAAGAGCATTAAGCATCTTGACGAAAAACAAAGAAAGCATCTTGTATTCCGCTTTCAAATAAAATAAATTGGTTTATTATCAATAAGCGGCAAATAAACGAATCGAAATTGCCATGCAATACGACTGTTTAACGAAATTATGCAATAAATATTTTTGTAAATCAATCGTTGGAAGTAAATACAGTTTTTAAAACAATATTAACATTCAAAATGTTTTTCAAAATTATTTAAACTATTAGAATGCTGAAATAGATTCGCACAAAAATCAATTATTTAGCATTTAAAATTGAAGCCCAGTTACATCACACAATTTTACGAAAATTATACACTGGAAATACTACCTAAATTTAAGTAAAAATGTTTAATTATTCTGAAACTGGTAATATAAAAAAAATTGTTTTTTTTAAGTCAATTCCTACTTTTTTTTCACTCTACTGCAGAAAAGTCAGTTACAAATAATTTTCATTCATTTTTTAAGTTTATCTGGCGCCATCTATTGGTAGATATACGCAACTTAAATCTTAAAAAAAAACTAAAATTAATTCATTAAATTTAATTACAGAATTAATATTTGAAAAAGAACTGTATTAACATCCAGTGTCATCCACTGCAAGTTCAAAAAAAATGTATTTGAACTTGAGTGGAGGAATAAAAAGTATTTTATAAACGATTGAAAATTTGAACAAGATATAGGGAGAGCGTGAGCTAATAGAAGGAATTGAAAAAGGTTTTCTTTCAGAAAAAACCTGTTTATCTATACATTATATATGCACTGAATCAATAATAAAAAGTAGATAAAAATAGGGTTGATCCTTTAGTATGCTAGTTCCTACGAAATCAGACGTGGAAAATAAAACTCAGAAAAAAGCCGTTGACGATTGATATTCGTTATATGGAGGAGAATGATTGAATTCCCGCTCGCTTTGCAAATATCTGAATTTGTCCAACTGTAAGTGTTGTTTGGAACTTTTTTTTTGGGCAATTCAATTTTTTTTTAACTTTAATATTCCTTGTAATTAACCTGCCTATATATTTATTTAATTATTTACTTTTATGAATTATTTTCCTTTCTTACAAGTTGTTTGGTTTCTTACAAGTGCAGTCCCAGTTAAGGGAACGCTTCTGTTAAGCTGACGTCAATATTTCTGTCAAAGGATATTAGAGACTTCAAAAAAGGTTATATTTTTAATTATTTGGACATTAATATATCTTCGTAAATAAAAATGATAGAAAACAAATATTATAATAAGGGAAATTTCTTTTATTTGTATGCCTAGAAGCTCAACTTCTGTGAGGATCTGCGGATGTCCTTAAGAAAAGTCAAATGAATTGAATTTAGTACCAAACAAAAGTTCACCTTTTCAACATTTCCATAATTTCATGCACATTGAATAATTGCACTTTCTGTTGCGCTTGTTTGTATACGTTTCCTTTGAAGACAGCTCTTTGGTAGAAAACACTCAGAGAGTAAATTAAGATTTAAGCAAATAGATTTGGTTTTCAAAATATACTAAAATGATAAATAGTTTCGAATTTATTTGTTCCGGATAGATAAATGGGTAAAGAAATTTATATTTCAAATTTGAACATTTCAGTATTAATGAGAAATTCACTCTATTATCACGGTTTTTTTTTTATTTCAAATCCCTTAAGACAAACAAGAGTTTCATACTTGCTAATTTAATTGAAAGCGTTAATAAGATTCTGAGAAACGTGATCTAATTCGACTTAACATGTCTCGAGAAAGACCTAAACATATATTAACGAAAACAAAGTTATTTTCTTTTAAAATTTATGTCCACAACAGCTATATTATTTTCAACAAAATTAATTTGGACGACTACTTGTTAAAAAAAAAATTATTCGTTTTCAAAGATTTATTTATTTACTTATTTATTGTAAAACTGATATATTGCTTTATTTTAACACGAACAACATTTTTCTCACAAATTTAAGCAGAAATAATAATAAATGGCGTGTTTGTTTTAATAAAATACCTGGAAATTAAACAATTAAAAAAAGCGACCTAAGCGAAATTTTATGTTATACCTTGTTTTAACAAAAATTCATTATAAAATTATAATGTTTGTTTTCATAACAGGCGAGTCGTATTTTATAATGTGTTTTCCATTTATATATATTGATTAGTTTGTTTCATGGAATGTCTAGATTACATTTAATGATGAACGTATAATGTTTATGTGTACACTTTAATAAAATATATTGTTTGTTTTAATTTCAGGACATTTGTACATGAGATCATTGTTTTACTATAAATACAGTTTTGGTGTAGATTAAGCCAAAAATGGTATATGTTTACACTGTGTCAAGATTTGCCGCAACGATTTGAGTACAAACATTTATAATTAATAAAAAAAATTTTTGATAGGGATTTATTTTTTTACAATACTATTTAGCATGTCTAATTTTTATTCCTTATGATGACACTTTTAAAATGTGGAATGCATTTCTGGGAAAGTGTTTTACATTTCTTAACATTTTTTTCCCTTATAGGCATGTTTTACGTATTAGCGAGCATTTTTCTGTTCTTTCAAATCCGTAACACATTTCCAGATCGCCAAATAATTTAATTTGCTTTATGTGGTTTTTAGATACTTCAAAGTTACATAAAACAACAAAATTATCAATTTTCTTAAATTTTATAAATAGAGCAATTTGTCCAATGTTTAAAAAAAAATTGTTCTATCGCAACTTTTCATTTTCATTCATTTGTTGACGTTAAAGTACTGCTAATGCGATTCCATTAAGAAATAACCACTTGCACGCTGTAAAATTGTACTACAGTCTTAATTATATCAAAACAAATAAAATCTTTAAAATCATTGATATTTTTAATTGATATTGATTATTTGTGCCAGGGATACAAAAAGTTTATGATATTCAGGATTGCATAAATAATTTATTATAGCGTAATATAATCTTTTAATGATACCATTTATTAGTTACAGGACATTCACGATCATGAAACAATATTGTTATAGATTAATACTATGAAGATAAATAGTGAAATTATAAAATCTCAATGAAATATTTTCAGTATACTCAATTTTATAAAATACAAAAGAAATGTTTTAATTGAAATATACCTCATACTAAAATATTTTATTATAAATTCTTATGAAAATACATTTCCAAACTTTTATATTAAACAAGAAATACCACTGCAATGTTTCACAAAAGGTTTACTACATTAAAAATTAAAACAAAGTTTTTCTAATTAGTATTCCTATTTTTATTATAGAACGTAGAGATAAACACACATATAAAGAAAACATTTATATAAAGACAAAAATGTATTACATCGTATACCGTATATTATAAAAGTATATAAATTAGATATGGTATTTAAAATAATAAAATATTATAAAACCAATTATAATTAAAATTATTAAACCGGTTATGCAAACTGCGTAAGAAATATTTCTTACAGGTCATTCATTAAAATTTAAAGCTTGACATAAAAAAAATACAATTATTAGGAAACACAAATTTTTTTTTATATATAAATGAATTAACAAAAGGCTCTTTTATTTATCATATTGCAATTTCAGTTTCGATTAATTAAAATTTAGAGAGCGAAGTAGTTTGCGTGTTCACTACAGAATCCATACCAAAGAAATGCCTTACGTGTGCGAAATTTGCAAGAGAGCATTTTCACAGAACAGCAATTTGAGAACTCATTTGTGTATCCACACGGATGAACAGTTATTTGCTTGTGAAATTTGTAATCGGAAATTTACCCGAAAGGACCATCTGCAAAGTCATCTATTGATTCACTCAAATGGAAAACCACACATGTGCACATTTTGTACTAAATCGTTTCGTCGGAAAGGAGATTTAATGGTACATTATAGTACCCATACGCAAGAGAAGCCACACGAATGCCACAAATGTGGGAAACGTTTCTCACGAAGACCCGATCTAACGAGACACACACGTAGACACTCGAAAATGAAATTATAGTATGCTAAATGAAGAGAATTTTGATAATTCATTTTCTTTTATATTGACTTTTTGATTGACTGACTTTTACTTTTGACTTTTTTGTTGTTGCTGTGGCGATTCCATTTCTTATCTGCATTGCTAAATTTTACTGCATGATGTGATTAAGTTATATTTTTATGCTGTTTGCATAACTAGTTTTAGATTTTTAAAATAATTGCTTTTATAATATTTTGTATACCTTTTCATTGATTTAAAATACCATTATTGTTCTAAATGATTTTATTATACACGATGTAATGCACATTTGTCATTTGAATAAATATGTTAATATTTCCCTGTTATGAATGCTTATTTTTGCATTCTATATTAAAAACATGAAATCTTAGAATCAAACAAAACCTTTTTTTTAGTTAAAACATTCATTTTGTGACATTATTTATACCGAATAACGAAATGAAATTAAATCATTTAAAATCCTAAATTGCGTAAAACATCTTTCGTGTTTCTATTAGTTGTGAGTTTTGCCTAAATGAAACGATTAAGTCTGTATAATTCAATACTTTCAAAACTTTTTGAAAACATTAACAGACAAAAACTTTAAATTGTTTAAAGCTATTCATCTTAAATTTATTACTGATAAAATAGACAACGATTATTAAAATAAATAGATATTTATAAGACTTCTATACATCTGAGACCTAAAAGAAAGACCAGATAATTTGATCAATTTTCACTATTTCTGAATTTCAGTTTTTGATATGTTCAAGTGAATTTTCATCTTGGAATTGATGTTGTTGTTTATTATTCTACTCTTTTTATTAATGTTAGATATCGAATTTGTTATTGCAAGTGCAGTTCTGGATAATTTTCGTGTATCTCATTAATATACTGTATAAATAGTAAACTATTTTCTTATTTTTTTCAAATAAATCAAAAAGTTTCATTGTTTTTTAAATGTGTAAAGATACAAACTTACTTTGCTGTAAACAGTGCCAACCAAATTTCTAGCTTTGGATAGAAAAGGAAAATTAATTGTTAAAGCTTTTGTTAATTTGTATTGTTGAGTTTTTTTTCTGTCAGAGGAAACATCGAATTAAAACCAGTTTATCGTAGACCTACTGGGATGATTATTAATGCTTTTAAATAAGTTAACATATATCAAAAGATGTTTTATTTTGAATTAATTTGCAATTATAAAATCTTAAATTTGACAGTTTCTATTTAATTTATAGAGTTTTAAAATTGGTTTTCAAAACTTTCCTTCTCCCAGAATAAGTTTTAAAAGGTTTAATGTTTAGTTTTTTTATCATATAATTTTGTTACATACATTTTTGATAACACATTAGTTAGTTTGCATACAAAGAGCTATTCTGGAAGAAAACGCTTTCCAAATATCAAGTTAAAATTTGCAATAATTTTTCATATGAAATTATGTAAAATTGATATGAAAATCAGTTGATCTATAATCAAAAATTATTCCTCGATATTAGAAAAAGTGATATTTCTGCATATAACTTCTAATTCATGGTGATACACTCTAATTATTCTTTCATTTGTTTTCCTTTGATAAATTTATATTCAAAGTAAACAGTGTACATCAAAATGAAACAGTATCTGTGCAATCTCGACGACGTCGTCCATGACGTTTTGTGAAAATGATTGTCCAAAATAACTTTGCATCTACTTCAATAGTGGTGATCAAAGCGAAATAAGATTAATGAAAGTTATGATACATATTTCTGTTTGTAACACATGTCACATCCGTCGAAAAAATATAGACGTCGAATTTATAAATAAAAACTCTGCATAGAATAACTTACAAAAAAAAAATCCAGACTGCTAAAGAACATTCTGGTACTTTAATCTTATGCTTATCGACGGCGCAATAATACACTATGTGGAAGAAAGTGACGGGACACGATACTATAACGACATAATAATTCTCCTTTGGCTGCGATCACAGCTGCAACCCTTCTGGGCATGCTTTCCACTAAATTAGCCATAGTGGCAAGAGGAATTTCCTTCCAAATGTTTAACAGGAAGTTCCATAGTTCAGGCTTGCTTTTGGGGAGTGGGGTGCAGGCCCTCAACCGACGGTCCAATTCGTCCCAGAGATGTTCAGTTGGGTTAAGATCAGGGCTCTGCGCCGGCCACTCCATGCGTTTGACGTTGTTGTTCACATACCAATCAAGATTCCTCCTTGCAACATGGCATGTTGCGTTGTCGTCTTGATACCAGCAATCATCCATACCGTACGTTGCCCACAAGGTAGGAAGGACATGATTGTCGAGAATATCACAGTATCAATCGGCATTCATCGCACCATCAACCTTCACCAGTGGGCCAGCCCCATACCAGGAGAAACAGGCCCATACCCTCAATCCTCCTCCACCAAACTTTACAGTTGGGACGACACACTCGGGCAAAAGGCGTTCTCCTGGTAAACGCCATACCCAAACACGCCCATCTGAACGGGAAAGGGTAAATCGTGACTCGTCACTCCAAAGGACGCGTTTCCAGTCATCCAGAGTCCAAGTACGGTGGTCTTTGGCCCATCGAAGGCGCGCTTTCTTGTTGGTTTTCGTAATCAAAGGCTTATGGGCCGCCGAACGTCCAATGTAACTTAACTTATGGGCCTCAATACGAAGAGTCTTGGTCTAAACGGCCACACCTGTGGCTTGTCTCAACTCATTAGCGATGTTATCCATGGATGTTTGATGGTTACTTCGAATCTCCTTTCCGAGCACCCGCCGGTCCCTGCTGGTGAGAACTGTAGGTCGTCCACTTTGGAGTTTGTTCTGACAGTGTCCCTCAGTCTTGTAGCGACACACAACACGTGCTACAGTTGATTTTGAGCAATTATGGAGACGGGATATCTCCCTAATTGACACCTTGGCAAGATGCAATCCAACCAACACACCTTTCTCGAACTCAGACAACTCTTCCCGTGGCGGCATCTTGACAAAAAACAACTCTAATCGATTCTACAGAGTATTTATAGGATATGGCTGACACGTGATACCTGTTATTGCGCATGTTTCAGCTGTATTGTCGACTTTTCTACTTTTCGAGGGGGTGTCCCGTCACTTTCTTCTAGATAGTGTATATTCTCCAAATCTGATTATTTGCTCTTGAGGTACGCTTGCATTAAAATTTGTTTACCCATATTATTCATATTGTTTTGAAATTTTAAATTGCTAATCATTAAAGAATCTAATTTTTTATAGAACTTAATAATCTTTTAAAACGTAAGCTTTCGACTAAACTTGTGTTAATGAAATTTTAAAAAATTTTATTTTATTGTATTCGGAAGAGAAAATATTAATTTTTAAACATGAAAATTGGATATCGAATAACAAAATTAACGGAACACGGTTAAAGGTCTGGATGTGCCCGACATATATATATATATATATATATATATATATAATTTTGGAGCTTTACATGATAAAAAATAAGAAATACATTTTATGCAAATGAGTAAAACTAATGCTTCTAGACATACAAATTCAGTGAATATCTGTGATTGTACTTAAGAAATTTTAAAAGCCCAGAGGCCCTTACCATCATTTCATTGACTCTAAGTAATTGCAAATTGTGTCGTGAAAGTGTGGAAACGTTTTCATCGAAAATACTCTTCATGGTGGAAGTCAATCAAAGATTAAAAATAAACTTTAAAAGGATATACTGTTTTGAAAGTTTTAAAATTTAATGTAGCAAAATTTATTTGGTCTAGCCTAGAATAAACATGCACTTAATCGATGCAATCTGCCTCGAGACACGCTTAAAACTTGAAAGTACATTTATTTTCTCATTAACTAGATGTCCAAAACTTATTTTCAGAGAATTTCATAACAAATATAAATTTGGATGATTACGGGTTTAAAATAATTCATAAATCTTTGTTTGGATTGGTTTTTGTAAATTATTATATTGTCTTATTTTTAACATAAACAAATTTTCGTCAAAAAAAGGTATTAATAGAAAAGCGTACATTGTATTAATAAAATATTGGGACAAAAATTTTAATTAATTCACACCTATTATATTTTATTATTAATATTTTAATGTATACTCAAAAATGTAAAAGAAATTCTTTGCAAAAAATAAAATGTAGACTCATTTTTACTTTCTGCTGGGAAGAATTTTTTTATTGTCGTAGATCTCTTTACGAAGATACATTCATAATTTCATAAAATCCATTAATTAGATTATATGATTATATTTAATGATGAACGTAATATTTTTTATCTATAGTCTTCATTAAAATGCACTTTTTGTTTTAATTTCCGAAAATTTGGAAGAAGAATTATTTTGCTGCAAGGGCTGTTTTGCTGTAGCACTACCAACGATGCAAAATAGGAGTACTGCAACACACTATATATTTCGGCACACCGATTGGGAATAAATACACTTGCCATTTAATAAGAACAATCGAATAGTGGTTTTTATGGGGATTATATTTTCGATAATGGTTACGGTAATATATTTTGGCTTTGTTTCATATGAATTTTTTTAAAGTATACATATCATGATATCATACAAAACCTTTATGCCATAGTGTCAACTTTTATTTTTATTTTTATTTTCTTGATTTCCCTTAAACCTCTCCAAAATCTAATTTATTTAAGTCACGTTATGCAATTTTCAGTTTCCGAAATGTTTCATAACCACAATTTTCTAAAGGATCCATTTTTTAAAAATGGTATTGGATAAAAAAATCAACGAATATTCTTTAAAAAATTCGTTTTATTGCAACCTTTCCTTTACGTTCATTTATTAGCGTTAAAATCTTGCTAATACAATTGCAATATGATAGTAATTAGTATTTATATATTATCAAAATTATAAATAATTAACTATAGTCCTGATTTTATTAAATAGCAAGTAAAAACTTAGTAATTATTGGCGTTTTGATTAATATCAATTGTGAATAATAATCCAGCAACAAAATAGACATTTACACATAAATATAAATTATTAATTTTCCTTTTTATTCATGATTGCATATACCTGCATTATAATTTGATTGTACATTCCAATTACATAAATTTTTGATTGCAGAATATTCATTATCTTAAAATTATAAAAAAAATACTATGTTTCTAAACGATTTAAAATAAAATTAATTTTTAAGAGGATTAATAAAAATACGTTGCTTATTGAACAAACACCAAGACATTTTAAATTTAAATAGTATACTAAAATAATATGCAATACCGTTACAATAAGAAAACATTTATCATTTGCACACTGTCTTAATTATATCAAAACAAATAAAATCATTGAAATTTTTAATTAATATTGATTATGATATTTTCTGCCAGGTATATAAAAAAGTTAATTTTTATACAGGATTTGCATAAAAAAATTATATCAGAGTACTTTTTAATGATACGATTTTCTAATTACAGAATCACGATCTCAAAATAATAAAAAATATTGTTCTAGATAAATACTATGAAGCTAAATATCGAAATTATAAAATATCTAAGGAAACCTGATTAATATACTCAATTTCATAAGCCAAAAACGTCATTTTTTTAATTGAAATATACCTCATACTAAAATATTTTCTTATGAAAATACATTAGCAAAATATTATATTAATCAAGAAATAAAATTGCAATTTCTATAAAAATTGTACTACATTGAATATTTACGCATAACTTCATTTTATAATAAACGTTTCTATATTAACTACAGAATGTAAAAATAAGCATTAATACCCCCGAAAAATATTAACATTTATTCACAGACAAAAATGAATTACACCGTATATTATAAAAGCATATAAAATAACAATGGTAATTAAAATAAAAGAAAGAAGTATAAAATATTATAAAATCAATTATTTATCTAAAAATTATAAAACCGGTAATACAAACTGCATAAAAAATATCCTTTACTGATCATTCATCAAAATTCAACTCTAGGCATAAGAAATGCAATTGTCAGGAACAACAACAAAAAGGTTATAAATGATCTATATAAATGACAATAAAAGAGCATTTGGTAACAATGGTATTTAAAATAAAAGAAAAAAAATATTAAATATTATAAAAGCAATTATTTATCTTAAAATTACAAAATCAGTTAAGAAAACTGCATAAAAATACAACTTAATCACCATTCAGTAACAATATAACAATAGGCATAAGAAGTGAAATTGTCAGGAGAAACGAATTAGTCCTGAATCTTATATAAGTGAAATACAGAAATGTTCTTCTATTTAGTATGCTACAATTTCACTTTCGAATGCGTACGCATATGTCCGACTAACTTGTCTCTTCGTGAAAAACTTTTCCCACATGTGTCGCATGCGTGTGGTTTCTCTTGCGTATGGATAGGACAATAAATGCGTTTTAAGACGAAACGATTTATCACACAGTGTGCAAATGTGTGGTTTTTCTTTTGAATGAATCAACAGATGTCTTTGCCAACCGTCCTTTCGCTTAAATTTCTGATTACAAATTTTGCAATGAAATAAATTTTCCTTTGTGTGGGTACGCAAATGAGTGTTCAAATTACCATTCGTTAAAAATCCTCCCTTGCAAACTTCACACACACGTAAAGTCTTTCTTTGGTATGAGCTCGATAATGGACATGTAAACCTCTTCGATATCTAAATTTTCTTTTGCATAATTGGCATTCAAATGGCATTTCTTTCGTGTGCGTAAGAAAATGCGAGATCATGCAAGACTTCCATATAAAATCCTTTTTGCAGATTTCACACACATGATTTTTCATTCCGGAATGCGTAAATGAATGCCTCTTTAAATCTCCCTTTCTTGTAAATGCCTTTTGGCAAACGTCACAAATATATGGCTTAAGACCTGTGTGAATACGCACATGCTGGGATAAATTCGACTTACATGGGAAAGCTATACCACAAGTATCACACTGGTAATTCTCTTGTTTTACGTTCAATCTAGATGTTGACATGGCTGAAGCTTTTATAAGAAATTATATAAAGTCAATGTTAGAATTGTCTTCGTTCCTATTCAGCGTGTTCTTGCGTAATCTGAATGTCGATTATTTTCAGCTGTTGTCCATTGAAGTTCCTTAATTTCTACAGAAAAAAATAGATATTAAAAATGAATAATATTGATATTCGTTCAAAGACTTAACAGTAAATTTAATTTATTTGTTATTAAGTTAGTAAATCACTGATTAATTATATTAATTATTCATTAAACAAAATCTGTTAAAACAAAATATGAGAATATATAAAATATGCTTGTTAATATATTTCACAATATTATTAAATTACTTTTATTTTTTTCTGAAAAACAAACGACTGTATTTAATCAGTTTCCTATAAACACTGAAATAGTCATGTTTTAATATATAGATATAATTCTTATAAATTATTTCTAATGTTGATAATTTTTTTCCGAAATTCTTTTATTGCCGAATTGTTTTAATAAATTGTTATTCATTATTAGAAAATTTTCACTTGAATTAGTCCATGTCATTCCGCGGTAAGCAAACGATTCTAAACGGCATTCATGTTGTCAACAAAATATTAATCAACCCCTATAGTAGATTAAATATAATTGGCATTCAAATCCTAATGTCACATTTTATTTTTTTAGCCACATTTACCTCACTAAAATGTGGCTTTTACTTCACCAAAACATTCTTGATATTTGTCTTTCGATCTCTTTTTTTACGTTCCAAAATATAATTTAATATCAAGATTCGAAAGCAGGATACAATATTTTAATGTGATGCATAAAAACTATTCTGAACTCAAATTCATTAATAAAAATGAATTTAACATTAAATAAAACTAGATTTTTGAACAGAGGAATAAGTTGCATTCAAAAAATTCACTTAAACATAACAAAAAGTATTCGAAATACATTTTGAAAGAGTTTCAACATTAAAATGCCAGTCATACCATTTGAATAACAAGAAACAAATTACTTACAAAGGAAATGCTATTGACAAGTAAATTGAAGAAAAATATTAATAAGATTTTTTTTTATATTTGGCGTTAGTGAATCGCGTAACATGTAGAGTGAATCATAATGGAGCTCCGATATTCAAAAGAACAAAAATATGATCACAGGATTGAAACCAGATTTCCCCAATACAATATTTCAATTCGGTTGTTAATAGCGGAAATGAAATACTTAATGACAAATATTTTAAATGTTATAGTTCGTATTTAAGTCTTCTAAATCAAAACCAGGTATATATTATAATTGTAAAAAAGTAAGGAAAATTGAAAAAAAAAATACATAAACACAGAATAGGCACCAATGAAAGAAAGTCACACTAATAACAAGAGAAACAGTTACTAGATGAAATACAGTCAGTCACAAAACTCAATGTACACCTATTAAAATAATGTATTAGAAAATCAAATATTAAAAATGTCAAATTTAAGGCAGCATTACACTTTAAAGGTTCAGTAATATTTAATTAAAAATAAAAACCAAATTAACTTTCCAACCTATGAAAAAAAATCTTAATTGACGTTACAAACATTGCAATTGGTCATTTTTCCAGTTCTGAACTCGTGTTGCAAAATGTAATAAATAAGTTAAAAAGGAATATAAAGAACTTTCGTCCTGATTTACAATGACTTTTGGACCAATTCTATAGTACGGACTATTGTATCTGTAAACACACTCAAGTTTTGTGATATTTTCAAAATATTCTCTTTTATGCGTGAAAAAACAAATCTTAATATTTTAATCATTATTCTGTATACTTCAAACACTTAAACAAGCTATAAAAAACGACGTCGTCAATTTTGAATGACTTCAGGCAATTATAATTTTATGTATTACAAAAAACACCAACACACCGCATTGAACCAGCTGATCGAAAACATAGCATTATAAACTTCTGAACTTAGAAATTATATATTAACATTAAAATTTCTAAGCCTTCAACATCGATAAAAACACTGTTTATTCAATTAAAATTTTAAAATTAAAAAATAATTATTTCCCGAGTTTTAAAAAACACAAGAAATTTAATTTACGAGAAGTATTCATTATCCGCATTAAACAATGATACATTTTGAAACCAAATGAAAATGAAACCAAAATTTGATACCAAATGAAGGTCCTTATATTCTACAGAAAATAAAAGTAGATATTAAGAATGAATAATATTGATATTCGTTTAAATAAAATTATATTAATATTCGTAATTAAATTAGTATATTACCGCTGATTTTGTTTCATGAATAATGTGAATCTTTAAAACAAGCCAATATATAAAGTTAATATTAAATTTAAGTTAATATTAAAGTTAATATTTCACAATGTTTAAAAAATATTCTTAGTGTTTTTAGAAAAACGAACTACTGTTTTTATTTAAATCGGATTTCTATAAATACTGAGTTGTTTTACTATATTTTTATTCATTACAAATTTTCATTTGAATTATTTCATTTCATTATGCGGTAAGAAAACGATGCTAAACATTATACATGTTAACCAAAGGTTACTCAACCTCAGTAGTAAATAACGTGTAACTGGCTGATAGCACTAAAAGGCGGCAATACCTCAAAACATCCTTGATATTCGTCTTTCGATCTCTTTTGTTACGTTTCAAAATCTAATTTAATAACATCAAGATTCAAAAGCAAGATCAAGTATTTTAATGTGATACACGAAATCTACCCTGAACTCAAATGCATTAAAAATTGTTTGAACGTTAATTACCATTAGAATAATAAGCAATAGAATAAGTTGCAATCAGAAAAGTCACTTTAACATAACATAGTATAAAAAGTACTCGAAGTATTTTTTGAAAGATTATAATATTAAGAACTATAATAAATTAATTATTTACAGAAGGAATGCTATTGACAAGTAAATTGAAGAGAAATATTAATAAAGTATTTTTAACATTTGTAAATCGCGTAAAATGTAGAGTCAATCATAATGGAGCTCTAATATTGAAAAGAACATTCAAGCATCAGAGCATTCAAACCAGATTTCAGCAATGAAATATTGTAATTTGTTCCACAATAATGAAAAAGCAAACCTTAATGGCTTAAATACGTATTTGAACATTTAAAATGCTAAAATCTCCTAAACAAGACATGTATAAATTATAACTGTTAAAAAGTTAATAAAAATTTAAATTACAAAAACAACGTTATATGTAGTATAGACACCAATGAAATCAAATTGCACTAATAATCCAGAAAAATTAATAGATGAAATAGAGTCAGTCACAAATATCAGTGTACAACTAGTAAAAATATCGTATTAGAAACTTGTAAATATTAAAAAGTCAAATGTACGGCAATATTAAGTAATATTTTACAGAAAAATGAAAACCAAATTATCTTTGCATACTATGGGGAAAAAAATTACATTACAATCATTTTAACTGATCATTTTTCACATTTCGCAACTGGTGATGCGAAATATGATAATTAAAGCGAAATAAAAAAACATTTCTCTTAAAATGCACCGACTCCTGCATCAATTCTATTGTACGAACTATTGTATTTGTAAACATACTCAAGCATCCTACTATTTAATAGATTAAAAACTTTGTTTTATAAGTGAAAACACAAATCTGAATATTTTAATAATTGTTCCACATACTTCAGTCACTTAAAAGCCAAGCTATAAAAATCAACGTCGCCAATTTTGAATGACTTCATGAAATTAGGAGTTTTTTGCAATGCATGAAACTACAACGCACAGCATTGAACCAGCTGACCGAAAACATTCACCAAAACATAGCATTATAAGATTTCTGAACTTAGAAATGAATTTTTACGCTATTGTACAATTTTCAAGTTGTTAAAACCGACATAGAAATGATGCCGTTAGTCTACGTATACTCGTAGGACGGCCAAATAAATTAACATTAATATAAAGACAATTAAAATAAATACGCAAATTAATACTGAAACAAACAACTAATTTACCTTTACTTTTAATGAATACTAATATATACAATTACAATCAAATTTAGGATTTTTACATTGGCACTTAAAACTGAATAAATAAAAAATGTTTATAGAGAAGCAATCATAATATTACGCATACCTCAAATAAAATATTCCCATGAGTGTGTAGGCAGTGATTTACCAGTAACCTCAAAACCTTTTTAACAAAAAGAATGCTCACCGGAAATTCAAAGATGGACATATATATAAATTATAAATTATCCATGTAGCCATTCTCGCAGCAAAAAATTGTGTACCAGGCTCACGCACTGTCGCAGATCGTTCGCTCTGCTTTCAACGGGTGTTCCTTTCTGCCCGCAAAAACTCCAAAAAAAGGGGTCCCACCAAACCGACCGGTTCTTTTGGACCTGACCGTGTGACCGTCTACCATTCCTGGATTCATACAAAAAATAAAGGAAATACCCCTTACCCACACATAAAAGGATAATTACCAGTTACAACACAAGTATTCAACATTCTTAAAAGACACTATTCTATTAACTTTTTTAAAATTACAAATAATCATTTCCCGAGTTTTAAGAAACACGTGAAATTTAATTCACGAGACTTAATTATTATCCGCATTAAACAATAACAACGCATACTAAATTAATCCAGTAGTACTTTCAATTGAAAACTTGAAGGAGATTAACTAGTCAAAGTTTTAATAAATACAGATTGATTAGTTGAAGTTTAAATTGTATTGTACATATATACATCAATGTTTAATCTTTCACCACAATTATTTAATAAATAAAACATCCACTGAATTAATATATACAATGGTTAATCTTGATAGAGAATATCCTAGATAGAATGAGAGTTGATCTTATTATATTAAGAAACTCATTTTTTATTAAGTGGAATAACATGGGTTTAGATTCGATAAAATGGGTTAGATGTGGAGAACGTTTCACTGAAACATTTAAAAAATCATCAAAACTTATATAAACATCTGTAAAAAAGATAAATCAAAATTATGAATCGTTAAGTTCTAACGTTAAATAGACAAATATATTTTAGCCTTTTACAAAATAATTAGCACAATAATATTTCATTGATTGAAATTAATTTAATTAAAAATATTAAATTACAATTTAATATCTGCAAAAGAAAGCACAACAATTAAAAGTATTTGATAAATAAAAGCCTTTTAAAACTTTTTCCATAACATTTCAAAGTGAACACATATTTGAGTGACAAATTACATTTAACAATTGTACATCAAAAATAACTATTATGAAATTCCAGCAATAAGTAATTTTTTCTCTAAAAACTATTAGTCTTATTAATTTCTCTCAAACTATTGGAGTTTCCCATCCTTGAAAACACGCCAATGAAAAGATATTTACTTTATCTTATGCATACATTTTTTAAGCTTTCATGCCCATGAATCTCCACGAAGCGTGGTTTCGCCCACGAAAGCATGCGCCTTCCCACCCACTGCAAGAGCGCCCCCTTGCGGTGTTCGGGGAGAAGCGTACCTCTCACTCTTCTCTTGAGAAACAATTACGTGACGTTCTCTCACCTATCTTCGGTCATCTTTGCATTTTTTGGACGTTTATTCTTTTGTATTTTTTTCTTGTTATTATTATTATTAGCTACTTATGTATTAACGGTACCTTGGCGACAGTTACGCCAATAAAGAGTTCACGCGCCAACAGCAGCTACAGATTTGGCGCCAAACTAAACTTAAAATTTTTGTTCCAAATAATAAAATATATATGAAACATTTGATTTAAAATCAAAACGCTTTCAAAATATTTTTATTCCAAATAATAAAGATTGGCGACACTTAAAAACCGCCAAGTCTGTTGCCAAGGTACCGTTAATACGTAAGTACCTTATTATTATTTTACTTGTACTTGCCTTGTCATTGGAAATAAAATAAAAACTTTCTCTTATTACGAGAGATTTATATTTAGTACAATTAAGTTTTAAAGTATAAGTTTATAAAAAATAGGAGTTCAACAAAAAATCAATAGGCGTTTCAATCAAAAATTAATCAAGCGTTTACAATATCAAATGAAAATAATTACATTTTAATATATTATACAAGTAAAAATATGTATTGTACATTTTTTAATACATTGAATCATGTTGACGAAATGTTTCGGGTTAATGGCATGTATGATCAATAAATAAATATGTAAAAAAGATATGATTAGACAAACATGCGTGTTCCTTTATCAAAATTATTAATAAGTAAAAATTTTTGTTTAACATAATTTTCTTGATATTTAAGCCATAAAAAGTTTTAAAAAAATATCTTAAAATATACTTATCATCAACTTTGTAATGCTTAAAAATTTCCAAATAGCACCAATATTTTTCCACTCTCTCTATTGCAATTCATACGTCAACTGATCCCAACAATCTAACATACAATATCCAGAAACTAAATCTTTCATACAGCAAAATCTCTTTCTAATGAATGCATATGTATCGTTTGTTTTTCTGTGAAGGTACTGAAATAAAAGGTATTCACATTATCTTCCTCAAAACATGTACTACTGTGTCCAAAAAGTAAGACCAATATTCAATTTAAAATTCCTGGGGCTTATAAAATTTCATTTTTTTCTGTTTTAAGTTGCTGGCACTGTCCTTGATATCTGTGTGAAAGTTGACGTCAAAATATACATTAGTGCTTGAGTTACGCTTGGCTTTGTGAGACGCCAAAACTGATTCCGGCGATTTTTGAAATGTCTGAATTATTTGAGCAAAGAACTTGCATTCAATTTTGTTTGCGTAAACGTATAGAATGTAGCGGAAGGCCTTCGGGGAACATTCCTATATCGGAAAGAACTGTTTTGAAATGGTAAAACGAGTTCAAAGAAGGAGAGAACGCGTTGAAGACGAAGAGCCCTCTGGTCGACCACCAACTTCAACTGACGAAGCTCACGTGCGAAAAACTAAAGATTTAGTACTTGCAAACCGTCCATTTACTATTAGAGACCCTGCTGATGATGTTATAATTTCAAAAGGATAGGTCCATTTCATATTGGGGTTCAAACGTGTCAAATCTCGATTGGTACCGAAAACACTGAATGCGCCAGCTCACACTGCATTGATTATACGTGACGTTTTCGCCAAAAATAAAACCCATATCATTTCACAACTACCGTAGTTACACCGTGTGACTTCTGGCTATTCCCTAAACTCAAAAGACCACACCGGGGACACCGTTTTGAGTCGAGATTCAACGTGAATCGCCGCGCGCTTTGAAGACCACAGCTGACGATGACTTTTTAGCATGCATTGAGGATTGGAAAAAAAAGTTGGCATAAGTGCATTGCGTCTGGTGAGAATTACTTAGAAGGTGATGAAATAAATTTGGTGGAATAAATAAAGAGTTTTTGAAAAAAAAAAAAAATTGGTCTTACTTTTTGGGCACAGTCGTATATGGAGTTTGGATTAAATTTATGTTCATGGTTTTATTTTACCTACATTATAATTTGATTGGACATTTTAATTTAATATTCTGTAAACAAAAATTTATATAAGATCTTGAAATATAAAAAAAATATTATTGTTCTAGATTATTTTAAATAAAAAATTATTTTTAAGAGGATTAATAAAAATATGTAGTAAATTAAACAAACTCAAAAGAATTTTCATAGTTAAATGATATACTATTATAATAGTATAACAATTATATATATATATAATAGAATTGGTGGAATATGTAAGACATAGTATTATTGTTTTAAAAATATTTTTTCCATAGAGAATATAACAATAAACATTCGAACAAAGAAAATATTTACACAGGTTATAATATAAACATATATTTTCTATGCAATTGTTCTTCTTTAAACCACAAAATATTTTTAAAAGATTTATTGTAAAAATAAGAAATAGGATATGTAAACTGCAAAAATAAAAATTAATTATTCATTAAAACTAAACATTTCACATATAAATGCAATTGTCAATTATTTTCATTATATTAAAACAATAAATACAACCTTTTACAATTATAGGCTTTATCAATTAACATGAATTATAAATAATGCTCCAGCCATAAAAAGATATTTATGCATGAAATTAATTCTTTTGCATGATTGTATATAAATATATTGCAATTTGTTTGAATATTTCAATTACATAAATTTATAGATGTAAAAATGTGTAATATAAAATACCTTATTAAAATGTAATAAGCGCTTTTTTAATTCAAATGCTATAGTAATATAATGTTTTCTAACGAAATTTTACAAAACAACATTAACAAAGTATTAAATTAAGAACACAAACTTCGCCTACACAACAAAAAGTTTATTTAAGCTATACTTCTACGAAAATTTAAAACTTACATAAAATATTTTTTTCTTACAGAATATAAAAATTATAATTCGTAGAATAAAAAAAATTTCTATATTAGTTTAAAGGAAAAAAAATGAATCTCACGTTAACTGCATATGAAATATTGCTTATAATAAAAAAGCATACAAATGCGTACAAAATAGAAGAATGAAATGCAAAAATATTATAAAAACATTCATTTAGTGTAAAATTCAAAAATTGTTCGTTCAAAATTCAAAAACAAAACTCATTCACTGGTCATCATTCATTAAAATTTAACATTACACACATAAATGCAATGGTCGTAAATTTTTATATAAATAAAATATCAATGCTCTTTTATTTAACATACAACAATTTTACTTTCAAATGCGTACGCATGCGTCTCTTTAAATTGCATATTTGTCAGAAACTTGTTCCACGGTGAGGATTTCTTTGGAATCAAAAGATGCCTTTTCAAATTGGCCTTTCGAGTAAATTTCCGATTGCAAACTCCACACTGAAATGGCTTTTCATTCATATGGATACGCAAATGAGTATTAAAATTGCTCTTCTGTGAAAATGTCCTCTTGCACACTTCGCACTCGTAAGGCTTTTCGTTGGTATGGGTTCGGTAATGGACATGTAAACCACTTTGATATCTAAATTTTCTTTTGCATAATTCGCATTCGTGTGACATTTCTTTCGTGTGCGTAAGCAGATGAGAATTCAAATTTGACTTTTGAATAAACTTTCTCTTGCAAATTTCACACGCATAATTTTTCACCCCAGAATGAGTAGATGAATGAGTCTTTAAATTTCCTTTTTGTGTAAATGCCTTTTGGCAAACGTTGCAAACATGTGGCTTTACACCTGTGTGAATACGCACATGCCGGGATAAATGACATTTCTGTTGGAACCTAGTACCACAAGTCTCACACTGGTAGTACTCTTGTTTAGCGTTAATAGAAGATTTCGACATTATTGGCAGTTTTATGAGAAATTATGTAAAAGATATTCTAAAATAGTTTCAGATTGAATTCAGCGGGATTCTTGTGTGACCGCGTATTCTGGATGTTGCGAATGATTTCTTTCAGCTGTTGTCCTCTCAAGTTTCTAATATTCTACGAAGAAAATTTCAATAGTAAGAATCAAAGTGATATTCATATTGTTTTAAACAGTTAACACTAAAATTTATTCAATTCCAGTTTTTATTTTTCACGAAATATTTTAACTGATTAAAGGTATTAATTATTTATGAACAGCATCCTTTAAAACAGACATTCAAAAATATTTTAAAAAATTATTTTTAATATTTTGCAATTTTTCACAATTATTTGTTTGTCTAAGAAAATGGAGGTTCCGTTTTTATTTAAAATGGTTTTCTTTAAATACTGAAGTAGTATCTGAAAATTTTAATATTGGGATCTGATAGCATTTCATTCTATTTATCGCGCTGACCTTTTTTCTAGAAACTCTTATAAAAATTTAGTAAAACATGTGGCGATAAAATAACTAATACGAAATAACCAATTGAAATCACTAAATTTTGTCTCTCGATAAGTAAAAGATGCTAATTAGTATTCATTATGTAATCCAAATTTTACTCTGTTCTCTACTAAAATATATGCAATTAATGAACAGACACTATCTATTGCGGTAAAAGCCCAGAAAATTTTACTTGATAATTTATCTTCTGATCCCGTTAATTATACAAATTTATACCACCGAGATTCAAACGCCGTACAGTACTTTAATGTGGTTGACAAAATTATTTTTGAACTTCAATTTCAGTAACAAATATTAATTCTTCATATATTATAATTACTAGTAGAGTAATTAACAAAAATAAGTTCCAACAAAGAAAATCGCTTAAACCAATGCATGGATACTGTTACGTCGAAACCCAGGTTCCCCTGCTTAGGGGAGGTCAACGCCCTATGCCCAGAAAAACATCCTGTTTGTGGGGGTGTCTGGCAGGGAGTGAGGGCCAGGGAGAGAAAGAAGGAATGTAAGTAAAATAGTTGAAACTCTGCGACCAAAGAGAGAGGTCGTGTAGCAGTGCATCTCCGAGCATGATGGCTGCATAAATAAAGGAGTTGAGCAACTGCGACCAAAGAGAGAGGTCGAGTAGCAGTGAATCTTCGAGCATGATGGCTGCATAATTAAAAGAGTTGAACTTCTGTAACCAACGAGAAAGGTTGCGTGTGGCAGTCCATCCATGAGTGCGATGGCTGCATAAATAAATGAGTTCAATAAGTGTAACCCCAGAGAGAGGTTGTGTGGTCAGTTCATCTTCGAGTTTGATGGCTGCCAAAATAAAGGAGTTTTATTTACATACAGTCCACTGTGTCGAGTATTTATTGGAGTTTGTTTCTTGTGTGAGCTATTGAACAGATACTATATTTCGAAAAACTGAAAACAAAAAAAAATTATTATACGTTAAGAAATTTGTGGGAGAATCATTTGAAGTAGAACAGTAACGAGACAGAAAATTCTTCATAACAATGGGAAATTGATCATTTAGTTAAGGGCGGCCGATTGGCCAGTTGGCTAGCTCTCTGACCGTTTGTATCACAGACTACTGGTTCGAATCCTAGCGGTGGCATGTGTGTTTGCGAGTTGTTCGGAATCAACGGTCAACTGTCGTACCCGGTCTAATTAGCCTAAAGTTTGCACAAAATAACCGAAGAGTGGAAAACCAAATGATTCAATTAAGGAGAAAAATAAAACTTAATACTTAGATTATAAAGTTTATTGAACAAATTTGATGCATTGGCTAAATTATAATAATAAACTGGAAAACAACTGGACACATTTTAACAAACCTCATAAAGAATGGTCAATGATTTGGATTAATCGTAGGGCTTGAGAAGCGGTGAAAATGAGGTAGCATTTGAAATTGTCCCCTTCTCAATGTCTGGAATACGTTACAGCGATAAATATTTGGATTGTGAATACCAAATCCGTTCATGGGCTTCTCAAATCTGTAGGATTTCATGAAAGGGTTCTTTGAAGGAAACCACTCATTTCCAGAGAAAGTCAAAACACCATTCATGAATATATCTATAAAAATTTTAGTTTGTGATAAATTCTATTATTCAAAGATGAGAATAAATGTGCATTTGGAAGAGAAGGACGTAAAATTCTGCTTCCCAGTAAAGATTATTAGAACATCGAAAGAGTCATGGTTCTGAGAATGATGAAAGTTTCTCTCTAGTGTTAGGAAATTAATACTTATTGGAAGTACAATGCATCGTTTGGAATTACTGAATGTATTACCAGATAACGTTCAGACATGTTAACGTGTTGACAGTGATTAGTTTGGAAACCAGTGGATCTTTCAGCATAGCAAGGATGCAAATCACAAAGATAGTCAGAGGACTTACAAAATACATTTACTGATGCATAAACCTCCTCAATCGATAGGTTTGAAATCCATCGAAAGGAAAAATTTATCAGAACATTAGAAAATACTGTGGCAAAGATAAAGCTTTCGTTAAAAAAATATTGCACTGTTGTAATCAGCGTGGTTTGAAATTACACCAAATACTACATAAAATGATATTACGTCAATGTCTCGGATATTAGAAGCCATCATTAATTCATAGGTCAAATTATGCAGTATTAAATTTTCTAATCGTTATGCTATATTTTCCATGGAATATATATATTTTTTTTTACATAACACAACTTTCTTAATTTAGAAGACATAATTGTATCGCATTTTGTTTAATGTAAAGAAGATTGCCGATTACATTTTATGTAATTGCATAATAGATTCAATTTTTGAGTGTATGTTGACGTTTAATAGACGGGTCGTAAACTGGCTTTTTAAGAGTGGATGCTGATCATTTTCCTTCTTTGGTCCTTCTTTTATGTTTCAGATATTGATGTATAAAAGCCTTCTCTATTACCAAAAATCGTTTTAGATGAACAGCATTAAACAGTTTGAAAAACTATACGAAATTTCATTTTTTTTAAGTAAGATAATAGGAATAAATATAATCATTTCACTTACTCACAGAACAACTGTGAAACCTTAAAAATTATCAATGAGGATTATTTTTTATTCTATGATAAGGAAATTTAAAAACCAACATAAATTTTTAACATTTAACAAAGTTTAGAATATATAGTTACAAAATTGAATTTATCGGTTATATTTGAAACTGCCCACACTTCTATTAACAAATTATGTTTAGGCGATAAATAGCAAGGACATATGTATTTAATGGATTAAATTTGTTTATGAATTTGAAGTGTTCTTTTGATTTACATAAATCTAACCAAATACCATTTATCTCAATATAAAATATCTTGCAACTGAGTTCATAAATTTGCATAATAAAAGTCATTTTTAGCGTGTACGATGATGTTTGATGGACTGTCGTTAAGCTGGTCTTTGGAGTGTGGAAATGGATCATTCACCTTATTCCTTTTGTAAGATTTCAGTCGTATTTCTATAACAATCAGCTAATTATATATATATATATATTGAATTAATCAATATCCATGTTAGCAGAAATTAATTTAATTCATTAGCTTTAAACAAATTGAAATTTTTGAATTTTATTCTTTTCATGATTTTTAATTTTCTGCAATTAAGAAAGAAAAGTGGGAGTAAATTTAATCATTTCATTTGAACAGAATACGTAAATAATGCAGCAGTTCAACCTCTAGAAATGTATGCACAAAGGGATTATATCAAAAAATGCATATATATTAAATATAATGGTTTTTCAAATTGCATGGGATCTTTTTATCTTAAACCAATTTTAATTTAATATTTTTTTCAACATATAGTAAAGCAATGAATTATCAAAGATCCTGCAGTTGGTATTTTTAAAATTTAATAATGACGAAGCAACATTTTTCAATGATATATTTATTGCCCATATTTTGAAAATGTTGCTTGAGAAATTTAAACATTCAACTAAATTTAGAACATAATTACAAAAACGCCTTTTTAAGATTCTTTCCACAAAACACTCTTTCCTGTAGCCGATGAAGCTGGAGATTTAATTTGCTTTATTCTAATTTACTCTTATAAATAGTATAAAAAACAGCACTAAGTTAAATAACACTAAGTTAACGCATGTTTCTAAGCAGTAAACAGCAAAAAACTCTCCAACAAACTAAAAACTGGAAATGCCACTGTAATTTTTTTAATTTCGAATTTTCTTTCTCATATAAACATTATTCTAAGTACCCGAAATATATACTTGCAAAACAATACATATTTAAGCAGTATCTTACGACGCTATTCCCGATTAATTTTAATACAAATACTGCAGGAGACGCAAACCGTTCTTCAATCTGAAATTTTTCATGCTCATACAACAAAGAAAGAAATTTCTTTCTGGAAAAATACAGAATTTTCAAACAAAGCTCTAGCAACTGGATGCCAATATAGATTCGAAACTATTTACCTGTAATTTCAAAGATGGAAAGCCTTTTTCCATTTGCTATGGCAATTTCTGTAAGACTCTTTACTTAAATATCGGATTCTTTAAAATGATATAACGAACTGTTTAACCAACCTCTGCATTAGCCTTTTTGTAAGACTATGTTGCCACAATTTTTCGAGAATTCTCAGAAAATAATATTCTTCAACTATCGTGCACTTCACTTTGATTTGTCGCCCTACCATCATTTTTTGCACACTAGAGTTAAGCAGACCGAGATCTACAGTTTAAAGTGGATTCTGAACCACTTAATAAGGGGCCTGAAGGGTCGAATGGCTAGAGCTCTGGCACTTGATACCACAGGTTTCAGGTTCGAGTCCCGGTGGGGCCATGGATGTTTGTAGTGGTTCGGAATCCACTTTAAACTGCAGGTCCCGGTCTGTTAAGCCCTCGTGTGCACAAGATGACCGTAGAGCGACAAAGAAAACCACTTAATAAACATCTATGTTTTCAGCAGGATCCCAACCTGAAGACTGAGTTATCCATTTCTAGAGCACTTGAACTTCAGGCCACTCACGCGTTTCACACTCTACCCAATGCCTAACACTGTATTGCTTTAAAAATATGCAATAACACAATAAATATGTTTAGTTCTACAAGCATATATTAAACACTACACTTGGATTTACGAAATATCTTTTCAAAACCGAAGTCAATTAAAATCAAGGTTTACTATAATTTTCGTCAATATTAGGATAGTTTTATTACATCTAATGGTCTGAGAAAGTTATGTAAAAGTAAGCTGCAATTATATAGAATATATATATATCTCAAACAAAATGTTTAGTGTTTTCTTATTTGTACTTTTATCATGAGTTATAATTATTACAACTCAATTTTATTACTTTGCTTCATTTTTGCAATATGCATTTTCTTATTTTATTGAAAAATTAAATTATCCTGAAAAGCAGTGTTTGGATCACTAGTAATTATTATACAATTGTTTGAACTTTTTAATTTTTTTTTCTGATTTTTCTCTTTCTGAATTTTTGTTCGATATTTTTTTATATAAAAATTTAAAATTCATAATTTTTTAAAAAGCTGTGAATGTTTACTTATTGCATAGATGTTTTAGTTAAGTTCTCTTAAATATTTTTTTAAACAATTGTTTACTTTAAAACCATCACACTTTAAAACGTATTATTCTGTAAACATTAAATCAACTAAATACATTTCCTGTGCACTAGTAGAATTAACCCTTTGCACTCGAGGGCTCCGGAGCAGAGCAATTTAAAATTTGTCTTCAACCTCGAGGGCTCCGCTACGGAGACAATGCAATATAAATAATGCATTTCTTTTAAGGCGTATATCAAACTTACACGTGAGTATGATTTTTTCATTAAAATCGCTTCGAGTTGCTGGTAATACGAATGAAAAAAATCTTCCGAGTGCAAAGGCTTAATATCACTTTTATAACATGGATGGGTGATTGCAGGGAATTTGCTCCTCCCAAAAATTTATAAATATTTTTTTTTTACTATTGCCACTCTATTGTTCTTTGTCAAAATTAAAGTTTACTATCCCATGATTCAAGAGCATTAAACATCTCTATGAAATGCAAAGAAAGCATCTTGTATTCTACTTTGAAATAAAATAAACTGGTTTATTATTAACAAGTTACGAATAAACCGGATAAATTGCAGTGAATTAAGAGTGTTTAAATGAATTTATGAAGGAGCTTTATGTCCCAGCGATTAGCGCTCTGGCACTAGTGCCCATAGGTTTAGACTTCGAGTCACGGCGGTGCCACGGATTTTTGTAGCGGCTCGGAATCCACTTTAAACCCTAGATCTCTATTTAATGGGATCGTAAAGCATTGTGGGGGTAGTGTTATGTACATCCGTAGTATATCTTCAAGCTACACGTGCCCCCTGGATAGTGCTAAACGAGAAAAAGCGGTGCAGCCCTTGTTTCTGGTATAAAGATTAATTGTCTCCGAATCGCCAGCTGCATTGAGAACAAAAACAACAACTGGATTTATGAAAGAAATGTTTTTTCTAAATCAATGGTAGGAATTATTATATTTTTAAAAAACATTTTGAATGTTAATAATGTTTTTTTAAACTTATTAGAATAATGCGTAGATGTTTCTAAGGAATCTAACTTTTATTCTGTCGGAACAGGACGACGAAGAAAAATTCTTAAATTTAATGGGTCGAAAAAATCTGGTACGACAGAACTGATGTTCGTAGATTCGTCGCTGAAAATGAAAACTAGACAAAGAAAAAAATTGATAATCGTTGTCTCTACACGCTCATGGCATCCGTATGCATTGAAAGGAAATGCACACATTGTTCCCTCAGATGCACATGCATACCATTCATACCGTGCCATGGTGATGCAATAAATGTTACGATGGCGAAAAAAGAGAACGTACACCCACGGAGAATACCGGCTTTATTGGTACAATCGACTTCTCACCAAAGATGCAAAATGGGCATTAATGTAAATGTTAATCAGGGATGCATATATATCAATTATTGATGAGCCACTTGTAACATATTCGTTGCCCTCACTGAACAAAAAGATAACTTTTCTGCTCATATAAACTAATGCTGAAGTTTCCTATGTTCAAAGAAAACTTTATTGTTCTCTGAAGACTGAATTTGGAAAAAAAATCCTTATCATTAATTAAAAATTTTCAAACATTTCTTTGTGTATCAGCCATAAATTTTGACAACACTAATGTATTCTTATTTAGTTATTATGACTTATTATTCTAAATGTTTCTGATGGAAACAATTTTAAAGCATAGAACATAATTCCTCAAAATTTTATGTTAGTTTATTTAAAACATACTCTTCTTGATATCCTGCAAAAAAATCAAGTTTAGTAATAATTTGCTATTATTTATTTATTTATTCGATTTCCATTAAATATTTTTAAAATCTCCAAATATTTTTTTAATCGAGTTGCTTTATGCTAGTCTCTTAAAATATTGTTACACTGTAACTTATCAAAATTGTTTACTTATTAACGTTAAAATTTAGCTAAGACAATTGCAATATGAAAGAAGTAGTAAAGTATGGAAGTACATTATGGAACGAAAATGCTGTAGTCCTATTTATATGAAACAAAAAAGAGATCTTTAAAAATAAAGACTGTCACAAATATTAATAATTGATATTAATTAAAAGCAAACATATTAACAATTTAATTATTTTGCAGGATTACATACACATTTATTATAATTTGTTATGATTTATTAATTTAAAAATATTCACGATTTTAAAATAATATAAAAAATATTGTTGTAGATAAATGTAGATTTGTAGATTTTGAAGCTAAATATCGATATATTAAAATTTCTAACAAAACTGTTCCGTAAACTCATTTTTATAAACCACAAATATTTTTTAAATTTTAATATTCATTATACTATTATATTATTTGCTACTTAATTTTTATGAGCAACAATTAGCAAAATACTATATTAAACAATAAATATCATTTCAAATATTGCACTACATTAAAATTAAAGCAAAGCTTTTTTTTATAATTGACATTTTCAATTTTTACTATAGAATGTAAAAATAAATATTCATACCAAGAAAAATATTAACATTTATTCAAAGATAAAAGTCAATTACACCGTATCTATAAAAGAATATAAATTCACGAGGATATTTAAAATAAAATTAAAAAAGTATAAAATATTATAAAATCATTTATCTTAAAATTATAAAACCGGTTACGCAAATAGCATAAAAATAATTTCTTACTGATCATTCATTAAAATTTAACACTACACATAAAAATGCAACTGTCAGGAACAACTACAAAAATAATTCAATTACATAAAAAATTTCTAACTTATCAAATTGATCTTTTATTAAGCATACTACAAGTTCATTTTCGAATGTGTTCGCATATGGCTCGCTAAATGGCATCTTTGCGAGAAACCTTTTCCACATGTGTCGCATGCGTGTGGTTTCTCTTCAGTATGGGTACGATAATGTCGCATTAAAGCTCCTTTGTGGCGATGCAATTTATTACACAGTATGCAAATGTGCGGTTTTTCATTTGAGTGAATCCATAGATGGCTCTTCAAACTGCTCTTTTGTGTAAATTTCTTATTACAAATTTCGCAATGAAATAAGTTTTCATTCTTATGGATATGGAAATGAGCTTTTAAATTTGAATTTATTGAAAATTTTCTGTTGCAAACTTCGCACTCCTAAGGTCTTTCATTGGTATGGATTCGATAGTGTATAAGTAAATTACATCGTTTCGTAAATTTTCTTTTACAAAATTCGCATTCAAATGGTATTTCTTTAATGTGTGTGAGCAAATGTGACATTTTAATAAACGCTTTTTTGCAAATTTCACGCGCATGATTCTTCACTCCAAAATGCGTAAGTGAATGTGTCTTTAAATCTACTTTCCATGCAAATGCCTTTTGGCATACTTTACAAACATACGGCGTAAGGCCTGTGTGAATACGGACATGCTGCGATAAATTCCACTTACGTTGAAACACTTTACCACAAGTATCACACTTGTAACACTCTTGTTTTGCGCTCATGTTATATGTTTACATAGTTGAAGCTTTTATAAGAAATTATATAAAGCCAATACAAAAATTATCTTCGTTTCAATTCAGCGTCTTCTAGCTTAATCTGTATGTCGATTATTTTTATCTGTTGTCCACTAAAGTTCCGTATTTTCTGGAGAAAAAAAATATATTAAAAATTATTGATATTCGTTTAAAGGGTTAACAGTAAATTTTATTTATTCGTAATTAAATTAGTAAATTGTCACTCATTAATAACATCAATTATTCATAAAACCAGATCTTTTAAAATAAAAAATGGCAATACATAAAACTCTTCCTGTTAATATTTGAAAATATTCCAAAATTAGTTTTAGTTTCTTCCGAAAACGAAATACTGTTCTTATTTAAATCGGATTTCTATAAATACTGGCACAGTCATGTTTTAATACGTGAATCTAGATTTATTAATTTACATTTAAAATTTTAACAATTAACATTTATAAGTTTCTAACGTTGATCCTTTTTTTTCCAAAATTCTTTTATTGCCGATTGTTTTATTAAATTTTTATTCATTATTACACAATTTCATTTGAATAATTTCCTTTCATTTTGTGGTAAGCAAACGATACTAAACAGTATTCATTTTGTCAATTAAATATTACTCAATTCTATTTGTAAATTATATGTAGCTACCAACAGCACTAAAATGCGGCAATACCTCAAAACGTCCTTGATATTTGCTTTTTGATCTCTTTTCTTACGGTTCAAAATCTAATAATATCCAGATTCAAAAGTAGGATATAGTGTTTTAATGTGATGCACGAAAACTATCCTGAACTCAAATCCATTAAAAAATAAAGAATTTAACATTTAAATACTAGAATAATAAACAAAATATATTGTAATCAGAAAAGTCATTTAAACATAACATAATATAAAGATATTCTAAATATGTTTTGAAAGATTTTCAACGTTAAAATGCTAGTCAATCAGTTTACCTAATTATAATAAACTAATGATTTACGAAATAGATGTTCTTGACAAGTAAATTGAAGAGAAATATTAATAAGTATCTTTCAAATTTAACGTTGGTGAACCGCTTAAAATGTAAAGCGAATCATAATAGAGCTCCAATATTTAAAAGAACAGAAATGTGATCAGAGGATTCAAACCAGATATCACCAATGAAATATTTTAATTTATTTGACAATAATGGAAATGAAATCCTTAGTAGCATAAACACGTATTTGAACATTTAATATATTAAATCTCCTAATTCATACACCTATATACTACACCGGAAAAGACGCAATGAAAATTTAAATTACAAAAATGCAATTGCAAATATATAGGATAGAAACTAATACAATGAAATCGCACTAATAAAACAAATTTCTAGATTAAATACAGCCAATTACAACACTTAGTGCACCTATTAAAATAACAATTAGAAAATCAAATATTAAAAAAAATCATTGGTAAATCATTGTAATCATTGGTAAAAAGTAATTTGGTTACTTTACAAATTACTTTTTCAATCTACGTAAAATAATCTAAATTGGCAATACAATTATTGCAACTGGTCAATTTTTACATTTCTCAACTTGTGTTGCGAAAAATAAGTTAAGGAGAAATAAAAAGAACTGTCCCCCTAAATTGCACTGACTCCTGGACCAATTCTATTGTACGAACTATTGTATTTGTAAACATACTCAAGTATCCTGCTTAGTGATTGTTTCAAAATTTGTTTCATATGTGAAAACAAATATTAATAATTGTTCCGTGTACTTCAAATTGCCAAATACTTCAAACACTTAAAAAGCAAGCTATTAAAAGAATCTCCCTAAAAAAAGCGTATTCAATTTTGAATAACTTCATGCAATTATAATTGTATCTATTACGGAAAAACTCCCAAAGCGCAGCATTGAACCAGCTGACCGAAAACATTCACCAAAACATAGCATTATATATTTCGGAATTTAAAAATTAATTTTAACGATAATGTACAACTTAAAAGTATTCAACATTCCTAAAAGACACTATTCCATTAACTTCTCAAAATTCAAAATATTTGTCTCCTGACTTTTAAAAAGTACATGGAATTTAATTCATGAGAAGTATTCATTATCCACATCAACACTCTTGACATAGTCCAGTACTATTTTCCACTGGAAACTTGGACGAGATAGTTGGATTAGTTAAAATTTAAATTATGCTGTATAAATACAGCAAAGTTAAATCTTTCTTCATAATGATTTAATCAATAAAACTGCCACTCAATTAATAAACGCAATGGTTGATATTGCTAGAGAACACCCTGCTGAATGACACCAGTGAGGAAGTGAAATCGGATCTAGTAGAACGATTAAATGAAGAAATGATTTCAACTAGGAAGAATTTATTTTCTTTGAGGACTGAAAATTTAGATTGTTTTTACGCTAAATGATAAAATTGTGCAAGAAACGCCGCTCAGAATTCCCTGAACTGCACTAATATAAAATTCGTTAATGATGGGTAGAATAATAGTAATACAGTATAATCTGGATGAATAAATAGTTGAAGTCCACTTGAATTTATTGACAATAACATGCATCAATTTAAAAGAACTTAGTGAAAAAAATCTTGCTCGACGACATAACTTTAAAGATTCATGTAGCACGGAAGAAATCGTCCTCCTCATTTGGTACTGAAGACACAGCAGGTAAAATTGGTAAATGATATTGAGGCAAATGCTCATGAACTGTACTTGGAAATGGAGATAAAATTTGTTAAGGAATTATTGGTGATACATTACTGAAACCCGATTAGCAAAAAGATTTCTCAAACAACAATTTGATGAAACTGAAATTTCATCCGAAGCCAGCATGTAATGAAGTGGAGAAAAAACTCGAGCTCATCAGAAATTAAGAACGATACAAGGATTTCGTTTCCAAATATATCGATTTAAATACAAATGCACTTCTGTTACTGATAATTATTAAAAGCTACATTCATGAACAACTCATTAATATAAATTTTTTTCTAGCATTAAAATAAAATTATACTGTATTTTGGCAAGTTAAGGAGGTTTATTTACCTTTTCAATTTTTGCAATTTAATGAGGTTTAATAACTTTTTCAATTTTTGCAATATTTGTAGTGGGGTTTCGTAACAAATTCATTAATTTTAATTTATTATATAGAATCCAACTTTTGAAAATTATGAATTAGGCTAATGACGTTAATCACTGTATTAATAAGGGCTATTTTAAAAAAAGTGGCAATCAATTAGAAAACTATGGTGAAAAATATTTTAACACAGCAATTGTTTGATATGAATACAATCCTGCACTTGTTAAATAATACCATTTTAGAATATTTTGGGACCTTACTACAATTATCTTTTTTTAACATAAGCAACAATTTGAAACACTTGACAGTTCGTAAATAAAAAAAAAATAATCACTCCAAGTAAATTAATATTTGTTTCCATTCCATTACGATGGTGTACTTTATCAAATTTATATTTTAACAGCGTTACACTTAAATTTTAGAAAAAGGAATATTAAATAAAAATATTTTATGTTTTCAGAATTAATTCGTTTTAAAGAATTATATTTGCTTAACATTTCAAAGCGGACAATTATCAATAGTCAACTGAATTATTATTAACTCATATTTATAAAATATCTACAATGAAATAATGAAGTTAATTTCTTAAAAATCAGCCTCTCATTTAATTCTGCCTAAAGGTTTTGCAATCCTACATAACTTGGAAATAAATAACGAAATAATAAATTTCGACTGGAAAAAAGGCGAATATTAGAAACAGCTCAATAACATCAATAATTGAATTTTACGAAATACAAGTGCTTAATCAAAATTACTAAAATATCAATACATTTTAACTTACCCCACACCTTCTGCGTGGATGAAAGTTCAATGCGTCTCTTTGCTTCAAGTATTAGACTTGTAATTTTTAAATTTATGCCAACTAACTTTGTTTTATCTCAATTTATTCAAAAATCGAAATAAAGGAACCAAGTTTTTTTATTATGACATAATATACAAATCGGCCAACATAAAATTTATGTTTTTTAGTCTCTGTTGCCACGAATGGTGTTACTTCCTGTAAGTATTTTCTTAAGTTGTCGCACTATAAATTTTACCTTTGCCCAATGTTTGCAACTGATTTCATGAAATGCTTTGTGGGATGCAATGTCACAACTAACCACTTTTGTTTCGATACCAGATTTTAAATGTTCTACTAATTAAATGCTACGGAATCAACCTCTTTTAAAACAATCTCGTATAAAATCCTCACGATAATAATTTTCATTCATATTACTAGGATTACTTTGCATTCAGATTCAGATCCAGGTTACTTTTACATCTGAGGTTAATTTGGCATCTATTTAGGAGGATTGCAATATAATATACACAGAAAGCGTAACAATATTAAAAATATCTTTAATTCATAATTGATTATTTTTTTAACTATACAAAATCTGTAATGTTTAAAAATTGAATATTTTATTTAAAATTAAAAAATAGAATCTTGTATGTGATTAATATATGTTTCGTATAAAGTAAAAAAAAATTGTCCTTTATTTTACTTCCTTTCAATGTTTTTAGTCGACCTGATGGTCTACTTGGTCAGCGCTCTTTAGTACCACAGTGGCATGGATGGTGTTAGTGATTCCGAATACATTTTAAACCTATAGTCCAGTGTAACGTGTCCATGGCAATGTGCGCAGCCAGCATGCAGGTGGAGTGCTCCGCTTCGAATAAGCTGGCGGCATGGTTGAAGTCACTCTTTCAGAAACGAAGAGATTCGATGGCGATTGTGATAATGCGTCTCGGCGCCGATAGTCGAGCTGCTTGGTGGGAGTTTACCCGGATTTCCTCCCTAAAGAAACGTAAATGCTGGGCAGATAACCTTCAAAATCCTTCCGGAAGGCACGTTCATTGCCATTCACTCGTCGGCTGGTTACTCGTGGTATGCGTGAGGCACACCGATGTTCCACCCCCCTTTTTCTACATGGTTGTTAATGCAGTTACATGCAGAAATAATTTTTGTTGGAAGATCCATGACTTTATTGAATATTGATCAATTGATTTTCATGTCAATTTTTTTACCATTTTATGAGCAAATGTTGCATATTTTGTCGTGATATTTCGGAAGCGATTTTTATTTTTTCTCTTTGGATACAAACTAATTTATGTGAACTTAAGATGTAAATAAATTTTATTTTAAAATTATTAAATATTAAACGTTTTCATCTTTATTTATTCTGATAGAAGAAACTTTTATAAATAAATAAGTAAATTTTAATGATAAATTAAATTAAAATTGTCAAATTTAAGATTCTTTCAAAATTACAGATTAATCCAGATTAGAATAGCTTTTAATGTATGTTAACTCATTTAAAAGCTGTCATAACGGTAACATAATAGGTTTACGATAAACTGGTTTTAATTCAACTTTTCCTGTAACAGAAAAAGCTCAAAAATTCAAATAAACAAAAACTTTAAAAGTGTAATTTTCTTTATAAATTTCCATCCGAAGCTAGAATTTTTGTTGATACTGTTCAGAGTAAAATAAGTTTGGATCATTACGCATTTTAAAAGCAATCAAAGCGAAATTTATTTGAAAAAATAATAAAAATGCTTCATTATTTACACAGTAACAAAATGAGATTTACAAGAACTATCCAGAACTCCACTTTCAATATCAAAAATTGATAAGCAACATTAAATAATAATAGAATAAACAGAAACATCGATTCCAAGGTGAAAATTCAATTGAACATATCATAATTGACATCTTGATTAATATATAAAATACTCGAAATAATTTTTTGAAAGTATTTAAGCGTTCAAGATGACATTCGAATCACTACAAGAAACAAATAAAATACAAAAGAATGATGAAAAATTAGTTTAAAAAATGTCAAAAAGGTTCTAAGAAATTGTAACGTAAATTTGACATTTCTCAGACACCACACAAAATCTTATTACATCAATGCATAACAGAATACAAGAAGTTTATATTCACAAGGTTAAGTCACACGATGGCAAATTATTTCAATAATTTAACGTCGTTGTAAATATATCCATTAATAAAATTCATTTATTTTCCTCTTATCCATTAAAAGCTTTTTTTTCTTTTCGCTTAATTATTTCAATAATTTACCATTGTCAAAAATTCAATTGAATATGTTATAATAATTTCTTTTCCTTGAAATATATAATTATACCCTTTTGATTAAGTGATTTTTTAAAAATATTACATATAAAAATATTACAAATATTACATAATTTACATATTTGATTTAATTAATTTTACATAAAATTGCTAACACATTTTGTAATTTAATACAAAAATATTGCAATTTCTGTATAAGAAATTACACAATAAATGCAATTCTTATGTGTTTATTTTGCCGTGCTTTGGACTATAAGTAAGTGGTCTTCAAAGAGTGATAATTGATCATATTATCTGGGCTTTCTTTTAAGTCTCAAATGCATAGAAGTTTTATAAACATTTAATTGTTTTAATAATCGTTGTCTATTTTATAAATAAATTATATCAATATCTTTAAATAATTTGAAGTTTTTGAATGTTAATTTTTCCAACAAGCTCTCATTTTTGCAAGTACTGAAGTACTTGCAAAAATGAGAATTATAAGAAGAACTTGCATTTTTATAGCTATAAATATAATCCTTTCATTTAAACAAACCTCATAAGTAATAGAAAAACAAAAGATGTTTCCGTAATTTGTGAATTTACTTACCTTAATTTCATTTCGTTTTTCGGTATAAATATTGTCACAGGATGAATGTTTTAATTATACAAAAAGTTTTGTTTTGATTGTAATATTTAATGTTTTTAATATTGAATGTAAAAATAAGCATTCATAACAAAAACAAATGTCAGCATATTTATTCAAATGACAAAAGTGCATTACATCATGTATAATAAAAGTTTATATAGTCATATAGTTATATATATCAATATTAGTCATATAGAGAAATGATGGTATTTAAAATAAATGAATTCTAAAACTAGTTATGCAAACAGCATAAAAATATAACTTAATCATATCATGTAGTACAAATTTAGCAATGCAGATAAGAAATGGAATTGCCAGGAACAATAAAAAAGGTTAATTAGTCAAAAGTCAAAGTCAGTCTATCAAAAAGTCAAGTTGAAAAAATGAAAAAGACCTTTATTTACCATACTGCAATTTCACCTTCGAATGAGTGCGCATGTGTCTGATTAATAAGTACCTTTTCGAGAAACCTTTTCCACACATGTCGCATGCGTGTGGTTTCTCTTTCGTATGGGTACGATAATGTCGCATTAAAGCTTCTTTCTGACGATACGATTTAGTACAAAATATGCAAATATGTGGTTTTTCATTTGTGTGAATCAATAGATGGTTTTGCAAATGACCCTTTTGAGTAAATTTCTGATCACAAATTTCACATTCAAATGGCTTTTCATTCATGTGGATACGCAAATGCCTTTTTAAATTGTAATTTGATGAAAATCTTCTCCTGCAAACTTCGCACTCGTAAGGCCGTTCGTTGGCGTGGATTCGGTAGTGAACACGTAAGCATTTTTGTTGCGTGAATTTTCTTTTGCAAAATTCACATTCGTGTGGCATTGCTTTCGAGTGTGTAAGCATATGAGTCTTCAAATTTGACTTTTGACTAAACTCTCTTTTGCAAATTTCACACGCATAATTTTTCGCTCCAGAATGCGTAAGTGAATGCCTCTTTAAATCTCCCTTTCTTATAAATGCCTTTTGGCAAACTTCACAAACATATGGCTTAAGACATTTGTGAATTGGCGCATGCCGAGATAAATTCCTTTTCTGTTGGAACACTTTACAGCAAGTCTCACACTTGTAATGATCTTGTTTAGTGTTCATGCTAGATGTTGACATCATTGAAAGATTTATTAGAAATTATATAAGGCCAATGTTAGAATTGTCGTCGTTTCTATTCAGCGTGTTCTTGTATAATCTCTTTCCTTGATTATTCTCAGCTGTTGTCCACTGAAGTTCCTTATATTCTACAGAAAGAAATAGATATTAAAATCGAATAATATTGATATTCATTTTAATATTTAACAGTAGATTTTATTTATTAAATTAGTATATTTTCTTTAATTAATGACATTTTTTAAACACACTCCTTTGAAACAGAACAAGATAATACATAAACCTCTGTTAATATTTAAAAATGTTTTTGGAATTTCGTTAGTTTTTTTTTCTGAAAAAGAGGCTGTTCTTATTTAAATTGGTTTTCTATGAATACTGAAATAGTCATTTTTTTAATATATGGATTTAATAAAATTTTATATTATTTTGAACGTTGATGATTTCTCCGATAATTCTTATACAACTGAATATTTTTACTAATTGTTATTTATTATTACAAAATTTTCATTTGAATTATTTCATTTCAATATGTCAGGAGTAACCGATATTAAACAATATTCATGTCAAACAAATATTAATCAATCCCAATTGTAATTCAAATGTAAATGGCTGGTAGTACTAAAATGCGGAAAAACCTCAAAACATTTTTACTTGTTATGCTTAAAGGAAATGATTAAAGGATACTTAGATAGACCTCTAAAATTGTTTCTTCATATGAATTACATCGCAAAAAGAATATATTGTAAATTTAAAGTTAATACGGGGATGAAGTGCAACATTTTTCAATGATATAACATTAAATTGCACATGTTTAGAAAAACCATAAATGAAATTATTAAATATTCAACCACACTTAGAACATGATTACAAAAATCCATTTTTTGCAATTCTTTTCCTCAAAACGTTCTCGTCAGTAGTCGATGAAACTGGAGATTTATTTCGAATGATTCTTTTTAAGTTCATAAAACAAAACAAAAAAAACATTTTGCATTTTACATTAATTGCAACAAACTTTAACCTGACAATGATTTTTTTTTCATATTGTACTTCTTTTTATGATGAATATGAAAGCAGCATATTACATTCTTAAAATACTTACCTAAAAAGTTTATATTCAACGTTATATTTTTGCCAATTTTTAAATAGCAAATTTTCCATTCATGAGATGAAATTATTTACCTTAAACAAGAGAACAAAAATAAATTTAATATTTACTATAATATCCACATTGTAGACGTTTGATAATTATTTTTATAAGCATATTATAATTTACTAATGATAAGTCGTAGTTTAAAAAAAAACTCCTTAGATTTAGAAGGGAAAATGCCTCGACAAATAAATATTTCACTTATAATAACAAATATAGAAACAAGCGGGGAAAAAATGAATACTACAGTCGTACTATTTACAGTATAGGCGATTTTAGGAAAGTAAGATCGGATAGTATATGTGAAATTTTATTTTTTCATTAAGAACATTATATTCAGAAATTCTTTTTTTATTAAGTGGAATAAATGGATTTAGATTAGATACAATGGGTTTAAAGGTGAAAAATATTTCACTGAAACATTTAAAAAACTCTCAAAACTTATATAAACATCTGCAAAAAAAAATGCATCAAAATTATGATTATTTTGAAGTTTTTACAATAACGTTCTAACGTTAAAAAGACATTTCTATTTTAGCCTTTTTATAAAATAATCAGCACAATAATATTTCAGTGATTGAAATTAATTTAATTAAAAATATTGAATTACTATTTAATATCTGCAAAAGAAAGCACAACAATTAAAATTATTGAACAAGTAAACGTCTTTTTAAACTCTTTTCAAACATTTCAAAGTGAATACATATTTGAGTGACCAATTACATTTAACAATAGTACATAAGAAATAACTACTGTGAAATTATAGCAATAAGTCAATTTTTCTCTAAAATAACTTCTTACTTCAAACTATTGGATTTTCCCATCCTTGTAAATACACCAGTGAAAAGATATTTCCTTTGTCTTATGCATACATTAACTCCTTTTGTAAGCGTGGTTTCGCCCACGCATGCGCCCTCCCACCCACTGCAAGGGCGCCCCTTGCGGCGTTCGGGGAGATGCTCAATTCCCGCTCTTCTCATGAGAAACATTTACTCTACTTTCTCTCACCTGACTTCGGTCATCTTTGCATATTTTGGACGTTTATTCTTTTGTATTTTTTTTCCTTGTTTTTATTATGATTAATATATTACTTGTACTTGCCTTGCCATTGTAAATAAAAATAAAATTAAAAAAATAATAATAAAAACTTTCTCTCATCACGAGAGAATTGGTATTTAGTAAAATCCTATGTATTCATTGGCCTACAAGCTCTCGTACTGAGAGGAAGTATATTATTCGATCCAGCGTGTACCTGAGTAACTTTTTTCTTAGCTGGAAGTGGAATCCTTCCACTTAAATATACGTCTTTAAATCTATTAATATTGTATGCTAAATATTGTCTATCTTTTATTGTAATTGAGGTGGAGTTTACGTGCTTGTAAAATAAACCGATGTGTTCTTCTACCAGACTACACACAGATCCAGCTGCACACACAAACCGACATCTACTATACTCTGTAATTAATAATTTGATAATATATTCAAGGATTTTCTAAACAATATTTTTATAAAGTACTAATTTTCATTAACAAATTCATATTATTTTAAAGTTGTATAATATTAAATAGAGGTGAACTTTTTAAATTTGAGAGGCTTTTCAACTAACATAAATAAGGGTATTATATGCCTAGAAAATGTTGCGGTAATTCTTTTTGTTAATTAAAAAAAATATTAGTTAATTTACAAAATAGTATATTTAATAAATATTTCATGATGCTATTCCAGATTATTAATTTTTTTTAAGGCGAGGATGACATTAGACGCTAACTTTTCTTCGATTTGAAATTTTAATAAAGATATTATTAAAATAAGAGATTATTTTATTAAGCAGATCTTAATAAAATTCAAAGGATTTGATTTTATTACCAAATGAAAGCTCATCTTGTCAGCATTTCCATAATTTCATGTACACCAAATAATTGCGATTTGTGTCGCGATTGCTTCGAAATGTTTCCTTTGACAACTCTTTTGGTAGAAAACACTCAGAAAGTAAATGAATATTTAAACAAATATATTTGGCTTTCAAAATGTACAAAAATGACGAATGGTTTCGAAATCATTTGTTCAGGGTAGATAAATTTGTGAAGAAATTTATAATTCAAATTTGTAAATTTCGAATCAATTCAAATCTCTTTCTAAAAAGAGCGACTATTTTACAGAATCTCTTTGTGGATGTGATCGATCAAATTTAAATGTTACTTATAAAACTTTTATCCTACCATTAATTACTTATTACTGGGAACCACTTATTGCGGCAAATGAGCAAGTCTTGCAAAAACTAGAACTACTACAAAATCAAGTTCTATGGCTTATTACAGGGACCGTCAAATCAACATCAATTAATGTTATTATGTTATTGACAAATAGTAAAACCATTAAAGCTGTCATTAAAGAAAAAACTCTGATTCTATATGATAAATTAATTAGAATTGGAAATCCCCACAGGATGAATTATCCAACAACCACTAGAAATTTAAAAACTCAAAAAGGTTTTGTTCAGTTTGTTCTGGATTTCAGACAGAATCTTAACTTGTAGCTAATTTTCAGGAGTTGGAAAAGCCCTATAATCCGTTTGATTATATCCAGATTGAAGAAAATTTGTCTTTCAGATGAACTTTATAAGAAGAACGTCTCTATAGATGTTTTGAGGGTTTATACACTTGATACTATCGATATAAGATACCCATAATCTGAATGGTTGCACGTATACACAGATGGCTCCTTTTATGAAAATCTCAGGAGTCTTTTCGAACTTGTTCTCCTTCTATGCTTCAGCTGGGAAATATCGAACATCTTTTGATGGAGAAATGGGGGCTATCCGAATTTCTTTGAAATATTTACTAATTTTTGAGGATAGATTCAATAAAATGGTTAGTCTGTCCGATTCACAAGCTGCAATTCAGGCTATTAGTTCAACCTAGCCACATTCATCAGAGGAAATCTCCCAATGCCAAAATCATATGTGGAAACTGACTTTAAAAATGAAACGGGTGGTACTTCAGGGGATACCTGACCACTGTGGCATTTTTGGGAACGAGCAGGCCGATTGTTTAGCAAAAAGAGACAAAAATTACTTCAAATGAGATCTTCGTCACTGTCACTCCATTCTATAAAACTATATATCAAACAAATAATGACTAAAAACCACAAGTTACAAATTCAAGATGGGATTAATTCAAAGTGTTGGAGAGCTGAAGATCTTTTAACAATATACAGCAATCCGCGATGGCATGCTGTTTCCCAGTTCCGACTTCCGACTGGCCATGGCTATCTAGTAGAACATTTCCATCACATTAAAATCTTTTCGAACCCAGGCTGCCCCCTATGTGGTTCAACAGATCCAATGAACAGAGACCACCTCCAACGATGTGCGGTACTTGGCTTAACAAAAATTCATTATAAAATTATAATATTTTCCCATAACAGGCGAGTCATATTTTAAAGTCTGCTTTAGATTTCTACATCAAGATATATTGGTTAGTTTGTTTCATAGAACGATTACATTCTATTTAATGATGAACGTAATGTTTATGTGTATTGTTTAATTTCAGGCCATTTCGACAGACATGAAAACAATAATTTACTATGAATGCAGGTTTGTAGCAGATTAGGCCAGAAAAAAAAAAAAGGAATCCCTTTGACCCGTGACAAGACTTACCGCAAGATCTGGAATAAACACATTTATAATTTATTAAAAAAATATATTTGTTTTGATAATGATTTATTTATTTATATATATATAGTTTTTTTTTTGTAAAAACTTTTGGCATGATTAAATTTTATTTCTTCTCATGATATTTTTAAAAAGTAGAATACGTTTTTGGGAAAGCTTTTTTTTTAATTTTTCTTAAGGTTTTTAAACTTTTTTGCTTGATAACCACGTTTTACGTATTAGGAAGCACTTTTTTTCCTTTCTTTGAAATCAATAGTCTCCAAATAACTTAATTACTTTATCTTACTTTCACATCTTTCAAAGTTATATAAAATGACCAATTTTCTTGAATTTGAAAAGTAGAACAATTTGTCCAATATTTTAAAAAATTGTTCTATTGCAGCTTTTCATTTTCGTTCCTTTAGTGACGTTAAAATATAGCTAATACGATTACATTAAGAAAACATTTACAATTTGCACACTGTCTTAATTATATCAAAACAAATAAAATCATTGAAATTTTTAATTAATATTGATTATGATATTTTCTGCCAGGTATATAAAAAAACTAATTTTTACGCAGGATTTGCATAAAAAAAGTCATAGTATCATAGTACGTTTTATTGATAATCACGATCTTAAAATAATAAAAATTATTGCTATAGGTAAATACTATGAAGCTAAATATCGAAATTATAAAATATCTAAGAAAACCTGATTGAAATAATCAATTTGATGAGAAAAAAAAACCTCATTTTTAATTGAAATATACCTTATACTAAAATATTTTATTATGAAAAGACATTATCAAAATATTAAATTATTGTTATAGATAAATACTATTAAGCTAAATATCGAAATTATAAAATATCTAAGAAAACCTGATTGAAATAATCAATTTGATGAGAAAAAAAAACCTCATTTTTAATTGAGATATACCTCATACTAAAATATTTTATGAAAATACATTATCAAAATATTAAATTATTCAAGAAATATAATTGCAATGTTCTATAAAAATTGCACTTCAATGAAAATTTACATAAAGCTTCTTTTTATAATTAACGTTTCAATTTTAAGTACAGAATGTAAAAATTAGTATTCATACCAAGAAAAATATTAACATTTATTCAAAGACAAAAATGAATTACACCGTATAGTACAAAAGCATGAACTAAAATAACAATGGTAATTAAAAGAAAAGAGAAAAAGTATAAAATATTATAAAATCAATTATTTATCTAAAAATTATAAAACCGGTAATACAAAGTGCATAAAAAATATCCTTTACTGATCATTCATTAAAATTTAACACTAGGCATAAGAAATGCAATTGTCAGGAACAACAACAAAAAGGTTGTAAATATTTTGTATAAATGACAATAAAAGAGCATTTTGTAACAACGGTATTTAAAATAAAAGAAAAAAAAATATTTATATATTATAAACGCAATTATTTATCTTAAAATTCCAAAATCAGTTAGGAAAAGTGCATAAAAGTACAACTTAATCACCATTCAGTAAAATATAACAATAGGCATAAGAAGGGAAATTGTGAGGAACAACGAATGAGTCCTGAATCTTATATAAATGAAATACGGAAATGCTTTTTTATTTAGTATGCTACAATTTCACTTTCGAATGCTTATGCATATGTCCGGTTAACTTATCTCTTCGTGAGAAACTTTTCCCACATTCGTCGCATGCGTGTGGTTTTTCTTGCGTATGGATACGACAATGCAGTGTTAAATGCGCTTTAAGACGAAACGATTTATCACACAGGGTGCACGTGTGTGGTTTTTCTTTTGAATGAATCAACAGATGTCTTTGCAAACTGTCCTTTCGCGTAAATTTCTGATTACAAATTTTGCAATGAAATAAATTTTCCTTTGTGTGGGTACGCAAATGAGTGTTCAAATTGCCATTCGTTGAAAATCTTCCCTTGCAAATTTCGGACACGTAAGGTCTTTCTTTGGTATGGACTCTATAATGGACATGTAAACCCCTTCGATATCTAAATTTCCTTCTGCATACTTCGCATTCATATGCCATTTGTCGAAAATGATGTCGAACTAGAACTTTTGATTTGTATGTCACGTGAACACTTTTCCCCTCTTAACTGTAACCAACCGTACTTCGGTTTAAGAACTGCACTTCCTTGTTAGTAGTTAGCCGCGCTAAGATGCGCTTTCTCTGTCTGTCTGTCTGTAAATTTTTGTATCATCTCGTCATTAATATGCTGAATAAAAGTATAATTAAAAGAATATTGGAATTAATTGGCTGCTTCCCGCCCCTTTGGATACCTCTTTCTTAATAATCCTGGAACTGGAATGGTAAGAGAAATTTTATATGAACCTTTCTAGTTTTATTTTGGAGGATTGTTTTGGTGAGGTAAAATTTGGCATCCCTGCCGGGATTGTAGTCAGTTAATATTTAGATAAGATACTTTTAATTTTGAAATGGCGAGTGACGAAAATAGTAAAGAGAAATTATATTTGTTAAAAAAGAAACGGGGTGTTTCTAGAACATCCGTTACAAAAATTCTAACAAAATTAGAATCGGAACTATCGAACATTGAAGAAATAGATATTGATAAATTAGAAGAATTAGTTGAAATGCTAACTACTAAACATGACTCTTTGAAAGAGATAGATAACAAATTAGAACCTCTTTACGAAGTAGAAGATATTGAAACTGAAATTGAAAATACAGACGAATATGATGAAAAAGTTGCCCTGTGGAAATTTCGTGCAAATAAAAAAATTCGCTTGTTAAAAAAAGAATTGAGTGAAAATAAATGCGAAACACGTTCCGAACAAAATAAAGAATTAAATGAGTCGAAACAAGTGGATAGTGTAAGAGTAAAATTGCCGAAATTAAATATTTCAAAATTTTATGGTGATATCAATCAATGGCTAACGTTTTGGAATAGTTTTGAATCTGCCATTCACAATAATGATTTATTAAATAAAGTAGATAAATTTAATTACCTTAAAGCAAATTTAGGTGGTACTGCTTTAAATACTGTAGAAGGTTTTTCTATTTCTGCTTCTACGTATGATTCGGCAATTAATTTATTAAAAGAAAGATTTGCAAGAAATGATCTATTGATACATACTCATATGAATAATATTTTAAACATAAAATCATTGAGAAATTCCAACGATATTTGTTCTTTTAGAAAATTCTATGACAAAATTCTAACAGAATTAAGAAGTTTGGAAAGTTTAGATTTGAAAACAGAAAATTATTCCGCAGTTCTCTGCCCAATAATTCTAAAAGCCCTTCCTCAAGATATTCTTATAGAATATAATAAAACTGAGAATGAAAATGCTTATAATAATATCGAAGAACTACTGAAGTTTTTAGCTTTGACCTTGAGATCGAGAGAACGCGCAGCCATGATGAGTAATAATTTCGCAAACACTTCTGATTTTCGACCTCGGCCCTTTTCGCCTCTCGATAAAGTAAACAACCGCGGCTCAAGAAGTAATAAATTAGGCTGGGAAAGAATTCCTTCAGTAGCAGAATTAGTTTCGACTAATGTTAAAGAAAGAAATAAAAATATAACAAATTGCGTTTTTTGTGAGTCATCGGATCATCCTAGTTCTACTTGTGAATACGCAATAAATTTGTCTATTGAAGAAAGGAAAAATATTTTGATGAAAAAAGGAGCTTGTTTTAAATGTCTTGAAACTAAAAACATATTTCTCGATTTTGTAAGAGTAATGTAATTTGTTCCCACTGTTCAGGAAAACATTCTTCGATCATGTGCTTTTCAAAATTTAAACAGAAACAAATTAATAAAAATGAATCTTCAGAAACTACTGTTCTTACCAATCAGTCATTTTTGAATGAAGTTTATTTGCAAACATTAGTAGTTCGAATCCAGAATAAAAACTTAGAACATTATATTCGGGTAATTATTGATACTGGATCACAAAGAAGTTATATATCAAAATTTGCTGCTGAAAATATGGGTTTTGATATAAAAGGAGAAGAATTGATTACTCATGGGCTATTTGGAGGAACAGAAATTACTGAACGCCATAACCGTTATTTGATACAATTAAGTAGTTTAGATAAAATGAATAATATCAAAATAGAAGTAATGGATCAAAACAAAATTTGTGCATCAATTCCAAAAATTAGAAGTTCAGACTGTATAAATGATTTAAAAGATAAAAGAATATTTTTGAGTGACATTTCGCCTAAAAGCAAAATTTGCTTGCATGAACAAAATACTAATGAGATTCATGTTTTATTGGGGGCAGATGTTGCAGGAAAGTTATTTACAGGAAAAGTGGAACATCTTCCATGTGGATTAGTAGCTGTTCAGACAATTCTGGGATGGACAGTAATGGGAAAATTTCTGATGCTAAGTTAGATAGTTCTCTTCTTGTTCTGTCATTACACATAAATGATGCTAAAATTACAGACTTATGGAATTTAGATTCGTTGGGTATTTTAGATCCTAGCGAAAAGCAATCGAAAGAAGAAATGCAGAAATTAGTTTGGGAACATTTCGAATCAACAGTTAGCAGAGAAAATGACGGAAGATATATAGTATCTCTTCCTTGGATAGATAGATGTCCTTCAATTCCTGATAATAAATATTTGGCTCAGAAACGTTTAAAAAATACTGTTAAAAATTTGAATGCAGACAATTGTTTAGTAGAGTATGAACAAGTGTTTAAAGAATGGGAAGAAGAAGATGTTATCGAAGAAATAGTACCCGATCCAAATTGTTATGAAGTCTCAAGTGTACACTATTTGCCGCATCGAGCTGTCATAAAAGAAAATTCTACTACCAAAATAAGACCAGTTTTTGATGGTTCAGCTCGTGTTAATAACTCTATATCTTTGAATGACTGTATTGAAAAAGGACCCAATCTCATTGAACTGATTCCAGCTGTTTTGAATCGATTTAGGTTGGGTAACATCGGTGTCACTGCAGATATTCGTCGAACAGTTTTACAAATATCTTTACATGAAAAGGACAGAGACTATTTACACTTCTTATGGTGGATAGAAGGTGATCCTGAAAAAGAAATTAGAAAATTATCTGAAATAACTTCATGGAAATTTGTACCTGGTCATCAAAATCCAGCTGACCTTCCCTCACGAGGTTGCAATGCCGAAGAATTAATGAAATCTCAATGGTGGGAGGGACCTAGTTGGATCTATCAATCTTTTGAAAAATGGCCTTCTTCTGAAGTGTTTCCTGATTTAGAAGTGGTTAATTCAGAAAAAAGAAAAGTTATTATATCTGTATCTAATATCGAAACTGAAACTTTTGAATATTTTTTAAGAATTTCGTCTTACAAAAAGGTCGTAAGAATTATGGGTTGGATACTTCGTTTCATCAACAATATTAAGAAAAGGGTAAATGAAAGAACTTTTTGTAACTTAAATGTTGAAGAATGTGATAAAGCCGAGAAAATAATTTTAAGAAAGGTTCAAAGAGAATGTTTTGAGAAAAACAGAAATCTTTCAATGCAGACCTATTTAGATCCAGATGATCTCCTTGGAATAAAGACAAGAATTATTCAAAGAAAAGATCAAGAAAGTTTTCGATATCCAATTTTGCTACCATCAAAGCATCATATAGTAGACAAATTAATATAAGACAAGCATGTTGAACTTTGCCATGCAGGTATACAAGTCTTGATGTCTACGTTACGAGAAGAATATTGGATTATAAAAAGCAGAAAGACTATTCGTCAAGTCATTAGAAACTGTCTCCGATGCAAAAGATTTTCCATACATCCTCTTCAATCTATTAGTGCTCCACTCCCCGAAGATAGAATTAGAGAAGCTCAAGTATTCGAAGTCATTGGTGTAGATCTGTGTGGACCATTGTTTTTGAAAGACAACAAAAAATGTTGGATTGTATTATTTACTTATGCTATTTTTCGTGCTGTTCATTTAGAACTTAAATTAGACAAGATGAAAGGTGTGCCTTGCAGAGTAGGACTCCACCATCTGACTCCTTCCGTAACAAGTGCCCCGATACTGATGATTCCACATCAGATCCAGTGACTGTCATCGAATCCAGTGATTGTCCACAATCTATTGACTGTCAACCATATGACAGGTGTGATAATAGTGTTACTTATCAGACATCCCGTTGTGGAAGAATCCTAAGATCTCCTAAGCGATTGGACTTATGATTTTGAGTTTCATTATTCTCTTGAAACTCAAAGGTGGGAGAATGTCGAAAATGATGTCGAACTAGAACTTTTGATTTGTATGTCACGTGAACACTTTTCCCCTCTTAACTGTAACCAACCGTACTTCGGTTTAAGAATTGCACTTCCTTGTTAGTAGTTAGCCGCGCTAAGATGCGCTTTCTCTGTCTGTAAATTTTTGTATCATCTCGTCATTAATATGCTGAATAAAAGTATAATTAAAAGAATATTGGAATTAATTGGCTGCTTCCCGCCCCTTTGGATACCTCTTTCTTAATAATCCTGGAACTGGAATGGTAAGAGAAATTTTATATGAACCTTTCTAGTTTTATTTTGGAGGATTGTTTTGGTGAGGTAAAACCATTTCTTTCGTGTGCGTACGCAAATGCGAGATCATGCAAGACTTCCATATAAAATCCTTTTTGCACATTTCACACGCATGATTCTTCACTCCAGAATGAGTAAATGAATGCCTCTTTAAATCTCCCTTTCTTGTAAATGCCTTTTGGCAAGCGTCACAAATATATGGCTTAAGACCTGCGTGAATACGCACATGCTGGAATAAATTCGACTTACATCGGAAAGCTATACCACAAGTATCACACTGGTAATTCTCTTGTTTTACGTTCAATCTAGATGTTGACATGGCTGAAGCTTTTATAAGAAATTATATAAAGCCAATGTTAGAATTGTCTTCGTTTCAATTCAGCGTGTTCTTGCGTAATATGTATGTCGATAATTTTCAGCTGTTGTCCATTGAAGTTCCTTAATTTCTACAGAAAAAAATAGATATTAAAAATGAATAATATTGATATTCGTTTAAAGACTTAACAGTAAATTCAATTTATTCGTTATTGAATTAGTAAATCACTGATTAATTATATTAATTTTCATTAAACAAAATCTGTTAAAACAAAATATGACAATATATAAAATATGCTTGTTAATATATTTCAAAATATTATTAAATTATTTTTAGTTTTTTCTGAAAAACAAACGACTGTATTTAATCAGTTTTCTATAAACACTGAAATAGTCATGTTTTAAGATATAGATATAATTTTTATAAATTATTTCTAACATTGGTAATTTTTTTTTGAAATTCTTTTATTGCCGAATTGTTTTAATAAATTGTTATTCATAATTAGAAAATTTTCACTTGAATTAGTCCATGTCATTCCGCGGTAAGCAAACGATTCTAAACGGCATTCATGTTGTCAACCAAATATTAATCAACCCCTATAGTAGATTAAATGTAATGGGCTGATAGCACTAAAATATGGCTTTTATCTCACCAAAACATTCTTGATATTTGTCTTTCGATCTCTTTTTCTACGTTCCAAAATATAATTTAATATCAAGATTCGAAAGCAGGATACACTATTTTAATGTGATGCATAAAAACTATTCTGAACTCAAATTCATTAATAAAAATGAATTTAACATTAAATAAAACTAGATTTTTGAACAGAGGAATAAATTGCATTCAAAAAATTCTTAAACATAACAAAAAGTATTCGAAATACATTTTGAAAAAATTTCAACATTAAAATGCCAGTCATACCATTTGAATAACGAGAAACAAATTACTTACAAAGGAAATGCTATTGACAAGTAAATTGAAGAAAAATATTAATAAGAGTTTTTTATATTTGCGTTAGTGAATAGCGTAACATGTAGAGTGAATCATAATGGAGCTCCGATATTCAAAAGAACAAAAATATGATCACAGGATTGAAACCAGGTTTCACCAACACAATATTTCAATTCGTTTGTTAATAGCGGAAATGAAATACTTAATGACAAATATTTTAAATGTTATAGTTCGTATTTAAGTCTTCTAAATCAAACCTGATATATATTATAAATGTAAAAAAGTAAGGAAAATTGAAAAAAAAATACATAAACACAGAATAGGCACCAATGAAATGAAGTCACACTAATAACACGAGAAACAGTTACTAGATTAAATACAGTCAGTCACAAAACTCAATGTACACCTATTAAAATAATGTGTTAGAAAATCAAATATTAAAAATGTCAAATTTAAGGCAGCATTACACTTTAAAGGTTAAGTAATATTTAATTACAAATAAAAACCAAATTAACTTTCCAACCCATGAAAAAAAATCTTAATTGACGTTACAAACATTGCAATTGGTCATTTTTCCAGTTCTCAACTCGTGTTGCGAAATGTGATAATTAAGTTAAAAAGGAATAAAAAGAACTTTCGTCCTGATTTACAATGGACCAATTCTGTAGTACGGATTATTGTATCTGTAAACACACTCAAGTCTTTGTGATATTTTCAAAATATTCTCTTTTATGCGTGAAAAAACAAATCTTAATATTTTAATCATTGTTCTGTATACTTCAAACACTTAAACAAGCTATAAAAAACGACGTCGTCAATTTTGAATGACTTCAGGCAATTATAATTTTATGCATTACAAAAAACTCCAACACACCGCATTGAACCAGCTGATCGAAAACATAGCATTATAAATTTCTGAACTTAGAAATTATATATTAACATTAAAATTTCTATGCCTTCAACATCCCTAAAAACACTGTTTATTCAATTAAAGTTTTAAAATTAAAAAATAATTATTTCCCGAGTTTTAAAAAACACAAGAAATTTAATTTACGAGAAGTATTCATTATCCACATTAAACAATGATACATTTTGAAATTATATAGCATTATTTTCCACTGAAAACTTGGAGGTAGTGAAATAATTAGTGTTTCAGTAAACACAAATTGATTAGTTAAAATTTAATTTATGTTGTATATTAACGAAAAATACAGCAAAGTTTATTCTTTCTCAATAAAGGTTTAATCAATAAAACAGCCACTAGATTAGCACATACATTGGCCTTATATGCCAGAGAATATACCTGCTGAAGGACACCTGTAAGGAAGTGAAATCGGATCTAGTAGAATGAATTATTGAAGAAAGGATTTCAACTATAAAAAAATGAATTTCTTTGTGGGCTGAACATTTAAATTATCATTTTGTGTAAAAACAAAATTGTGCAGTTAAAGCCTCTCGGAATTTTCTGAACACCACTAATACAAAACTCGTAAATCGTAATGCGAGTTTCTGGGTGGGTACAATAATATTATACATAATAGGAATGGATAAATAATTGGAGTCCACTTGAATTTGACATCATGCATCAGATTAAAAGAACTTTGCGGTTAATTGCAAAATGATATGAAAAAACTCTTGCTTGACGACATACGCTTTCAAGATTCAAGTAACATGGAAGAAACCCTACTCTTCACTTGGTAGTGAAGACACAGCAGGTAAAAGTGGTAAATGGTATTGAGGCAAAAATGCTCATGAACTTTACTTGGAAATGGAGATAGAAGATGTGAAACACTTATTGGCGATGTATTACTGAAAACTGATTACAGAAAAAATCTTCTCAAACTGAAATATGAATAAAATAAAACTTCATCCGGAATCAAAATGTGACTGTGAAGTGGAAAAAACTCGAGCTCATCGGAAATCCAGAATTATTCCTTGATTTCGTTTCCAGAATCCCCAAATTAAGTCCAAAAACAACTCATCAATGTTACTTGTTTCATAACATTACAATACAATTATATATATAAGCAATTTACGTTATGAATATTTATACTATTTGTAGGGAAATTCCGGAACCAATTAATCGAATTTAATTAAATATTATACAGAATCCCTCTTTTGAAAAGAATGATTTAGGCTAATGACGTTAATCCGGGAAACGTTTACCATCGTTAAACAAAGCACTACTGTATTAATAAAGAAAATTTTTAAAAATTGGCAGTTAGTCAGAAAAATATGGGGAAAAATATGTCAACACAGAAATTGTTTGAAATAAATTAAATAGAAAATAGTTTTAAACAGAATCCTCTACCTATTAAATAATGTTCCAGAATATTTTGGAATCTGATTACAATTGCCTGTTAAACATATATGCTGCAAGTTGAAATACTTGAGAGTTCGTAAATATAAAAAAATAATCATTCCAATTAAATGAATATTTATTTCAATTCGATTAAAATAGCGTATTTTATCATTTTTTTAGATATTGAAAGCGTTATACACAAATACGAGAAAAATGAATATTAAATAAAAATATTTTATATTTTACAGCATTTCATCATTTTAAACAAACTATATTTGCTTAATATTGCAAAGTGATCAATTATCAATAACTAACTGAACTATCGATAGCTCATATTTATAAAATATCTAATATAAAATAATAAAATTGCCAATTTGTCTTTAAAAATCATCTCATTTAATTCTGACTAAAAGGGTATAATTCTACATACCTAAGAAATAAAATTTCGACAGAAAATATATGAGCATTGCAGACACTTCAATAACATCTAGAACTTTTTTTTATGAAATACACATACATAATTAAACTTACAGAAATATCAATAAATTTTTATTTGCCAAACACCTTCTGCGTGGATGCGATTTCAATATGACTATTTGCTTTAAGTATTAGACTCACTAACTTTCTCAACTTACCCAAATGCAATCGAAATGAAAAAACATCGAGTTTTAGTTTTAATGTAATATAATTCACTAATCAGCCAACATAAAATATATATTTTTTTTATTCTCTGTTACCACGAAAGGTTTTACTCTTTAATAAGTTTTTCTTCAGTGGTCACGCTCTGAATTCAACAAAATACATCTATCCAATGTCTGCAAAATGTCTGTCATTAAATTCTTTAAAATATCTGATGTCACAATTAACCGCCTTTGTATCAATACTAGATTTTAAATGTGCTTCTAATTAAATACGAAGGAAACAACCTCAAAAAAAAGTCTCGTATAAAATCTTACGATTATAATTTTCATGAAGATTACGTTACTTTTACATCTGGGGTTAATTTGGCATCTGTTAAGCAGGATTACAATATATTACACACGGAAAATGTAATAATGTTAATAATATCTTTAATTCATAATTGATTATTTTTTTAATTATACTAAATTTTAAATGCTTGAAAATTGAATATTTTATTTAAAATTAAAAAAATATAATCATATACGTGATTAATATATGTTTCGAATAAAGGAAAAAATTATCCTTTATTTTACTTCCTTTCAATGTTTTTAGTCGGCGTGATGGACTACTCGGTCAGTGCTCTTCAGTACCACAGGCTTCAGGTTCGAATCCTGGATGGGGATAGGGATACATTTTAAACATCTGGCCCAGTGTAACGTGCCCTTGGCAATGTGCGAGGCTAGCATGCAGGAGGAGCGCTCCGCTTCGAATAAGCTGACGGTATGGTTAAAGACACTTTTTCAGAAACGAAGAGATTCGCTGTCGGTTGTGATATTGTGTCTCGGCATCTAAATGAAACGAACACGAAAAATGCTAGGCACTTAAACTTCATAGGGGCCTGAATGGCCGGGTGGCTAGCGCTCTGGCGCTCGGTACCACAGGTTTCGGGTTTGAGTCCCGGCGGTGCCATGGATGTTTGTAGTGGTTCGGAATCCACTTTAAACCGTAGGTCCAGGTCTAATACGATCGTAGAGCGTTGTGGAGAGTGACATATTAAAAAGTAAGGAAAAACTAACTATTCATATATATATAGTGATTAGGGGATTATAGTCCTTGTTGCTTCACAACCCCATATACCACTTCATTCATCAATTAACCTTCAAAATCCTCCCGCAAGGTACTTTCTTCCCCATTCACTCGTCGTTTTGTTGTTCGTGGTATGCGTGAGGCCCACCGATGCCCCCCTTTTCTAACTGGTAGGGGGGGCATGGATGGTAGTTAGTGCAGTTATATGCAGAAATGATTTTTTTTGGAAGATCCATGACATTATAGAATATTGTTCAACTGATTCTCATGTCAATATTTTCCTCATTTTACGAGAAATTATTGCATATTTTTAAGTGATATTTCGGAAGCGTGTTTTTCTTTAAAATAGCTCTTTGGATACAAACTAATTCATATGAACCAAAAAATGTAAATAAATTTTATTTAAAAAGTACTAAATATTAAACGTTTTCAACTTTATTTATTCTGGGAGAAAAAAAGTTTTGAAAATAAATTGTAAACTTTAATAATAAATTAAATTAACATTGTGAAATTTAGGCTTCTTTCCTAATTACAAATTAATCAAAATAAGAACTACTTTTAATATATGTTGACTCATTTAAAAGCATATATAACGATCACAATAGGCTTACGAAAAGCTTGTTTAAATTCGATATTTCATCCGACAGAAGAAAACGTAACAATACAAATTAACCAAAAACTTAAAAAAGCCTTTTTCTTTTTAAATTTTTTTAAAAAACTAGAAATGTTGTTGGCACTGTTTACAGCAAAGTAAGTTTAAATCTTTACTCATTTCAAAAGCAATGAAGATGTTTGATTTATTTAAAAAAATAAGAAATTAGTTCATTATTTATACATTATCTTAATGAGATGCAGAAAAACTATCCAGAACTGCAAATTCGATATCTAAAATTAATAAAGAGTAGAATAATAAACAACAACATCGATTCCAAGATGAAAATTCACTTGAACACATCAAAAACTGAAATTCAGTTGATGAATACAGAAAATACTAAAAATGTTTTTGAAAGTGTTTCAGCATTCATCAAATATGGGTACGATAATGTACCATTAAGTATCCTTTCCGACGAAACGACTTCGAGCAAAAGGTGCAAATGAGCGGTTTTTCATTTGAATGAACCAATAGATGGTTTTGCAAATGGTCCTCTCGGGTAAATTTCCGATTACAAATTTCGCACTCAAATGACTGTTCATTCGTGTGGATACGCAAATGAGTTCTCAAATTGCTGTTCTGTGAAAATTTTCTCTTGCAAACTTCGCACCCGTAAGGTCGTTCGTTCGTATGGATTCGACAGTGTACACGTAACGCATTTAGATGCGTGAATTTTCTTTTGCAAAATTCGCATTCGAGAGGCATTTCTTTAGTGTGCGTAAGCATATGAGACTTTAAACTAGACTTTCGACTAAACTCTGATTTGCAAATTTCACACGCATAATTTTTCTCTCCAGAATGCGTAAATGAATGAGTCTTTAAATTTGATTTTTGTGTGAATGCCTTTTTGCAAACGTCACAAACATATGGCTTAAGACCCGTATGAATACGCACATGCTCTGATAAATTCCTTTTGTGTTGGAACACTTGTCCACAAGTCTCACACTGGCAACGCTCTTGTATTGCGTTCATGCTAGATTTTTACATGGTTATAATGTATTATAAAAGCTTCAATGTAAAAATGGTCTTTGTTTCAATTCGGCAAGATCTTGCGTATTCTCTATATTGATTATTTTCAGCCGTTGATCAATAAAGGTTCCTATTTTCTATAGGAAAAAAAGTATCTATTAAGAGGGGAAAATATTGATATTCTTTTAAATAGTTCAATAATATTTGCTGCTATTTGTTATTAAATTAGTATATTGGCATTGATTAATGACAATTATTCCATACATAAATCGTCTAAAACAAAACAAGATAATATATAAAATTATAGCTTTTTATTCTTTAAAATAATCCAAAATTATTTAAATTTTTCATTAAATGAAACTGTTCTTATTTAAATCGCTTTTCTATAAATACTGAAATAGTCATGTTTTAATATATGGATCTAATAAAATTTGTATATTCCTTCTAACGTTGATCCTTTTTCCAAAAATTGTTCTTACATTGGCGATTTGTATTACTAAAATGTTATTCAATTTTACAAAATTTTCATTTAAATTATTTCCTTTCAATATTTAGTAAGCAAACGATACTAAACATTAAACATGTTAACCAAATATTACTCAACCCGTACAGTAAATTATGCTGTAATGGGCTGATAGCACTAAAATGTCCCAATACCTCAAAACATTCGTGATATTTATCTTTCGATCTCTTTTCTTAGATTTCAAAATCTAATTTAATAATAACAAGAATCAAAAGTAGGATACAGGATTTTCGAAAATTCTTATATTGCCGAATTGTTTTATTAAATTGTTGTTAATTTTTACATAATTTTCATTTGAATTACTTCATTCAATATGCCATATATTAACGATATTAAACAATATTCATTGTGTCAAACTAATATTACTCAACCCCGCTAGTCATTTAGATGAAAATAACTGATAGCACTAACAAATTTGAATAAATTTACTTGTTTTGCTTAAATGGAACGATTAATGAATACAGTAGTTCGACCTCTAAAATTGCTTTTTGATATGAATTATTTGGTAAAAAGAATAGACATCAAATGCAGTGCTATTTCAAATTACACCGGATCCCCGTATCGTAATTCACTTCAAATTTTAATTTAATATTTTTTTCAGTATATAGTAAAGCAATAAAGTATTAAAGATAATTTAGTTGGTATTTTTTATAACAATGATAAAATAATTTTTATTCAATGATATATTATTAAATTACTCGTGCTTAGAAAACCCTAAATGAAAATTTTAAACGTCCATGTAATTATTAAGTGAAATAGAAAAGATTTAGATTTAATCAAAATTATAACTTGTTCAACCATCTCATGAAGTTTTCTATGCAAGATTAAAAAAAACCCTTCAAATATTCTATCAAATTCTACAAATAAAATTGCAACAAAATTACGACTTTTTATTGTACAGTTCTAATGTTAAATGGACATTATAAAATTAATTAGCAAAATACTATTCCATGCTTGAATATATATCCTTATAACATTATATTTAAAACTAACACTTTTATATTTTACAAGACGAAACATCAACTAAATGTAGCTGACAAGTAAACGTCTTTTTAAACCATTTTCTTATTTTCATAACTATTCAAAGTGTACTAATAGTTTAGCTTGAAATTATATTTAAAGTCATAAATAAAGATTAACTACTGCGAAATCTTAACAATAAGTCCAATCTTCTTTAAACTAACTCCTTACTTCAAACTGCTTTTGGAACTTTTATACTTGAAAATACTCCCCGCATAGACATATTTACTTTGTCTTTTGCCTAAAATTGATAAACCTTTTTGCAATTGAATCTTTTCTGTAATGAATAATTTGCTAATTGATTCATAACATTCATAAATAATTTTCTTAATAAAGTATTATTTTTCTTTACCAAATTCATATTAATTAAAAATGATACCTGTTATTATATAGAATTGAATCTATGATATGTATGAAGTACTTTCAAACAACAATAGGGTTTTCTATATCTAGAAAATGTCATTGTAATTTTTTTTTAAGTTCGATAAATTTTACTTATAATCTTTCTTCTAAATATCCGAAATATTTATTCACAAATAATACATTGAAGAAATATTTTATGAGGTTATTCCCGATTATTAATTTTTAATGCAAGAATTACAATAGACAAAAACTGTCCTTCGATCCGAAATATTTCATACACATTCATCAACGAAAGAAATCTTCTACTGGAAGAAATATATAATTTTTATATAGCTATAGAATGCCAATATAGAATAAAAACTATTTACCTTTAACTTTCAAGATTCAAAGGCTTTCCGAAATGTGGTATTTTCTGTAAAACTCTTTGCTTAAAAATTGTTTTTTAAAAATGATTTAATGCTGTATATAACAACATCTTCATTAGTATTTTTGTGCATCCGTTGCCATAACTTTTAAAGAATTTTGAGAAATTAATATCCTTCAATTACAGCGTTCTTCAGTTTGGCTTGTTGCTCTACGATCATTTTTTGCACACTTGAGCTAAGCAGACCGGGACATACAGTTTAAAGTGGATTTTGAACTACAAACAACCATTCATGCTACCACCAGGATTCGAACCTGAAAGTCTGAACTTGATCAACAGGGTCCACTGTTCAAACCTGAAAGTCTGAACTTGACCAACAGGGTCCACTGTTCGAACCTGAAGGTCTGAATTTGACCAACAAGGTCCAGTGTTCGAACCTGAAAGTCCTTAACTACTTGACTAACAGGCCGCTCGCGCACTTCTGATTCTACCCAATGCACAACTCGATACTGTTTTTAAAATAGGCTATATCAAAATTAATATTGTTTATTCTGGGAGCAGATTTTATGCACTAATTTTTGATTTCGAAATTTCTTTTCAAACCCAAAGTGAATTAAAATCCTAATTCTACATTTAATTTTCATAATAGTATACTGTAGGTTTCATCAACATTAGGATAGTTTCGCATCTAATGGTCTGAGAAAGTTTTCTATAATTAGGTTGCTTGGTTTGGTTTTCGCTCTAGGTTATCTTGTGCACATGAGGGTTAAACAGACCGGTACGTACAGCTAAAGTGGAATCCAAACTACTTCAAACACCCATAGCACCGCCGGGACTCGAAACCGAAACGTGTGGTATCGAACACCAGAGCGCTAGCCACTCGTCCACCAGGCCCCTTAAAACTAACCTACAGTTACATGGAATATATGCGTATTTAAATAAAAATGTTTAATGTTTTCCTTATATGTGCTTTTATCATGAATTACAGGTATTATAACTCAATTTCTTTTTTGCTCAGTTTTTTCATTATGCATTATCGCGATATTTAGTGTAAATAAAATTATCGCGATATGTAGTGTTTGAAGCATTAGTAAATATTATACATTCGTCTGAACTTTACAATTGTTTCTGAATTTCCCTTCGAGATTTGTTTCTATAATTTTGATGAAATTTTTTTAATTAATAACATTTTTAGATTATAGCATTGAAATTTAAAAAATATTCAAGAAACTGTGAACGTTCGCATTGTGGACAGCTGTTTTAATTAGTTTCTATTAAAGTATTCGAAGATTAAATGTATTCAAATATTTATTTTTTGAGTGAAACTTATATATTGTTTTATTTTTAGCATAAACTTATATGGACGAATTTTTAGCAAACATAATAATAATAAAACGGCAATTTGTAGGTAGAAAAAGAGGCATTGGCGTTCTTAATTGAGATTTAGTAAGTTGCGTGAATTTAACCACGGAGAAACCTTTGAATTTCATGGCCTCTATTATAGGCTCCTGACTGGTGCATGCCGAGAGTCCTCTAATGACTATTTTAACAGGTCTATCCTGCTTTAAATTATAGCATTTGAATTCTGCGTTCAGTTCTTGGAGTTTACGTTTTAGTCTGAAGTGTTCTTCTTCGGAAGAAATCGGGAGTTTAAGAAAATTGTCTCTAGCGTGGACGGATCTGATTGAAGGAATTTTTTTCTTGAGGATTGTCATGTTTACTATCCAGTTCGTGTTCGGGCAAACGAAGAACGGCGGGAGGCGTGGTTTGCGGGTCTGCTTATTAGTAGACTGGGTTGGATCATTGCTCAGAAGAGAGGCGTTAGTAGGAAGAGAGAAGGGGTTACCTGTTGGTAGAGGAGTGAGATCTTTAGGTTTTCTTTAGGATTTTTGCATATAAGATGCTTTGGTGGAATCTGACAGCCCTCGGCATCCAAGGGTCTTTTTCCTTTTCCTTTCTGGCTAGGAGGTTTTTGCTGATTTGCGTGGGAGGGAGCGGTTTTCTCGTGTAGACGAAGATGGACAGGTTTGATTTTCTCATGGAGAGCATATATGTCTTCTGGTAGCTCGTTCTGAGACATACCTTCGTCCTTCGCAGAGTGCAAGCATTTCGGCCGTGGTCGCATCGTATTCCTTGTCTAGTTTGCTAGTGGTCTCTGGATCTAACCCTTTGGGACGGAACCAGTCTGCTAACAACTTGGCATTAAGTTCGATTATTCTGGTGATAGTTTTAACGTGAAGGTAGAGGAATTCGTCCGAGCCCACGGGTGGGTCCGGCGGTAATCTATAGGGCGGTTGCTCGTCATCCCCCGGTTGCCCGACATCCATCGTTTCGGAGTCAGGAACGGGAGACCTACGTCCAGACATTTTCAGAATTTCAGATAAAAGCACGAGCAAACAGCTTTTTCGTATGAGTCGCGAGTCGTACAAGGTCAATTGCAAGTAAGTGATGGAAGAGCAGAGACTGGGGGGAAACGAAAACGTTTCGACTATTCAAGCTTCGTCAGGGAGGGGGAAAAAAGAGGGGCAGAGTGCGGCCTTTGTAGTAAACAAATCAAACCAGTGGGAAGACGAGCAAATCAATGGAGCAGCTGCGTGGTGATGCAGAAAGGAGGATATCAATGCTATTGAGTAATATTCAGAACAGCGCGAGGCCGTTTGTGGTTTTTAAAACGAGAAATATCGTACTCGTAATAAGCAAGATCTTTTAGAACAGAGTTGTTTATAATAGGAATGGAATTATAGAAATTTTTCGCGATTTTGTGTACAAATTGTCTAAAACTAGGAATTGAAAATGCATGTCTGATATCCTCGTTTCATTCGATTGATTTTATTTTCTAACATTTAGATGACCTCAAAATTTGACCGAGCCGTGGATCCCTAAACAGGACTCGCATATGCAATTATTAGACGCAAGTAAGCAAGATATATGAGTTTTTTTAATTTCCAGAGACATAGCAGAATTTCTACAGATTAGAGGATACAAAATTAGAATACAAGTAAAGCCCCCATCTCCCATCCACCACCGCTTATAAGCGCGAGCTCTGACCGCGTCTTAGCTGAAGTCCATTTAGGCCTCGATTGGTCGAGAGTCAAGTTCCATCCGGGGAGAACGAAGCTTGAGGCAACAATTTGCACTTCATGGGGTCCTCCATCTTCTAAATTGACTAGGGCAGAAGTCAAACAAAAACATCTCAACCAAGAACTGAATCTATGAAATGTTCGCGTTTTAAAACCCTTTTCTTTCTTTTCCTCTTTTTCTTTCGTTCTTTTTATTATTATTATTCTAGACTTGAAAATATTTCACACATAATTAAAAAATTGCACACTAAAATACTAAATATTAATAAGTGAATACTAAAACAAATTGACAGAAAAAAAAAAAGACATAACTTGCAACAAAATTTATAGACACATAATACATAAATTTAAAATTATACTTTTCTCATCCGCTTCCCATTTGTGTCTCATTCTTTGAGTGGGTGGATGGCAGTGACACGACAAAACTCTGCAGTATATTTTGTACACTAGAGTTAAGCAAACCGAGATCTATAGTTTAATGTGGATTCTGAACTACTAACAAATATCCATGCCACCAGCAGGATGCGAACCTGAAGTTTGAGGTTTCCAATTACTGTCTATAATTATTACTACACTGTTTATAATTATATCTGTAGTAAAATTTTACGAACACTGTAATATTTTACTACAGACATAATTATAACAAAACAAATAAAATCTTTAAAATCAGTGACATTTTAAAATAATATTGATTATGTTATTCCGTGCCAGGTATATATTAAAAAGCTTATTTTTATGCAGGATTGCATTATAATTTATCATATTATGATAGAGCATTTTAATGATATGATTTATTAATTACAAAATATTCACGATCTTAAACTAATAAATAATTTTTTATAGGTATATACAAGTAAGTATCGATTATTAAATCTGTTTATTATACTCATTATTATAAACCGCAAACGTAATTTTTAAATTGAAATACACATCATACTATTACACTTTCTTACGAATTTTTATGAAAAAACAATAGCAAAATAATGTATTAAACAAAAATTTTGCTGCCATGAAAATTAAAACAAATCTTTTTCTCTTATAATTAAAACTCCTATTTTTAATGTAAAATGCAAAAATAAGTATTCACACCACGAAAATATTAAATTATTTATTCAGTGGTTTAAAATTATCTTACACCATATATTATAAAAGCATGTACAGGAACAATGATATTTAAATTTAAAGAAAAAAAAATATAAAACATCATAAAACCAATTATTTATCTTAAAATACTAAAACTGAATATATAAGATGCGTAAAATAAATTTTTACTCGTCATTCATTAAAATTTAACAATACACGCAAGAAATGCAATTGCGAGGAAAAACAAAAAAAAAAAAAAAAAAAGGTAGAAAATTTTTTTATGTAAATGGATTATCAAAATGCTCTTCTATTCAGCGTACTATGATTTCACTTTCGAATGTGTTCTCATGTGGCTCGTTATGTGGCATCTCTGTGAGTAACTTTTTCCACATGTGTCGCATGCGTATGGGTACGATAACGTCGCATTAAATGTGCTTTCTGACCAAACGATTTATTACAAAATTTGCACATGTGTGGTTTTTCATTTGAATGAATCAATAAATGCCTCTTCAAACTTCTCTTATGCGCAAATTTCTGATTACAAACTTCACATTCAAATGACATATCTTTAGTGTGCGTAACCAAATGACATTTCGAATTCGGCATTTGACTAAACTCCTTTTTGCAAATTTCGCGCACATAATTTTTCTCTCCAGAATGCGTAAATGAATGCATGCCTCTTTAAATTTCCTCTTTGTGTAAATGCCTTTTGGCAAATGCCACAAACATGTGGTTTGAGACCTCTGTGAATACGCACATGCTTGGATAAATTCCTTTTCTGTTGGAACACTTTTTCACAAGTATCGCATTCGTAATACTCTTGTTTTACGTTAATGCTGGGTTTTGACATAGTTGGGTTTATGTAATTTATTGTAAAACCTTCAAAGTAAAAATTGTCTTCGTTTCAATTCAGAGCGATCTTGCTTAATCTGTATGTTGATTGTTTTCAGCTGTTGTCCACTGAAATTCCTTATATTCTACAGAAAAAAAAGTAGTTATAAAGAATTAAAATTATTGATATTCTTTTAAATAGTTAACTAATTTGGTAACAAATACAATTTACTGTAATTACTGATTAATTGCATTAATTATTCATTAAACAAAATCCTTTATACAAAAAATGACAAAGCATATAACTATTCCTTTTAATATTTCAGAATATTCCAAAATTATTTTTAGTTTTTTTCTGAAAAACAAATAACTGTTATTTAAATCAGATTTCTATAAATACTATAACAGTCGTGTTTTAATATGTGGAACTATTAACATTTATAAGTTACTTCTAACGTTGATCATTTTTTTTCGTTTTCTTTTATTGCCGAATTGTTTTACTAATTTGTTATTCATTGTAAAGTTTTCATTTGAACTATTACATTTCACTGCACGGTAAGCAAATGATACTAAACAGAATTCAGTTGTCAACTAAATATTACTCATCCGCAAATAGTTGGTTATATGTAACGGGCTGATAACACTAAAATGAGGCAATACCTTCAAAACATTCTTGATATTTGTCTTTCGATCTCTTTTCTTAAGTTTAAAAATATAATTTAATAACATCAATATTCAAAAGAAGGATACAATATTGCATGCACATCAAAGAAAGAGGCATGAAAACTACGCTGAACTAGAATTAACAAAATAATAATCCGAACATTATATTAGAATAATAAACAATCAATAAATTACAATCAATACAGCCACTTAAACATAACATAATATCAATTACAAAAAGTACTCGAAATATTTTTTGAAAGGTTTTCAACATTACAAGTCCAGTCAAACAGTTTGAGTAACTTTAATAGATTAATGATTTACAAAAGAAATGCTCTACACAAGTAAATTGAAGAGAAATGTTAATAAGGTTTTTTTCAAAATTTAGTATCAGTGAATGGCGTAAAATGTAGAGTGATTCATAATGGAGCTCCAATATTCAGAAGATCAAAAAATGTGATCAGAGGATTCAAACTAGATTTCGCCAATAAAATTTTAATTTGTTTGACAATGGAAATGAAATCCTAATTAACATAAATACGTAGTTGAACATTTAAAATGCTAAAATCTCTTAAATAAGACATACATATTATAATCGTAAAAGAGCAAATTAAACTTTAAATTAGAAAAACGTAATTGCATAAACATAGGATAGACACCAATGAAATGAAGTTCGCACTAGTAATGCGAGACAAAATTTCTAGATTAAATATAGTCAATCACAAAACTCAGTGTACACCTATTAAAATAACAACGTTTTAGAAAATCATAAAAATAAAAAAATTAATAAAATTTACGGCATCATTACATTTTATAAATTAATATTTTATGAACAATTAAAACCAAATGGCCTATCGAATCTACGCTCCATGATTAGTGATAGTTACGTGAGAAAACGAATCTTAATATTTTAATTGTTCCGTATACTTCAAATACATAAAGAAAGCTATAAGCAATGCATTGTTACCAATTTTGAATGACTTCATGCAATTATAATTTTACTTATTACGAAAATATCGCAACACACCGCATTGAAGCAGCTGACCGAAAACATTCACCAAAACATAGCATTATAAATTTCTGAACTTAGAAAGGAATTTTAATGCTAATATACTATTTGGAAGTCTTCAACATTTCTAAAAAACACTATTCCATTAAATTGTTTAAATTAAAAATAATTATTTTCCGAGTTTTTAAAAGAAATACATGAAATTTATTTCATGAGAAATATTTATTACCTGCATTAGACGATAACAGTCTATTTTATCTAGCATTACCTTGCACTGAAAACGTGGACGAGATAAAATAATTAGGGTTTTAATAAACACTGATTGGTTATTTAAAATTTAAATTATTAGTATATATATACAGCATTGTTTAATCTTTCTCCATAATGATTTAATTAATAAAACAGCCACTGAATTAACAGATACAATGCTGGAGAATGTCCCTGCTAAATGACACCAGTAAGAAAGTGAAATCGGACCTAGTAGAATGATTAAATGAAGAAATGATTTCAATTATAAAGAAATACTTTTCTTTGAGGACTGAAAGTTTAGGTTTTACTCAAAATGATAAAATTGTGCAAGAAAAGCCTCTCGGAATTACATGAACAGCAGCAATATAAAACTCGCACATTGCAATTCGAGTATCTGGGTAGGTACTATAATAGTAGTATACATATTCTGAATGGAGAAATAGTAGGAGAGCACATGAATTTATTGACAACATGATGCATCAGATTAAAATAAAGTAGCGGTTAATTGCAAGAGGATGAGCAAAAAATCTTGCTTCACGACAAACACTTTAAAGATTCAAGTAGCATGGAAGTAACCGCGCTCTTCATTTGGTGTGGAGACACACCAGGTGAAATTGGTAAAGGATATTGAGGCAATTACTCATGAATTTCACTTAGAAATGTGATGGATGAATTCAAGATGTGAAAGGATCATTGGAGAGGCACTGAAAGCCAATTAACGAAAAAAAAACTTCTCAAACAACATTGTGAAGAAAAGAAAATTTCATCCGAAATCTAAATGTGACTGAAGTGGAAAAAGGAAACTCGATCTCATCAAAAATGCTGAATCATATTTCTGTTACTGATAATTATTAAAAACCACAATCCTGAAAATCTCATTAATGTTCATTTTTCCATAGTAATAAAATAAAATTAATATATACAATATTTTAACATTTTAATCAGATTTATTTACGTTTTGAATATTGATAATATTTGTAGGGAGGCAATGGAACAAATTCATCGATTTTGACTAAATATTATACAGAGTTCCACTTTTGGAAATGATTTAGGATAATGACTTTAATCATAAAAGGGTTTATCATCTTTAACAAGATCCCCACTGTATTAATAAGGAATATTTTTAAATTAGCAGTTAATTAGAAAATATGTGGGAAAATATTTTAACACAGCAATTGCTTGAAATGAACACAATCCTGTACCAGTTAAATAATGCTACAGAATACTTTGAAACCTTATTACAATCGTCTGTGTTTAATATGAGCAACATGTTGAAGTACTGGATAGTTCGTAAATTTAAAAAAAAATCCTTCCAAGTATATTAATATTTATTTCAATTCAATTAAAGTAGTTTAATTTAACATTTTTGTATTTTAAAAGCGTTATACTTAAATTTCAGAAGAATGAATATTAAATAAAAATATTTTATATTTTGCAGCATTTCTTCATTTTAAACGAGTTACATTTGTTTAACATTTGAAAGCTGACATTTGTCAGCTGAACTAACTGAACTATCAAAAACTCGTATTTATAAAATATCTACAATGAAATAATAAAGTTAATTTCTTAAAAATCAGTCTCTCATTTAATTCTGCCTAAAGGTTTGCGATTCTACATATCTGGGAAATAGATATTAAAATTGCAAAAAATAGAAAAAAAAAGCATTTGAACACCTCAATAACATCAAGAACTGAAATTTACGAAATACAAATACTATATCAAAATTACTAAAATATCATTACATTTTAAGTTACCAAACACTTTCTGCGTGAATGAGAATTCAATGTGTCTCTTTGCTTTAAGTATTAGACTTTTAAATTGGAGATTTATGCGCGCCAACTTTGTTTTATCATAACTTTCCCAAATGCAATCGAAATGAAAAGCAACCAGGTTTAGTTTTTGTGTAATATAATATACTAATCAGCCAACATGAAATTTATATTTTTTCAGTCTCTGTTGCCACAAAAGGTTTTACTTTCTTGAAGTATTTAATTTGTTGCACTATAAATTCTACCTCTGCCCGATGTTCTTAATTCATTTCATTAAATGTCACAACTAACCACCTTTGTTTCGATGCCAGATTTTAAATGTTCTACTAATTGAATGCGACGGATTCAACCGCTTTAAAAAAATCTCGTATAAAATCCTCACGAGTATACTTTTCATTAAGATTAGGTTACTTTTTCGCCTGAGGTTACTTTGGCATCCATTAAGCAGGATTCAAATATATTATGCATAGAAAATTTACAAATATTAAAATTTCTTCAATCTAGAATTAATTATCATTTATTTAATTATACAAAATCTTTAATGCTTAGAAATTTGATATTTTATTAAAAGTTTAAATATAGAATCATGTATGTGATAAATATATTTTTCATATAAAGACAAAAATCCTTCATTTTATTTACTTCAATGTTTGTAGTGTATTTTGTGGAGGCTTGATGGCCTGCTGGCTAGCACTCTGGCTTTTGGTACCACATTCTTCAGGTTCTAATCCTGGGGATAATATGGATGGTTGTTAGTGTTACGAATCCATTTTAAACATGCCCTACTCGTGGAACAGTGGCAACAACGTACACAGCTAGCATGCAGGTTACCTGAGTTTAGAATTCGTTGAGGCATGGATGTAGGCACTGCTTTCAGAAACGAAGAGTCTCAATGCGTATGATGACAATAGTCAGGTTGGTTTGTGCAGTTTTCAGAGTTTTCTTCCCTACAAAACACACATGCCGGGCAGCTATCCCTAAAAGTCCTCCCGGGAGGCACTGTCCTTCTCCTTCATCCGTCGGTGGATAGTTTGTGGTATGTGTGAGGGCCACTGATATTCTACCCTCTCATTTCTGACTGACAGGGGGCTACATAGCGCTAGGTGTAGGGGTGATTTAAAAGAAAAATCCATTTTATATTGCAAATTTCTGTCGAATTAGACTAAAGAATTGATATAAAAATGACCAAATAGTGACAAACCAAATTTATTTTGTTACTTTTGTCTTGGATTCAGTTGATTTTGTTAAACGATGTACATAAAATGATTAATTTTTAGCTTGAAAAATCATAGAAAGTGAAGAAATTGTTGCTTTATACTTATATTTCAGACAAGATTTTAGTGATTTCACTAAAGTGAAAGTTGTCTTCGTTAAATAAAAAGTTAATAAAGCATTATTACTGTTAATAAAAATGCATAGAAAATGATTTCTTAATTTTTTCTTTAAATTAAATTTACTTGTCGTTAAAAACAATTTTAAGAAATTCAAACATTCAATTTTTATAACACAAATGTTATTAAAAATCTTTTTTCTAGAGTTTTAATATATTCCTAAGGAATAGATTTATTTTATTTTATTTAATGATTTTAAAAGTTGCGTTTGAAAGCTCTTTTAAATGCATCGAATCTAGTTTCGCATTCTTATTGCAGTGCTACTGTTCTTTGATATTAATCTTGATACAATCAATTTTTTTTTCTTTTCACAAAAGTTTCTCGTGTTGTCATGACTCTCATTCAAAATTCACATTTTTTAAGAAAAATGGGAATTTTTGAAAATAAATTATACTTAATCTAATATATACTTAATAATAATTCGAAAATAATATACTTAATAATAATTCGAAAACAATATACTTAATAATAATTCGAAAATAAATATATATACTTAAATCTTAATAATCAGAATATAATAAGATATATAAAGGCTAATTTATAAAATCTTATAATTCTATAAACACTGACAAAATAAAAAAATAACCTTCATAATACTAAATTTTAAGAATTTTTTTACTACAGATCTACCAGTCAGAAAGTATTAGCATATTGTTATTTAATTGTCATTTAGCAACACTATTCACGTACATACACTGACGGAAAACAAAAATCCCAACACCAAGAAAGACTTGTGTTAGATAAACGAAATTCGGTAGGCTGTTTATAGATCTGAAAGATGACGTCGATTCAATTTTCGCGCTTTTCCCGTAAGTGTAGCACTGATACCGCCACTCGGAACATGCATATCAGGTTTGCTTTAAATGCGTGCTGTAAAGTTCGTGAGCGTTATTAAATTATCCGCATGATTATTAACGCTCCTTAATTCTATCGCAACGCTGACATTCATTACTCTCTCAATATACAAACTCTGTCTCAATTTATTTATAAACTTGCCCATAACTTTTTCTCCAATATCCCAAACATTGATAATGAGCTTCTCAAGAGTCTTCCCAACTTTGATATCACTAATCCAAAGAACGCAAAACGCCCAAGCACCTCTCTCCTAATTGATTCTACTTGATTTGTTTATTTCCCCTGCGCCGCCGTTCCGACTAGCGCTGACCTCGATTTGCTTTCACTTTTTCTCAATTCGCTCTTGCTGCACTATCTAGTTCTCAATACTATCTAGCGATTCTTTCTCACCCAGATAACGATTTAATCATTTCTGTTTTATTTTTTTTCCAATCTCTCTACCCAATATATTTAACTTCCTTTTTGTGCTCTTCCAGTTACTCGTTCATTTTTTTAATTCTTTCCCATGTATTTTGATTAATTTCATCACTTATTATTAAAATTATTAAAAGAAAAACACTGACTCTATTAAACTTTCTTTTAGTATATGGGCAAGATTCCTTTTAGTCTTTACCGCTTTCTTTCCCCAGCAATGCTCTTTCATCTTTCCAATGGACAATCCAAGATAGAAGCTAAAGGCTGCTGCTCAGCCACGGAGCTTCACCAAAACTCAAATCATCATCGTGAAATTCGACGTAGTTGACTAGTTATTTTATGTTTTTCAGAAATATGGTTTAATAAAACAATTGCTTGAATATAAATTTTAATATTCAAATATGACTATGACAAAACTGCATTTTAAACTGCACGTCATATATTGTTTTGTCTTCCTCAGGAATTCGCAAAAAATATAGAATCTATGAAAATCCTTGTAGATTTTGTCGTTTGGGGACCTCATGAGGGATAGTCGCTGACCTCAGCAAAAGAACATTGTATAACAAAATAATATTGTTTAGCGAACAAATTATATATATGAATATATGATATATATATTTTATTAATTTTAATTAATCTTACAATTATCAAATCTTAATTAATTAATTTTGGAATCAATTGTATTTTTAATTTAGAATGTAACCAATCAAATTTGCAGTAAGAGAATAAGGGTGTGTGAAAACATCACTTTACAAATGCCGCACTGAATATTTGGAGGAATATCGAATTAGAATTGCATTAAATCAAAGAAGCTTTCATTTGAAATATATATTATAAATACAGATTAGAAAATTTAACTATCTTCTCTAAGCAACTGTAAATTTAGAGCTTTAGAAAAGGCTATTTGTTTTTCTAAACTCATTTATAAATAATTATTTATTAAATCCATTTGAAATGAAATAATTGCTATGCCTTTAATAAGGCATACTTTCGACTAGTTTGAACCTATATGGATAAAATTTTCCATGCACAGAAAAAAATGTATTCCAAGAAGATAAAATTTAATTTTTGCTTTCTGTACGTCATATTATAAAAATAAAACAAAATTCTTTAAATTTTTTGATTAACAGAATTTCAGTCGAAAGTTTACATTTTAAAGGATTACTAAATTCTATAAAAACTAGATACATTAATAAATTAATGGTTTAGAATTTTTAAAACATTTGAATAATATGGGGAGTCAAATTTTAATACAAGCTTACATCAAGTGGAAATAATTACATTTTGAAGATGTGTTATTGCACTGTCAATTAGCATAAGATTTCGGTACTTGAAAGCTTTTTAGCAACCTCGATTTTTACTAACTTATTGTATGCAGTTCTTTCATTTACAAATTTGACGAATGTGACGTGTGTTACGACCAGAAATATAGGTCAACTTTTATTAAACTTACTCAGCTTTAATCACAATTATAGGTGATGATCTTACTATTTATTAAAATAATTCAATAAATAAAGAAAGATGCATAGCTGTTTTGGTTAATCATTTCAACAAAGAGTTAGGTAAGATAACGTTAATATTTTATAGCCTCTATATTCTTTTGATTTAAACTAGATACTTTTGATATAAATTATTTTCAAGGAAATCTAAAAAAGAAAAAAAAATGCTAACACTATAAATTACTTCATTTCCAGTTATATGCTAAAATACCATTTTGCGAAGATTCGTGACTCTTTTTATTATAGATCAACTGACTTTCAATCCTTTTTTTTTTTTCATCATTTCATACAAAGGTTAATGCAACTTTTAGCGAGATATTTTGGAAGCTTTTTCTTTCAAAATAGCTCTTTGGATGCAAACTAATTTATGTGCAAGAAAAAAAAAAGTAAATAATTAAATGATATTTTAAAATCTTAAACGTTAAACGTTTTCAAATGTATTTATGTAATGTGAAGGAAAGATTTGATAAGAAATTTAAATCTTTAATGATAAATTAAATTGAAATTGTCAAATCTAAGATTCTTTTATAATTACAGATTAATTCAGATTCGGAAAGCTTTTAATGATGTTAACTTATTTAAAAGCGTTAATAACGATCACAATAGGTTTACGATAAGCTCGTTTTAATTCAACGTTTCAGCAAAACAAATTTGGATCACAACGCTTTTAATAAAACATTCAAAGCATTTTAATTTAAAAAGAATTTTAAAATTTTAACTATAAATTAAATTGTCACATTTAAGATTCTATTATAATTACCGTTTAATCCACATTATAACAGCTGTTAATGTATGTTAACTTATTTAAAAGCATTATTAACGATCACAATGGGTTTACGATAATCTCGTTTTAATTCAACATTTCTATAACAGAAAAAACCCCTAAAATACATTTTAAACAAAAGTCTAAAAAAGCATTTCTTTCTTTTTAAATTCTATCCAAATCTAGAGTTTTGTTTAGATCATAATGCTTTTAATAAATCATTCAAAGAATTTTAATTTGAGAAAATAAGAAATTAGTTTAATATTTATATAGTATTTTAATTAGATACATAGAAACTGTTCAGAACTCCACTTTCAATCATAAAATTTAGTACATAACATTAATAAATAATATAATAAACAAAGACATCAATTCCAAGATGAAAAATCACTTGAACATATCATAAACTGGCATTTAGTTGATTAAAAAATATTTCGAGTATTTTCTGTGTTAAAGTGCTTTAACATTTAAGATGGCAGTCAAGCCATTTGAATCACAACAAAAAATAAATGAAGTACAAAAGAGAATGTTCCTGAAAAATTAATTTAAAAGAAATTTTAAAATGGTTCTATAAAATTGGATACGTAATTTGGACATTACGACAGATGCCACAGAAAATCTTGTTACTTCAAAGCCTAGGAGATAGCAAGAGGTTTTCCATTCACAAGGCCAAATCGCACAATGGCAAATTATTAATTTGCATATGTTCTGCTAATTTTTCTTTTTCCTTGAAATATTGTATACTATTTATAATATGTGATTTTCTGTTAATAAATTATTTTTATTTTACAAGAATGATTGGGTTTTTTTTTTTTTTTTTTTTTTTTTTTTTACATACACTGAAGTGACAAAAGTCATGGGATACCTCTTAATATCGTGTCGGCCCTCCTTTCGCCCGGCGAAGTGCAGCAACTCAACGTGGCATGGACGCAACAAGTCGTTGGAAGTCTTCTGCAGGAATATTGAGCCATGCTGTCTCGATAGACGTCCATAATTGTGAAAGCGTTGATGGTGCAGGATTTTTGGGCACGAACAGACCTCTCGATGATGTCCCATAAATGCTCGATGGGATTCATGTCGGGCGATCTAGGTGTCCAGATCATTCGTTGGAATTGTCCAGAATGTTCTTCAAACCAATCGCGAACAGTAGTGGCCCGGTGACATGGCGCATTGTCATCCATAAAAATTCCATCGTTGTTTCGGTACATGAAGTCCATGAATGGCTGCAAGTGATCTCCAAGTAGTTGAACATAAGCATTTCCAGTCAATGTTCGGTCCAGTCGCACCAGAGGACCAAGTCCATGCCATGAAAAAACAGCCCACACCATTACGGAGCCACCACCAGCTTGAACAGTGCCTTGCTGACAGTTTGGGTCCATGGCTTCGTGGGGTCTGCGCCACACTCGAACCCTACCATCAGCTCTTACCAACTGAAATCGTGACTCATCGGACCAGGCCACGGTTTTCCATTCATCTAGGGACCAACCGATATGCTCACGTGCCCACGAGAATCGCTGCAAGCGATGTCGTTCTGTCAGTAAAGGCACTCAAGTCGGTCTTCTGCTGGAATAGCCCAAGAAAGCCAAATTTCTCCGCACAGTTCTAACAGACAAGTCCCTTGTACGTCCCACATTGATTTCTGCGGTTATTTGAAGCAGTGTTGTTTGTCTATTAGAATTTACGACTCTTCGCAGACGTCTCGGTCGTTAAGTGCAGGCGGTCGACTACTGCGCTGTCCATGGTGGGATGTTATGCCTGAAATGTCATACTCTCGGCACACTCTTGACACAGTGAATATGGGAATGTTGAATTCCCTAACGATTTTCGAAATGGCATGACCCATGCGTCTAGCTCCAACTAACATTCCGCGTTCAAAGTCTGTTAATACCCGTCGTGCGGTCATCATCACGTCAAAACCTCTTCACATGAATAACTTGAATAGAAATGAAAGCTCTGCGAAAGCACTGCGCATTTATACTTGTGCGCATTTATACTTGTTATACGTTGTATACTTGTGCCATGTCAAAATTTACATATTGCTATCCCATGACTTTTGTCACTTCAGAGTAATTGTTTGAACTTATTTTTAATTCAATACAAAAAAAATATTGGTTTCAGTATACATAATTATACAATAAATAAAATTCTTATGGGTGTACATTGACGGGTTTTGCACTGAAGGTAAGTGGGTCTTCAAAGAGTGAGAACAGATATTATCTGGTCTTTCTTTTAGGTCTCTGATGTATAGAAGTTTTTAAAACATCTATTTGTACATAAAAAATTGTTTTTAAAAATAGATGTTTAACAAATTAATAACTATATCTCTAAAAAAGGTCCGTTTTAAACCATCTATTTGCTTCAAAAATCGTTGTTTATTTTAACAGAAATAAATTAGATCAACAGCTTTAAAAAAATTTGATATTTTGAATGTTAATTTTTCCAACAAGCTCTCATTTTTGCAAGTACTGAAGTATATAGCTGTAAATATAATCCTTTCATTTAAGCAAAACTCACAATTAATGGAATCACGAAACATTTTTAAATAATTTATTTATTTACTTCGTTTTTCGGTACAAATATTGTCCCGAAAGGAATGTTTTAATTATTAAAAAGGTTTTGTTTGATTCTAAGATTTCATGTTGTTAATATGAAATGTAAAAATAAGCATTCATAACAAGAAAATATTAACATATTTATTCAAATGACAAAAATGCATCACATCGTGTATAATAAAAGCATATAGAGAAATAATGGTGTTTAAAATAAATGAAAAAATATACAAAATATTATAAAAGCAATTATTTATCTTAAAGCTCTAAAACCGGTTATACAAACCGCATAAAAATATATTTTAATAATCTTTCAGTAAAATTTACCAATGTAGATAACAAATGGAATTTACACAACAACAATAACAACAAAAAAGTCAATTAATCAAAAGTCAAAGTCTGTTAATCAAAAAGTCAATGAAAGAGAAAGTGAAATAACAAAATGCTTTTTTTTAGCATACTATAATTTCGCTTTCTAATGTGTTCGCATGTGTATCGTTAAAATGGGTCTTCGCGAGAAACTTTTTCCACATGTATCGCATGCGTATGGTTTCTCTTGCGTATGGATACGATAATGTACCATTAAATCTCCTTTCAGACGAAACGATTTAGAGCAAAATGTGCAATTGTGTGGCTTTTCATTTGAATGAATCAATAGATGGTTTTTCAAATGGTTCTTTCGGGTAAATGTCTTATGACAAATTACACAATCAAATAACTTTTCGTTCGTGTGAATATTCAAATGAGTTTTCAAATTGCTGTTCTGTGAAAATTTTCTCTTGCAAACTTCGCACACGTAAGGTCTTTCTTCTGTATGGATTCGGTAGTGTACACGTAAATTACTTCGTTGCGTAAATTTCCTTTTGCATAATTTGCATTCGTGTGGCATTTCTTTAATGTGCAAAAGCAAATGATTCGTCAAAGTAGACTTCTGAGTAAACTCTTTTTTGCAAATATCACAAGCATAATTTTTCACTCCAGAATGAGTAAATGAATGCGTTTCTAAATGTCCTTTTCGTGTAAATGCCTTTTGGCAAACGTCACAAACATGCGGCTTAACGCTTGTGTGATTACGCACATGCCGAGAAAAATTCCTTTTCTGTTGGAACACTTTACCACAAGTCGCACACTGGTAATGCTCTTGTTTTGCGTTCATGCTAGATGTTGACATGGTTGAAGGTTTTATAAGATATTTTGTAAAGTCAATGTAAAGATCTTCTTCGTTTCAATTGAGCCTGATCTTGCGTAATCTGTATGTTGATTGTTTTCAACTGTTGTCCACTGTAGTTCCTTATATTCGCTAGAAAAAAAAAGTAGATATTAAGAAAGAATATTGATATTCTTTTAAATATTTAATAGTAAAATAAAATACTTAATAAATTAGTGTATTGTCACTGATTAATGATAATTATTCATGAAACAATAAAAATCCTTCATTACAAAATATTCCAATATATAAAACTATGCCTGTTAACATTCCAAAACTTTTCAAAATTGTTAGGCTTCAGAAAAAAACTCCATCTATTCCTGTTTCAATTGTTTTTTTAAACACTTTAATACATGGATCTAATATTTTAATCTACTATCATTTCTATAAGTAAAATGTATAATATATATGTATCTAAACTACTAACGTCGATTATTTTTCCTTAAGTTATTCGTTTATTGCCGAATTGTTTTACTAAATTATTTATTCTAAAATTTGCATTTGGATTGCATCATTTTGTGACGCATTTTGTAAAAAATACTAAACATTATCTTTACAAGTGTACATTTGGAGTTAGCATTCATTTGGAGTTAGCATCTTACATTTTTAGAAAATTAAATGTAGTTGACAGATGCGACAAACCTCAAAACTTTTTATTTGGTATTTGTCTTTCAATCTCTTTTTTTTTATCCTTCAAATTCTAATTTAATAACGAGATTCAAAAACAGAATAAAGTATTTTAATATGATGCACGAAAACTGTCCTGAACTCAAATTCATTAACAGAAGATAATCAATGTTAAAATTTTCAATAGAATAATAAACAAAGAAATAAATTTCAATCAGAAAAGTCTCTTTAACCTAACATAAAATTAAATATAATGGATTAATTGTGAAAACGATCGAATTATCTTTTAAAAGTATTTCAACAAACATTAAGATGCCAATCGAACAGTTTGAATCACTATAATAAACTAATGATTTACAGAAGAAATGCTATTGACTAATGAATGGAAGAGAAATATTAACAAGGTATTTTCAAAATTTGTAAATCGCGTGAAATGTAGAGTGAATCAGAATGGAGCTCTAATATTGAAAAGAACAAAAATGTGATCAGAAGATTCAAATAAGATTTCACCAATAAAATATTTCAATTTGTTTAACAAAAATGGAAATGAAATCCTAAATGACAAATACATATTTAGACATTAAAAATGCTAAAATCTGCTAATTCGGGCGGGGATCTAAACTTTAAATATCAATTTAATCTTTTTTTTCCACATATAGTAAAGCAAGAAAATATTGAAGGTCCTGTATTTTTAAAATAAAATAATGACGAAGCAGCATTTTTCAATGATATAATATTATTAAATTACTCATGCGTACAAAGCCCTGTATGGAAATTTTAAACATTCGACCAAGTTTAGAAAATTCAGAGCAATTGGATCTTTTCTGAAATTAATAATTTGTTAATTTATTAAAAACATTCATGAATAATTTTCTTAATAAAATTCAAGTTAATTTAAAGCCATGCATGCTATTATAAATAGGTGTACCTCTGACATGTATGGAGTATTTTCAAATAAGAATAGGGGTATCATTTCTAGAAAACCTCAGAGTTAGAAAATTTTTTGCATATAATCCTTATTCTAAATATCCTAAATACTTATTTCTAAATAATACTTTTTTAATAAATATTTCATGACGTTATTTCCAATGATTAATATTTTAATGGAGAGACAAAAATAGACGCAAACTGCTCTTAGACCTGAAATTTTTCATGCACATACATCAACGAAATAAATTTTCTACTGGAAACATACCGGATCTTTAAACGCTTCTATAACAATTTGGATGCCAATATAGAATCAAAACTACTTGCCTGTAATTTCCCAGCTAGAAAGGCTTTAGGTAATGTGGTGTTTTCTATAAATCTCTTTCCTTAAAATTTGGTTTTTAGAATGATTTAATAGACTGCTTAAAAAAAATTTTTCATTAGTATTTTTGTACGTCTGTGTTGCCACACAAAAATTCTTAGAATATAATATCCTTCACGAATCCCCCTTTTCAGTTTGGCTTGTCACTTTACGGTCATTTTTTGCACACTAGAATTACGCAAACGGAGATCTACAGTTTAAAGTGGATTTTGAACACTAACAAACATCTATGCCACCACCGGGATTCGAACCTGAAAGTTTGAGGCACCCAATTCCAGAGCACTAACTGCTTGATCAACAGGCTGCTCGCACACTTCTGATTCTGCCCAATACCCTACTCGATGCTGTTTTTAAAATATGCAATATCACAATAAATATTTTTTTTATTTCTAGAAACAGTATTTAAACACTGAACTTGTATTTACAAAATTTCTTTTCTAACGCAAAGTCAATTAAAATCGTAATACCATACCATAATTGTCGTCAAGATTAGGATAGTTTCGCATCTGATGATTTGAGAGTTTTCTAAGATTAAGCTGCAGTTGTATGGAATGTATAATATATCTCAGTCAGAATGTTTAGTGTTTTCTTTATATATGCTTTTATTATGAATTACAGTTATTATAACTGAATTTCATTTCTTTGCTTTTTTTTTCAATATGCATTTTCTTAATGTATTGAAGAATTAAATTATCGTGATGTGTAGTGTTTGAAGCATTAGTAAATATCTGTTTGAACTTTTTAATTTTTTCTGAATTTCTCTTTCAGATGTGTTTCTATAACTTTGATGAAAAAAATTAAAACTGGTAACATTTTTAAATTAACGCTTTGAAATTAAGCGATTTCACGAAACTGTGAACATTCACTTAGTGCACAGATGTTTTAATTAGTTTCTATGAAAGTGTTCAAAGATTTTATGTATTCAAAGATTTATTTTTCAATTCCTTCTATTTGCTCACACTCTCCTTATATGTATCTTGTTCAAATTTCCAATCGTTCATAAAATACTTTTTATTCATCCACTGTTCTCACATTCAAGTTCAAACACATTTTTTTCGAACTTGTAGTGGATGACACTGGATGTTAGTACAGTTTTTTCAATTATTAATTCAGTAATTAAATTTATTTAATTAATTTTATTTTTTTTTTTTAGACTTAAGTTGCATATCTCTACCAATCGATAGCGCACGATAAACAAAAAAACTGAATGAAAATTATTTATGAAAGACTTTTCTGCAATGTAGTGAAAAAAAAAGTAGGAATTGACTTTAAAAATTTTTTTTTTTATATTACTTGCTTAAGTAAAACTGATGTATTGTTTTATATTTAACATAAACTTATATGAACGAATTTTTAGCAAAAATAATACAAGTAATAAAAAAGTAACAAGATAATCAAAATTTTATATTATACTTTGGGATATGGTCGAAGAATCAACACACAGTGGACTATTAAAATAACACAACTCCTTTGTTCCAAAGCCGAAAGCACTCTGCGCGTGTTGCATTGCTTTCTCCTTCCAGCCAGCTCACGCCCGAGCAGACAGGATGTTTAAATTATTGGTCGCTGGCTTCCAGATTTTTTTTGACTATGCACTTGGAGCTATTTATCCATGAGTCAACACCTTTGTAGAACAGAAATTCGTCTTAAAAAGTATTACGTTTTCAAATTTTTGCTTTCGTATCAGTTATATTTTTATAGTCTGCTTTAGATTTATATATAGAGATATATTCTGATTAATATATTTCATGGAATGGTTTATGTATTTAATAATGTATGTAAATATTTTATGAGTTCTCTTTAATAAAATAAACTGTTTGTTTTAATTAAGGACATTCGAAGATGAATACAATTTTTTTCACTACAAATGCAGTTTTGATGCAGATTAAGCAAATATAGGAATCATATTACATTGAGACAAGATTCGGCGCAACGATTTCGAATAAGCACAGTTATCATTTATAAAAATTTGTTTTATCCGTAACCTGTAATAATATTCAGCATGACTCATTCTATTTCTTCTAATGTCGTTTTGAAAGTGTAGAATATATTTCTGGGAAAGTGTTTTATGTTTCTTAAGGTTTTTAAACTTTCTTTTTCCATGATTGATATGTTTTACGTAATAGTGAGCTTTTTATATTCCTTTCTTTGAATTCCATGACACTTTTCGTGCTCTCCACATAATTTTATTTGCTTAATAGTAGTTTCAGATCTTTCAAAGTTACATAAATGATCGAATGTTTTGAATTTTATAAATGGAATAATTTGTCCAGTATTTATAAAAATTGCTTTATTACAACTTAGCATTTTCGTTCATTTATTAGCGTTAAAATACAGCTAATAAGATTGCGTTAAGAAAGAAATTATCATTTCCATACTACAAAATCTTACTATAGTATTAATTACACTCATGTCCATAAATTAAGGATAATTCAGAATCACACAGAAATTGAACTCTAAAATAAAAATTTCACCTGTACAATTATCACACACAGCTTAAGAAGAATATGCAAATTACAGGAAACCCCCAGATGGCGCGGATAGTACGTGACAATGACGAGAGTGCAAGAGAGGGGTATATAAGGAATGGTGGCAAAGAAGTAAAATTGTTCACAAGCGCTTTAAAAGCCTTTCAGTGCAATAAACGCATAGTTATGGCACAAAGGAAGCATCTGGATGATTTTTTACGTGGTAGAATTATCGGACGACTGGAATGTGGACGTACCCAGCTGGAAGTATCCGAGGAACTTGGAATCGCCCAGAGTGTCATCTCCAGGCTTTGGCAACGATTCCAAGATGATGGTAATGTGAGTAGATGTTACAGCGCAGTTCGCCCCCGAGTTACAACGCCGAATGAGGACCGCTATTTAGCAGTTACTGCCAAAAGAAACAGACGGAGCACAGCATCAGACCTGTCTCGTCAGCTCTCTTCAGCTACCGATACGACACTTTCAAGGCAGACCGTGTACAGAGGCTTAGGGCACATTGGTCTATATGCTCGTAGGCCTGTCAGATGTGTTCCACTCACCGCAACTCACTGTCGCCTGCGATTAACCTGGAGTAGAGAGCATTCATTGTGGACACCGCAACAGTGGTCTGGTGTGATGTTTTCCGACGTGTCCAGGTTTAGTTTGCAGTCTGATTCTCGCCGAACTTTCATATGGAGAGCGCCAGGTACCCGTTACCACCAAGAGAACACCATTGAACGACACCGTTACGGTGGTGCAGGATGGCTCGTTTGGGGAGGAATTATTCTTGGTTTCAGAACTGACCTGCATGTTCAGAGTGTAACGATGACAGGCCACATCTATCGGGATGTCATTCTGCAACAACATGTAAGTTTGTTTCGTGGCGCCATGGGTGCTGAATTTCTGTTTATGGATGACAACGCCCGTCTTCCCCGTGCAAACATTGTAGACGAATGCCTTCAATTGGAGGATATCATCCGTATGGATTGGAAAGCATACTCACCGGACTTGAATCCAATAGAGCATGTGTGGGATATGCTTGGCCGACGAATTGCAGCACGTCAACCCCCTCCCACCTGTCAACCGGAACTTCGGAGGGCATTGCTTGATGAGTGGTATAATATTCCCCAAGATCAGATTGATAATTTGATACTCAGCATGCCTAGGCGTTGTAAGGACTGTATTGCATCGTCCGAAAGACATACTCCATATTAACCATCATACTAACCATGTTATACTGTTTTTTGTAAATAGGTTCTTTTTTGAAATTTGCTCCAGGGAGTAAAAATCGCAATTTTTATTAATTATGTCAAACATATAGCATCTTTTTTGCTCTTTACCTTTTGTTTAATAAATAGACTTTACAAATAAGTCAAATTTGTTTTGCTTCTGTCTCTTTCTTTGCCTGAACTTCCTTATCCTTAATTTATATACATGAGTGTATATAAAAATGTAAATAATAACTTTACGAAAATAATTTTTTTTTAATTAAATAAATTTAAAAAAAATTTCCATGACATATATATTGGATTAAAACCAATTTCAAATTTTATAATTGGAACAATTTTTCCAATATTTTCAAAAATTATTTTATTGCAACTTTTCATTTTCGTTTTTTTATTGACGTAAAAATATAGCTAATACGAATGCATTGAAAAAGGAACTACCATTTTCCCGTCAATGATATTTATTTTGATGTAATATTAATTACATCAAAACAAATATGATTGACTTTCATTAACATTAATTATGATTATTTTTGACAGGTACATTAATTTTATTATGTTTAATTGGATATACCAACATCTTATATTAATAGCACATTTCAAGTACATAAATATATTACTACAGAATATTCAACATCTTAAAACTATAAAAATAAAACATTATTTTATGTATTTCTTAACTTTCAGTTCAACATGCTATATTCATTAAATATTAGCGAGATTTTTTGATTTATTATTCTGTATACTAAAATAATGTTTCCTAAGGAACTTTTATAAAAAAACCATTACTAAATTTTTAGGAAATATGAAATTTCTGATAAAGCACTTTCTTATTTTATTAAAAATAATCGACCATTAGTTTGTATGAGGATTAGTTTTTCGATAATCTGCTATATTATTTGGCAACACTAATCTATTCTTATTTAATTATTATTATAACTTATTATTCTCATTAAGAGATTTTTAAAGCATAGGATCTAGTCAGGAAATTTTTTGTGTAGGTTTTTTTTTTAAATAATCTTGAAAAAAAATTAGGTTTTCGGTACAATTTTTATCTCCATTTATTTCTTCGAATTCCATAAAACCTTTTCCAACTCAGAAAAAATATTTTTTTTTTTCAAATCACTTTATGCTATTATGCAAATAGCGTAAAATATTGATATATTGTACCTTATCATTATCGTATATTTATTAACATTGAAATATAGCTAATATAATTTCAATATAAAAGAAGTTGTAAAATGTTTACAAGTTACAGTATGAAAATGCTGTATTCCTTAACGAAAAAAAAAATCTTTACAAATACAGACTTTTTTTTAACTAATATCATTTATGAATATTTTGTACAAAGAAAATTAATATTATCTGTTGATGAAATCCTGCATAAAAACATTTATAACTTGATAGAACCTCGCAATATGTTTCATTAATCACGTTATATTCACTATCTTAAAGTAATAAAAAATGTTATGGATAAATAATATTGTGAACCTAAGAGTATCGAAATCTTAAAACCTTTAAGATAACTGTTCAGCATACCATTTTTATAAACCATGAAATTTTTTTTATTGAACCATTCGTTATACTACATTATTTTCTAATGAACTTTTATAAAATGTCATTAGCAAAATTTGATAAACACATTCATCATTATATTTTGTAAAATAAACATCAAATATCGTTGCAATGTTCCACATGAATTTTATTTCGTCGAAAATCGATACAAATCTTATTTATAAATTAAATTGACGTTTTAAATATAAAATGTGCAAATGTAGAAACATAATAAGAAAATTTTAACATACTTATTTGCAGGACAAAAATAAAGTACATCGTATATTATAAAAGCATATACAGGAAAACAATGACGTTTAAAATAAAAGAAAAACTATAAAAATTATTCTTAGCAATCTAAAATATGTTATGTAAACTGCATAAAAATATAACCTTATCGTCATTCATTAAAATTGAACAATAGACATAAAAAATGGAATTATCAGGAACAACGAAAAAGGTCATAAATTTTTATATAAATGAATTATCAAAATGCTTATCTTCTCTTTACCGTACTACAACTTCACTTTCAAATGTCCTCTGTATCGCATGCGAGTGGTTCCTCTTCCGTATGGACATGATAATGTTGCTTTAAATGTCGTTTCTGTCGAAACTTTTTATTACACATTGCGCAAATGTGCGGTTTTTCTTCTGCATGAATCAATAGATGGTTTTGCAAACCACTCTTTCGCGTAAACTTCTGACAACATATTTCACAATCAAATAACTTTTCATTCGTATGGACACGCAAATGAGTTTTTAGATTACTGTACTGTGAAAATTTTCTCTCGCAAACCTCGCACTCGTAAGGCCGTTCGTTATTATGGATTCTGTAGTGTACAAGCAAATTACTTCGTCGCGTAAATTTCCTTTCGCAGAATTTGCATTCGTGTGGTATTTCTTTCGTGTGCGTAAACATATGAAACTTCAATCCTGACTTTCGACTAAACTCTCTTTTGCAAATTTCACACACATAATTTTTCACTAAAGAATGCGTAAGTGAATGAGTCTTTAAATTTCCTTTTTGTGTAAATGCCTTTTCGCAAACTTCACAAACATATGGCTTAAGACCCGTGTGATTATGCACATGCCGGGATAAATTCCTTTTCTGTTGGAACACTTGTCCACAAGTCTCATACTGGTAACGCTCTTGTTTAGTGTTCATGCTAGATGTTGACATCATTAAAAGATTTATTAGAAAATATATAAAGCCAGTGTTAAAATTGTCTTCGTTTCAATTCAGCGTGCTCTTGCGTAATCTCTTTCCTTGATTATTTTCAGCTGTTCTCCACTAAAGTTGCTCATATTCTACAGAATAAAATAGATATTAAAAACGAATAATATTGATATTCTTCGAAAGAGTTAACAGTACATTTAATTTATTAAATTAGTATATTTTCATTAATTACTAACATTTATTAAACAAAATCCTTTAAAACAGAACCAGAAAATTTATAAAACTTTGTTAATATTTAAAAATTTTTTTGGAATTTTGTTAGTTTTTTTTCTGAATAAGAGATTGTCCATATTTAAATTGGTTCATATGAATACTGAAATAGTCATTTTTTTAATATATGGATTTAATAAAATTTGTATATTATTTTGAACGTTGGTCACTTTTCCTATTATTCTTATACTACTGAATACTTTTACTAAATTGTTGCTGATCATTACAAAATTTTCATTTGAATTATTTCATTTCAAAATGGCAGAATTAAACGACATTAAACAATATTCATGTTGTCAAACAAATATTACTCAACCGAAATGCGGAAAAATCACAAACATTTTTTTAATAGAAATTTGAATAAGCTTACTTGTTCTGCTTAAATGAAATGATTAAAGAATACATTAGTTAAATTTCTAAAATTGTTTTTACATGAATTGTATCGTAAAAAGAATATATATTAAATATAGAGATATTTGACATTGCATGGGATCCGGCACCTTAATCCACTTTAAATTTAATCTTTTTTTTCAGCATATAGTAAAGCAATAAAATATTAAAAGGTCCTGTAGTTGGTATTTTTAAATCATAATAATCGTGAAACAACGTGTTATTTTGAGTTATTTTTTTTCACGATTATAAATAGTATAAAACAAAAAAAACAAAAAAATTTTTATTTGTAAGTAGTTAATTTCAAAAATATTAACCAAAATTTAAACTGACAATGATTTTTTTCATATTTTACTTCTTTTTATGATGAATATGAAAGCCGCATATTACATTCCTAAAATACTTTTCTAAAACGTTTATATTCAAAGTTAAAAAGAGAAAAATTTGAATTTTGAAATAGCAAATTTTTCATTCATGAAATGAGATCATTTACCTTAAACAAGAGTACAAAAATAATATTTCTTATTACAACATTTACACTGTAGACATCTGATCATTCTTTTTATAAGCAGATTATATTTTATTAATTATAAGTTTTAGTTTAAAAGATTTAAATCCTTACGATTTAGAAGGAAAAATTCTTTGACAAATAAATATTTCTCCTTTAATAACAAATATAGGAACAGGCGCGGAAAAAATGAATACGACAATCGAATTAGTTGCAATATAGCCGATTTTAAGAAAGTGATATCGTATCAAAGTATATATGAAACTTTTATTTCATTAAAAACATTATATTCAGAAATTCATTTTTAATTAAGTAGAATAACATGGATTTAGATTGGATAGAATGGGTTTTGATGTGAAGAACCTTTCACTGAAACGTTTAAAAAACCCTCAAAACTTATATAAACATCTGCAAAAAAAAAAATGCATGAAAATTACGACTCGTTATTTTGAATTTCTAACAAAAATATTCTAACGTTAAAAGGACATATATTTTAGCATTTTACAAAATAATTAGCACAATAATATTTCAGTGATTGAAATTAATTTAATTAAAAATATAAATTACCATTCAATATCTGCAAAAGAAAGCATAACAATTAAAAGTATTTGATAAGTAAACGTCTTTTTTAACTTTTTTCATAACATTTCAAAGTGAACAAATATTTGAGTGTCAATTACATTTTACAATAGTATGTAATTTTTTTTTTTTTTTTTATTTCCAATGGCAGATTATGAACAGTTACAGCAATAAAAAAAAAACGAAAAATAAAAAAGAACAGAGAATACAACAAAACATGTTGAACATTACTCTAACATATCTCTAACCTCCCAATATCGATCGGCGAGAAAAGACTTGCTCAGAGCAAGACAGTGAAGTAGATGCGTGGAGTAAATGGCCTCTCCAGAGCTGCATATCGGGGAAGGAACCATTTTGAGTCTGTAAAGATGGCTTCGCAGGCAGTCATGTCCGGCGTACATAAAGAATAACTATTGCGGAATCCTAGCACAATAAGTCAATTTTTCTCTAAAATAACTTCTTACCTCAAACTATTGGAGTTTCGCATCCTTCAAAACACGCCAGTGAAAAGATATTTACTTTATCTTATGCACACATCTTTTGAGCTTTCATGCAATTGAAACTCCTCTTGGAAGCGTGGTTTCGCCCACGCACGCATGCGCCTGCTACCCCACTACAAGGGCGCCCCTGGCGGAGTTCGGGGAGAAGCTTAATTCTTGCGCTTCTCTTAAGAAACATTTACTTTACTTACTCTCATCTGACTTCGGTCATCTTTGCATTTTTTGGACGTTTATTCTTTTGTATTTTTTTCCTTGTTATTGTTATTTTTATTTTACTTGGCCTTGCCATTGGAAATAAAAATAAAAATTTTAAAAATAAAAATAAAAGGACTTTCTCTCATCACGAGAGAATTGATATTTCGCACAGTCCTGTGTATTCATTGGACTACAAACTCTCGTACTGAGAGGAAGTATATTACTTGATCCAGCGTGTAACTGAGTAACTTTATTCTTAGCTAGAAGTAGAATCCTTCCACTTAAATATGTGTCTTTAAATCTATTAATGTTGTATGTTAAATATTGTTTATCTTTTATTGTAATTGTGCTATTTATTACGTGCTTGTAAAATAAACCAGTGTGTTCCTAAACATGAGAGTTCTTCAACTCGACTACACACGGATCCAGCTGCACAAACAAACCGACATCTACTATAATCTGTAATTAATAATTTGATGATATATTCGAAAAATTTCTAAATAATTTTCTTTATAAAGTATTAATTTTCATTAACAAATTCATATTATTTTTAAGTTGTATACTATTATATAGAGGTGATCTTTTTAAATTTGAGAGGTTTTTCATGTAAAATAAATAGGTGTATTATATGCTTAGAAAATGTTGCCGTAATATTTTTTTTTTGTTAATTTTAAATTTTGTTTTGCTTATTACTAAATACCCAAAATATTTATTTACGAAAAATATATTTTAAGAAATATATTTTATGATGTTATTCCCGATTATTAATTTTTGTAATGCGAGGACTACAAAGACGTGAACTTTTATTCGATTTGAAATTTTTCATGCACATGCATCAACAAAAGAAATATTTTACTGGAAAGAAGATCTTAATAAAATTCAAATGAATTGATTTTATTATCAAATGAAAGTTCACCTTTTCAATATTTCCAAAATTTCATGCACACCAAATAATTGCAATTTGTGTCGCGATTGTTTGGAAACGTTTCCTTTGAAGACAGCTCTTATGGTAGAAAACACTTCAGAAATTAAAGGAAGATTTAAACAAATATATTTGGTTTTCAAAATATACAAAAATGATATATTTTTTCGAAATTATTTGTTCAGGGTAAATAAATTTGTGAAGAAATTTATATTTCAAATTTGTAAATTTCAGTATTAAAAGGAAATTCACTCTATTATCACGTTTTTTTCTCTGTATTTAAAATTCATCAAGACAAATAAGAGTTTGATATTTGCCAATTTTTTGAAAACGGTAATAAAATTTACAACATGCCAATGATAAACGTGATTTAATTCGATGTAATGTGTCTCAAGAAAGACCTAACGCATATTAACGGAAAACACATTTGTTTTCTTTTTGAATTTATTTCCAAAACAGCCGTTTTATTTTCAGCCATTTTTTCCCAACAAAATAAATTTGGACGAAAACTCGTTTAAAGAAATTATTCATTCACAAAGATTTATTTTTTGAGTAAAATTTAATTAATTGAGTAAACTTTAATTTTGTAAAAGTTTAATTAATTGAGTAAACTTTATTTTTAACATGAACAACCTTTTTTCACAAATGTTAAGCAGAAATAATAATAATTTATGTGTTTGTTTGAATAAAATAACTGGAAATTAAACAATAAAAAATCGCGCTGAACGAAATTTTATGGTATACCTTGTTTTAACAAAATTTCAACATTTCGAACTCTCCAAATAATATAATTTGTTTTCTATTATTTTCAGGTTTTTTAAAGTTAAATAAAAGCAACTAAATGACGAATTTACTTTAATTTATTAATGGAACAATTTGTCCAATATTTAAAAAAAATTGTTTTATTGTAACTTGTCATTTTCGTTTATTTATTGGCTTTAAAATATAGCTGATACGATAGCATTAATAAAGAAATTAGCATTTGCACACTGTAGGAATTTATTACAATATGAATTATATCAAAACAAATAAAATATTTAAAATCATTCGCATTTTTAATTATTACTGATTATGATTATTTTGTGCCAGGTATATTAAAAAGTTTATTTTCATGCAGGATAAAAATTTTATTATAATATGATAGGACCTTTTAATGATATGATTGATTAATTGCAGAATATTCACGATCTTAAACTAATAAAAATATTGTTATATATTAATTCTATGAAGTTAAATACCGAAAATTTAAAATCTCTAAAAAAAAAACTGTTCAGTATACTCATTATTATAAACCACAAGCGTCATTTTTTTAATATACATCATTTTTTATCGTCAATCATTTTCAAACGTCATTTTTTATTTGAAATATACCTCACACTATTATATTTTCTTACAATTTTTATGAAAAAAAAAAAAAACGTTAGCAAAGTATTGTATTAAACAAGAAATACCATTGCAAGGTACCACAAAAATTTTGCTACAATAAAAAATTAAAACAAAGCTTTTTTTTTTGATTAAAATTCCTATTTTTACTATAGAATGCAAATGTAAGCACTCACACCACTAAAATATTAAAATATTCTTTCAGTGGTTAAAAATTATATTACACCATATATTATAAAAGCATATATAGGAAGAATGATATTTAAACTTAAAGAAAAAAATATAAAACATCATAACACCAATTATTTATCTTAAAACTCTAAAACTGATTATACAAGCTGCTAAAAATAATTTTTTACTCGTCATTCATTAAAATTTAACAATACACGTAAGAAATGCAATTGTCAGGGACCAAACAAAAACGAACAAATTTTTTAATATCAATGAATTATCAAATTCTTTTCTATTTAACATACTATAATTTCCGCTTCGTATGTGTTCGCATGTGGCTCGTTAATTTGTTTCTTCGTGAGAAACGCTTTTCACATTTGCCGCATTCGTGTGGTTTCTCTTGCGTATGGGTACGATAATGTACCATTAAATTTCCTTTCTGACGAAACGGTTTATTACAAAGTTTGCAAATGTGCGGTTTTTCATTTGAATGAATCAATAGATGACTTTTCAATGTGCTCTTTTGAGCAAATTTCTGATTACAAACTTCACATTCAAATGGCATTTCTTTTGTATGCGTAAGCAAATGACACTTCAAATTTGACATTTTAATAAACTTTTTTTGCAAATTTCACACATATAATTTTTTTCTCCAGAATGCGTAAATGAATGCCTCCTTAAATTTCCTTTTTGTGTAAATGCCTTGTCGCAAACGTCACAAACATATGCCTTGAGACCTGTGTGAATACGCATATGCAGGGATAAATTCTTTTATGTTGAAACACTTTACCACAAGTCTCACACTCGTAATACTCTTGTTTTCCTTTAATGCAAGATTTTGACATCGTTGAAAGATTTATAAGAGAATTTATAAAGTGTTAAAAATGTCTTCCTTTCAATTCAGAGCGATCTTGCTTAATCTGTATGTCGATTATTTTCAGCTGTTGTCCAATGAAGTTTGTTATATTCTGCAAAAAAAAGTAGATATTAAGAAT
>BPLQ01012397.1:0-11544 GCA_021605075.1 Caerostris darwini | reverse complement strand
AAGTGAAGCAAAACACGAGCACTCAGACGACAATACCAAAAAGAAAGAGACCAGCAATCCAGACAAAATAAAAAACTCTTCTACAAAAAGAATCTGTCTGAATATAAAAAACTTATCTTAAATACCAAAAGAACTAAATTTAAGGACTTCATTAATTCCATCACCAATAACTCCCTCTTTGGTAAGAACTATAACATAATCACCAACAAAAAGAAAAGAAGCACCATCGGCAATCAACTATTCAAACCAGATGGCACACTCTCTAACTCAATAGAAATCCACTCCACTACAGCAATACTTGATTTCCACTTTCCTTGGTCCAACATATCTCAAACTTCCACTATCCAACCAGACAACAGCGACTTCATCCCTACAACTTGCCAGGAATTAGAAGCAATCATCGCTAGAATAAAGCCCAACAAAGCACATGGACCAGATGGCCTGCCGGGAGAAATAATCAAAGATCTTCTACGCAAACAAGAATTGGTTCACCTCTTTATTCAACAACCTTCTTCTCAGGGGACTGTTCCCGGAACCTTGGAAAATAGCCAGGCTAGTTCTAATCGACAAGGACAATAAGAAAATGGATCATCCATCCCATTTTCGTCCCATCTGCCTTCTGCCATGCTGGGGGAAGGTTCTTGATAAGCTCATAGCAGAAAGACTTTCCTATCACCTAGAGTCAGATCATATTCTGAGTGAAAACCAGTTTGGCTTTAGGAAAAATAGGTCCACGGTCCTAGCACTACAGAACATCCTGGACTTCCACGAAGAGGGAAGCAACTCCAAGCAAATGACATGTCTAATCTCCATAGACATGTCAAACACCTTTAATGCAGTGGACTGGAACCTTTTGAACAAGAAAATCCAATCTATCAACCTTCCTAAATATATAGTTTCCATCATCCAACACTTCCTCTCGGAAAGGCAAGTCTGCTTACATGACCAAACTAAGAAATACAACAGAGGGATTCCCCAAGGCTCTAGCCTGGGACCAATCCTCTGGAATGTTTTCATTAACGACTTACTTCAAAAGGACTTTGGCCCAAATATCAAGATCCAGGCCTTTGCAGACGACATTCTTCTAATGTTGAAAGCCCCGGCCACAGACTGCTTCACTAATAACAGCAAGGAAGCGCTTAGCACGATAGACTCCTGGACCAGAGAAAATCTCATGACCATCAATCATAGTAAAAGTGTCTTCTCCATCTTTTCTAGAAAACGCTTTACTCACATCCCCTCCATCAAATTAGGAAATAATAGATTTCAATTCCAGCCTCATTTCAAATACCTAGGCCTTGTCATTGACTCTAAACTTCTCTGGAACCATCACCTTAACTCTATTCAAGACAAGATGCATTCACTCCAACAAAAATTATATAGGATCACCAGGGCCACCTGGGGTCTCAACCCATCAGTTAAAAAAGAAATCTTCCTCAAAGTTATCAACCGAATTATTCTTTACGGTCATGAGATTTGGTACAAAGGAAAAGTAAAGCAAAATGTCAAAACTGGTCAACTGCAGAGGTCTGGCCTCATCAATATCACCAAAAGCTACAGAACAGTGTCTACAGAAGCCCTCCAAGTTCTAGCAGGCGTCCCTCCACTAGACATCCAGCTGAAGCATCTTCATAAGATTCACCTTATCAAGCTGAGAAGAAGCCAAGTGACCATCAACGGCCTCACCATTCAGCCAAACTCCATCACCTTTCGCAAGCCCTTCCTAAAGCCATGGACCAAGACTGCTATAAATTGGAATAACTTTTCAGATAATATGCAAGGAACATTGATCTACACAGACGGGTCTAAAATAAATGACAGAGTTGGAGGAGCCTTCGTTGTCCTTGAGCAAGACAAGGAGACCTACTCCCAAACTTTTAGACTGAGCGACTCTGTGAAAGTTTTCATGGCAGAATTGGCGGCAATTGAAAAAGCCTTAGATTTTGCTATCGAGTATTCAAAATCCCCAGCCAACATCATTTCCGACTCCAGATCAGTGTTGCTTGCACTTGAAAATCTCAATAACCTGGATCCCTCCATTCTCAACATAAAAGATAAAATCTTGAATTACACCGGCCAAGTTCGTCTGTTCTGGATTAAAGCACATGTTGGCCACATGGGCAATGAAAGAGCAGATGTGCTTGCCAAAGAACCCACTACAAACCCAGACATTCAACATCCCACAGTTGCTAACTTTCACTTCATTAAACAACTCATCAAGAAAGAAATTTTGGCTGAGTGGCAAGATAGATGGTCAAACTCTACAAAAGGCAGAGAAGTGTTCCTCCTCCTCCCCAGGGTTAACGTCACTAGGGTCCAAGGCGACTTCTATGTCAACCAGTTAATCTCAGGACATGGAGCTCTAGCGGCATACCAACACAGATTTTTTGGTAAAGCGGCAGACTGCACCTGTGGCCACACACTTGAGGACAGAAAACACCTAATCTATGACTGCCCCCAATGGGACAACTTCCGACTTAAATTCTTCCCGACAAACTTCAAGGCAGCTTCGATTGATTTGTTAATTTTTAATAACAAGTCAAGAAATGGACTGAGGGAGGTGGTCCAAGTAATTTAAATTATTTTTTATTATATTATCAAATATATATATATATGTGTGTTTGTAATGTATGTATTAAATTTTACTCTTTATTGTCAGAAAAAACAATCCTGCTTGACAAAACATTCGTCACAAGACGAAAATACAACAGAGGTCGTATAACAAGAACTATGACCCAAACTGTATTTGGTATATTTTGCAAGTAAGTTATTTCGTAAAATTTTTCTACGTAAAATTTGAGATAAGCTTACAAAATAACTGTTTCTGATTAATTTATTTTTATATTTTTCAATAGGGAGGACCGTGAGGGTCTTTTCTTCTTGGTCGATGGGAAGAAGAAAAGGGACCTGCGGCCCCTTGTAAAAAATACGTACATCCTATGACGGATGTAATATGCACGGATACAGCAGGGCAATATAAAAAGGTTGACCGCCTTATACCAGGTGTCATCCATAAAACCACCAATCACTCCAAGGGAGAATTTGTCGCAAAAGACGATAAATCAAATACAATAAATCCCTTGGAGAATGAGAACAAACATTTCAAGCGGTCTCTTATCTCCAGAGTTTCCAAGTAATCACTTGCATCATACATGGCACTTCACTATTGCAGGAGAGCATGGCTGGATCCTATCGGCAGATCAAATTACGGAGCTCAGGTATGGCAGTTCATCCAGGATGTTATACAAGTATATCCTGGATGTTTGAGACCCGGCCTACAATTACTCCAAATTGATAAAATTACTCCTGAAGACATGGATATAGAACATCTCATGCCAAATCCATGTGAGTACTTTTTTAATCTGGATATTTTAAAATCTCTATGTGTTTTACCCCTATTTGAAAAATATTGTTTCCTTTTTCAGATGAAAATTACGATTCAGATGTTTCCGAATTATTTGATTCTGAAGACGATGAATGGAAAGATGACCAAAATGATATTGACTGGGAAGACAGCGTAGGTGAGAAACCTGCCAAGAAGAGGAAGCGCTGATCACTTTAATTTGTAAATTTTAAATAAAGTTTGGGTTTATGTAATCCTGATGTGTTTATTTATTCCAGAATTAATTTATTTTTAATGCTTTTGTAAAAAAAATTAATAAAAAAATAAAATATCATCAGTTAAAAAAGCTAAAAAAAGGTGCATTAGTTTAAAATCTCAATAATGGATATAGAATTTAAAATTTGTTAGTCAAAGTTATATTTAAGAAAATTAATGAGCTGACACAAACTATATGCGGTAGATATTATTGTTTCTATTTACAATTCTAACATTTGAACTGATGTTCGTTTGGGGTTATAAAAAGCATATTGATTACTTTACAATAATTTTATCTGTTCTTTTCTACTTCATTCGAAGGAATAAAACTAAGTAACTTTTCGTGCACGATTCTTTTTACGATTACAAAATGGTGTGAAAAAATTCAGTAAGAGAAAATCTAATTTTTAAATTCAATGTAGTAGACCAAGCTGTCTAAGTGTTTGCCAGCTGCATTAGAACAACAACAACAAACTTCAATGTAGTTTATTTGTTTAAAAATAATGCAATCAATTTGTTTAATTGCGATTTATTCATTTTATATTGATTGGAAAATTCAGTTTAATTCTTCCCAGTCAGTTTCGGCTATTCTAAGTTGTTTATTTATATACAAAATCTAATTTGATAATAGTAGACTTTCCATTTAAAACAGAAGATACCAAACAATGATACAACAAGTATTTTTTTATGGTACATTTGCGGCCATCGTTTGAAGTTCTAAGAAATATTCTAGTGATTTGCATTTACAGGGGATTGTTTAATGAAAACTTTTCTTTAAAATAATATAAAAACTAAACTCCGTTTACTGGAATAATTTTCTTTTAAAGCGAGTATGAAATACGTAATTGTATTCAATAATCTGTATTTAAAGAAAAGCAGAAGTATATTTTGGCTATTTTCCGAAAATTTTAATAATAATTTGTAATAAAATAAGTGCTCTTTAGCATAAAATAAATCACAAAAGTTCTATATTAAAATTATTTTTTAAATCTTACATCACTTATCTATACAGACATCTTACACCATGAATTAAATTTTCAAAATTAATGAATTAGTTTGAAATAACAATAAATACAGAATTTCTGTTCAATAATCATTATCTAACTTGCTATTATGTTGATTCAAAATTGATCTTTTCATTTGAAAAGTGAAGTATTTGTAATGTTTTCATCCTGGAAACCAATATCTTTACTTCATTTAAGGATATCGCAGAATCATTACAAAAATAAACAAATAAATTATTATTATATATTTATAATATAAATCTGTTGGGCAGTCTATATACAGGTTATTCATTAAAATTTAGAATTTAAAATAACAACAAAACGCATTATATATCAATTCCAAACCATTTTCTTTTCTTGAAAAATCACACTTTCAAACGAAAATAAATATGTCAGATAAATAAATCATCAATAAAATAATAGAACCAATTATAGTTAGGGATGATTGCCAGAAATTTTAAATGTTTTATTTTATTTTACTTGATGACATTAGCATTCACTACGTAGCGGATTATTTAGAGTTACACAGGAAGTCAAATGGAGAAGTATGCTACACTAGAATTACATTTTCAAACATTTTTTTTTTAGGAATGATGACAGTAAAGAAGTCTAATGAATGTCTCCAGCCTAATGAATTAATTTTCCAGACGATTTATTTATTTTGTTGATCTCCACTATGGGAAAAAATATATATACAAACTGTTATCGGGTTTATATAATATTATATACAATTGTACAATATTTTTTAACTTCACAGTATTTAAAAATAAATAAAATTAAAAAATGTAATCGGGTGGGTTACTCATAATATTTAGAATTTAATGTAAGAACAAAACGCATAAAAGCAATCTTAAACAAAGAAAGAAAAACTATAGAATTCCAAACAATTTTCGTTTCTTGAAAAGTCTCATTTTCACTTAGAAATAAAATTGTCTTGGCGATCTTTATAAACAATTTTACATTATTTAATTAAATAATTATTAGCTGAAAGAAATCAAAATGGTCAAAAACCACGGACTCCGCTCAATGAAACAACACCCATGTTGTTGTTTTTTTTGTGTAATAAAGTACATAGATTAGAACACAGCGCAGTACGATAAATTCTTTTTTATGATTAAGAAGTGTTTCTTGCTCTTTCATTTTCTATCCTTTGGCATCTGCTAAATATATATATTTATTTCTAAAATGCATTTAATTTTGTTATCTCCTAGATGTTATGAAAACCTATTTTAATCAATTTAACAATTATTCTTTATATTACTTATCAATTATTGTTTTCTTTGTCTTCGTTGTTGGCGTCGTTCAAATAGTGTCCTGTGTATTAATCATACCTTTTTTACTAATTATTTACCATATTTTTATGCATATGGTGTTATTTATATATTTTATCTTTAAAAATTAATTAATAATAAATGTAAGTATTTAAATTATTTATTTAACATTAAACTTTTGTCAACCATACTTATTAAAAATTATCTTAATTTAATAATAATGAAACACTTAGTACTTTAATTCAATATTAAAATTAATTAATTGTAAAGTGTTATTTAACTTACAAAAATAATATTTATTTATTTTTAATGTTAACCGAAATAATGTAATGTTTATTCATTACTGTTCATTTAATGTAATCCAAAACCTATTTTATTTTAACTATAATTTCAATAATTTGTAAATAATTATTTTAATATCTGCATATTTTTTATTTTAATGTTAAGCCAAAATTATGATATGGAGGTACAGGGTATTACCGAAGGTACTCAAAATAAACATCAGCCGTCACTTTTGCTACATTTCCATGTTTTGGAAATAATATTTCTACTAACCGTAATTAAGCAGCCAATTAAAATTTAAAGCATATTTATGAATTAAGATGAGGAGGTTTAAGGGGTATTTCCCCTGTTGGTACTCCGTAATCGGTACGCCAGTTGCCAAGAAATAATTTCGCTTGTAAACTGCTCCCCAAGGCGTCCCAAATTCCTTCGTACTAGAATTACGTCTCAGACCTTTATCTGTAATCCCTGGAACTCTGCATTGTTAGGTTTCCAACCCCTAAGGGGAGATTAGGAGGAGTGGGGCGGGATAGACCCAACTTGGCGAGAAACGGTCAAATTGTAGCACGTAAACAGTACCTGTAACCGGGGGCACCTCACATGGTAATCTCCCCACTTTTGATAAGGGACCAGTCACAAATTGAGGCGTTTGCTTACTTTTTGGAAGTGATTTTCGTGGCCCTTCGAGAAACTTCTAGAATTTTCTCGAGCTTGAGGGGCCGTATTTGCCTTGCATTTAGTATTTGGTTTTTTGGGTTGGGGACCATATATTAATTGCGTTTCCTAAATTTTTTCTTTTTCTTTGCTGTATTGTTTCTTAGAATTTGTTCTTTCCGGAACTGTCTTAGGGGGTGGTATTCCAATTATTTCTGGGATCGTTCTCTTTTTTTCTGTTTTTTACGCTTGACACTTCTTTTTTCAGAAAGGGGAGGGGGGTTTTTTCAGACGAAATCTTCACCCAGCAGACGGTTTTGTTTTATTGGGCTCTCCTTCTTTCTTGGGAGGTAGTTTTCAAGAGGAAATTATTTCCTATTCCTTTTGGGGGGTTGGTTTTCAGATTTCTATGGGACATCTTTACATTGTATTGATTGTAATTTAGTATCACGTTTTTGCAACAATTTATGTTATTCGCCTTTTGTTTCGGAATCTTGAAGAATTGTGCGAGTATTTCAATATCTCCATGTATATTATTTTTTCTCTTACTGATTCTTCAATACCATACGTCATTAACTTTGAGTTTTGTAAGTAACTTAAACATTTTTGATTGAAATTCTAAGATTAATGCCTTCATGCAAATATTTTATTTCTTTTCTTGTGACACCATGTACTTATTTGATTTTACTTGTGTCTCCATGTACATACTCTATTATTTCCTTTATCAGTGTTCTTATATCATGTTATTTTCAGATTTTTAAATTTTGTGTGGAGGGGACACAGCCAGGGTAGTTTCGTCCTCATTCATCGATTTTTATTTCTCACCGGTATTCTGTGCTTCAAAATTCGAAAGACTTAGTGTGTGACAATTCTTCTTCAAACCTTCCCAAACATGGCAAATGAATCGACTCTAGATGTTTCGACCATTCAGGGAAACGAAACCCCATTTGACAATGAACAAACAACTGAAAGCAACATAAATGCCATAACATTCTATAACTGTATTGTGAACTTGACAGACTCTCGAGATCTCAAGAAAGAGATCAAAATAGCATTCCGAGAGAATGCAGCCAATCTTCTTAAAATAATCTCCGCCCAAAACAACAAAATTGCTCAGCTTGAAGGGAGAATCTTCGAGCTGGAAAAATACAAAGAGGAGGAGTCCGAGACTCGGAAAAAGTCCCTCATCAATGAGACCATTGCGATGGCCAAGCCATCTTTTGCAACAGTAACTAAAGCTATGGCGAGTAAGGAACCAAAAGCCCAAAAACAAATTAGACCTGTTACAAAACAAAAGTTCATCACCTCCATTAAACCAGTGGAAAAAGAGGTGGACTCCCTAACCACAAAAAAAGCCGTCCAAAGGGCAATTGATGTACGCACAATGAACATAGCCATTAAAAACGTTAGGAGTATAAACAATGGTGGTATCCTAATCGAAACGGTTACGGAGAAGGATCTAGACAAACTCATAAGTGAGTTCAAAGCAAAAGATGCTTTGAAAACGTCTTACAACATTGCAAAAACAGTGGCCAGAAAGCCACATATAACATGTTTTGAGGTCTCTCCAGATACTGGAGAAGATCAATTTGTGGAAGGATTAAGAAAAAACTTCAATGACTCAAATGAAAGCCTGGAAGAAGACTTCTCCATCAAGCACCACTATCAGACAAAAAGAGGTGTAAACTGGATTGTTGAAGTAAATCCTCATATCTTTGAAAGGGTCATCAAGACCAAAAAGCTCAACCATAGGATGGGAAAGGATCTCATTCAAAGAGTACATTAGACCCAGCCAGTGCTTCAAATGTGGGAAATTTGGGCACACGAGCAAGACCTGTACCCAAATTAAGGAGACCTGCACCAATTGTGGCAAATTAGAACGTAGTTGGAAGAACTGCCCAAACGAAACACAATGTGTCAACTACGAGGCTCATAACAATAAGAATAAAACCAAGCTGGACACAAAGCACGGATGTACCAGCAAAAACTGTCACATGTATGAGAGACAGAAAAAGATCATCATCTCCCGTACTTATTATGGATAGACTGGAAAATACAACAAATATAATAGGAGCGCACATCAACCTAGGAAACGCTCGAGCTGCAAACATACAGCTCAACCAATCAATAATCAATAACAACTACTCATTTCTCTCTTTAAACGAACCTTATACTTACGACAATAGAAACACGGCAATTCCCAAAAATTACAAAATTATTGCTCATAATAACAATCCGAAAGCCGCCATCATTATAAAAGATCAACTAGACTGCCAGAACGTCTTTATTAATCAACTAATGGTTATTACTGATCTCAAAACCTCTTCTTTTAATTGCCTTCTCATCTCAATTTACTGCCCACACAAGGAAAATCTCCAACAGCAACTCTCTTTGTTACAAGTATGGATAGAGAAATTCCCGGATCATCATATCATCCTTCTTGGTGACTTTAACTCAAAGTCCCGCATTTAGGGCAAGAGAAACACCGATGAGAGAGGAAACCTACTAATGCACTTCTGCAACTCACTCGACCTTTCTATTGAAAATAACCCGGACATGCCACCCACTTTTGACAGCACAAGGGGTCAAAGTTGGATAGATCTTCTTATCACCAAAAATTTTGATGCTCACATTAAGTTTGAGGTGTTAGATGAGATATCCAACAGCGACCACAACCTGCTAAAAGTAACCTGGTCTTCAGAAATATCTTCCCTAAAGATCTCCAGATGCATTGTTATTAATCAATCTAACTGGCTCTCCATGAAAAAGAAAATTTTTCATATCTTTAATAATCGAGCTAACTTAGATCTTGCAACCACCAATGACACAATAGAATTCTTACAAAATGATATTTTTACTAAATGCGCTCAAGGGAAGAAAACCACAAGAAGGAAAAACGCGATCTGGTGGACACCTCAACTAAATATCAAACGCAACAAAACCAGAGCCTTTAATCTGGTTATCCTTTAATCTTAACTCTATCAGAAAGAGAACGACCAATTCACAAGAGCAATTAAGTCAGCCTTCAAGAGATGCCAGTCAGAATACAAAAAACTCATCATTCGTACTAAAAGAATTAAAGTCATCAAAAAGAAGGTAAAGAAAATGATACGTGTCAATGCGCTGGCTATGGTCAAGATTGTGGCCAGCCAGAACACTTACATAGCTCAGCTGGAGGGCAGACTCCAGGAAATGGAGAGAATTCTTACAGTAAAAGCCACCTCCCAGCAAGCCCCGATTGATGAGGCTGTTGCTAGGGATCAGGTGAAGAATCTACCAGGGAATAAGGTGTCATCTACCATCTCCTACGCGGATAAGGTCAGAAACGGGGCGACAAGTGAAAGAATTAAAAGTGTAAACAGGAATAAGGTGACGAAGAAATTCGTCACTACCGTGAAGCCCAAAGAAGAAGCAACTTCTTCTGCAGACACCAGGAAAGTGGTCCAGACCAAACTGGACATCAGAAAACTCAAAATTGGAGTCAAGCAGGTACGAAATATTAGGAATGGAGGTATTATCATCGAAACTGCCTCCGAAACTGACTTGGATAAACTGATCCAGGAATTTAAGATGCAGGATGATCTTACTAGAAATTTTTCTATTGACAAACCTGCTCTTAGGAAACCTCAAATTATTTGTTTCGATGTTGCCGAAGACACCTGCGGTGACAAAATTCTGGAAGATCTGCATTCACAGTTCACAGAGGATGGACACGAGAATGACGACTTCCACATTAAGCATCATTTCAAATCCAAAAGAGGAACTAATTGGATTATCGAGGTGAACCCTAGCCTTTTTAGTAAGGTAATGGCGGCGAGGAAGATAGCTCTTGGATGGGAGCAGGTGAGCTTTAAAGAACACATTAGGCCCACGCATTGTTTTAAATGCGGCAGATTTGGCCATATTGCCAAATTCTGCAAAAAAGGTAAAGAGGTCTGCACAAATTGTGGTCTGGAAGATCATAATTGGAGGAATTGTACCAAGCCGGCCAGGTGCATAAACTGCAATGACCACAACTTAAAATTTAATACGAAATTTAACATTTACCATAGCTGTATGGATAAAAAGTGTAAGATCTTAGAAAAAGAAAAAAGCATTCTTATCTCTAAAGTTAATCATGGATAACTGCCCTGAAAATTTTTTGCTTAAAGGCGCACACATTAATCTTGCTAACTCACGTGCTGCAAATTTCCAGCTAAGTAATTCCATTCTCTGCTTTAATTTTGATTTCATCTCTATAAATGAACCATATGTGTTTGATAACACTATTACGGCTATTCCTTTCCACTACACAATTGTGGCAGCAGATTGTGGCCCAAGAGCTGCTCTTGTCATCAAAAGCAATCTGGAAACACAAACTATACTGGTGACTCGAGACATTGTCATTGTGCATCTGATTATAAGTGGCTCGGACTGTCTCCTCATCTCTACCTATTGCCCTCCCAAGGGTAATCTGGCATTAAACCTCGAGGTTATACAGGCATTCTTGATGAAGTACCCTCATTTCAAGACTTTCATCTGTGGGGATTTTAATGCCAAATCGAGGGTGTGGGGCAAAAGAAATGTGGATGCTCGAGGCACACAGATCTTGGCTTTCTGCAATGCCATGGACCTGACCATACAGAACTCGCCTTCTTCTCTACCCACCTTCGACTGCAGCAGAGGTCAGAGCTGGATTGACCTACTGCTGACCAAGAACTTAGATACAGGGATATCCATGGAGGTCACTGATGAC
>BPLQ01012396.1:0-12161 GCA_021605075.1 Caerostris darwini | reverse complement strand
CTAAGCACACTAGAGTACCCTTAAAAGTATATCTTTACAGGAAATCTCGAAAGAAAGAAAATAATTTCATGGCACAGAATATTTTCGTGGTAAATGTTGTTGTTTACTTTTTGGAATTTTAGAACATGTGTACAGAGCGTCAATTTGTAATTGGGGTGGTTTTTATCTTGAATATTTTTCTGAGAAAACTGCTCTTTAATTTGTTTTGTGATTTTACGATTTTTTCTTCCAGTTTATGAGCAGATTACAAACAAGATAAAGTGAAAAAGAAACTTTTCTTTTGTGAAACTCTTTTTCTCATGCAGAAGATTCTCTGAGGTTACTCGCTTGAGTTGATTATTAAATTGCTTTTTATATTAAAGTTGACATCCGTTTTGTAAAATTTTATTTTTTTATTTATTATTGTTTTATCAGCCCTATTTTTTATGAAAAGAGCAGTAATGTTTAAAAATATATAAGGCCCCAATTAATAATGCAATCTTAAAAATTCTCAATGGTCTGAAATAGGAAATAGTTATAAATGAGTAAGGATCCACCATGTCTTCCCGAACCAAAATATGGGCAACGGGGAAGAGTTCAAGTTTAAGTGATCCTCCTTTCAAGGACAGGTTGACCCTTACGAAACAAAAATGTTTCGTACAAATTAATCAATGCCACAGAATGCAATCAGAAACTTGTTCTGTTTGACTTTCATTTATTACCTAACGAAAGAAAGATTCATACATTTCAAAATTATTGACTTATGTTTTAAATAAATGAATTGAATGTATTTTTTAATGAATGAATTAATTTTTATATAAATTAGCTGAATGAATTTTTTAATGAATTAATTAATTTTATTACTGTTCTTGGCATTTCAAGTAAATTATCACTGTCGTATCTACAACATTGAAAGCGACTAAATTGATTTTTAGAAGATTTTTCTCGTTTAAATGTAACGTTCGAAGTCAGTTAATACAATCATAAAACATATTCAGGGTTACTTATATGTTAATATTGAAAATAGAATTAATTTTATCGAAGAATATCAATTTAATTATAACACGCATACTTAAAATTTACTAAATATAATAATTAAAGTCACAATGAAATATTTATACGTGTGAAATTAAAAAATAATTGAAATCTGTTATCAAATTTTAGAATGTTGATATATATTCAATGAAGGTGAAAGTAAAATTCGAGGTAGCGTATTGCAAGAATGTAGGGGACTCAAGGTAAACCCAAGCGTGAGTAAACCTAAAATATCTAAGACTCAGGAAGCCACCACATTACAACAAAACTATTCTTGAAATAAGAGTTGTTCTATTCTATAAATATCGTTTTCCCAAATAAAAAAGGAAACTATTTTTGGCAAGAATTTTAAGCAATGCAGTGTTAAGTGAATTGAACAATAAACACAAGGTGGAATAATTAATTGAAATTAAACATTTTAATTTAAACTATTTACTTTAATGTTTCCAACTCTCAGTGATTGCTTGTATATCTGAATAAGTTTGATTTTGATACTGTTTTCCATTGTACGCTTACTTAATGATTAAATGATATTTTTTTATCTGGAAGATAAGATCATACAATTTATTTTTACCAATTGTATTTTTCAATACAACTTGTTTTTCTTATTCCATTTTTACTTTTAGCTTTATTTCGTTATAAAAAAGCTTATTGAACGTTTATTAAATTTTATAAAACGGAACTCCAATATTCAGTTTGAATTGTTTAGTTGTATTTTAAAATTTTAATAAATATATAACCAGAAGAAGATGATAAAAAAATTAAATAGAAAAGGAAATTAAATAGTTTGTTAATATTTTTCTGTCTAAAAAACACAATTACCTAATATCATTTAAAAAGAAAACCACCATGAAGTTTTGATGCAAAGTAGAATTTTAAAGAAAATACATTAATTTAAAAAAAATGTATTTTATTTTTAATCTTAATTTTTTTTTCAACATTTTTTCCTTGAAAATTTGGAGCATGGTGTGTGGTTCTACTGTATCTACTAAATAAACGTAATTAAAATTTAAAATTTAATTTAGTTAGTAGTTACTTGTAATTTAGTTTAATAAAATTGTAATAATTTTGTTAAATGCAATGATTTACAATACTTTTAATTATTTATAGCTTTTATATAAAAACGTTTAAGCAAAAAAAAAATTTTTTTCTAAAGTATATTCATGACATTATTTTACATTTAATAATATTAATTATTTACATGAATCAGTGTTAATTAACCTAAATTACAGAAAACTGTTTTTTATAAATAAAATCTTACAAATAAAATTACTAGCACAAGTCATTGAAAAAATAGCAAGAATCCTATAAAATAAAACCCTATTTTTAATACATTTTCCAAAAACATTTTATTTTTAATTTTTTTTATCTTGCATCTAGAAAAAAATAGTCAACAATCTCACGACCACTAATTTAAAAACAAAATTATCTAGGCACAAAAAAAAACCTCTTCTAAAACTAAGCACGTTCGAAATGAAACTCACTTGCAAATTGAACCAGATCCCAAAGTAAATTTAATGACCCTAATTGAGAAAAAATTTCATCCTCAGAAAAAAAAGCCACAGCAAAAAGTTCATTATCAAAAATATTTTTCTTGTAATTATCAAAAGAAATGTGTTGTTCCCATAACAAGTGTCTTCGTTAAGAAAACAACCTTTCCAGCATTTTTACTTCAACAGAAAAATAGTTTTTTGGCCATCAATTACTAAATAAAAGAACGACATTGAATAAAAAAAGTTTTTAACTTCATCATTAAATGCTTTATTTCTTTTGAAAATAGCTAATTATAGTTGAAATACTTTTGGTGTTATACATGTTTTTGTCGATTTTTGACTATCATTATATATCTCGCCAAACATATTATATAACCATTGATTAATTGTGATTGTATTTATGGAATACAGTATACTTTGATAACTAATACATTAGATACACACTAATACTTATACACACTATCATTACATGACTCGCCAAACATTTTATGTAACCATTGAATAATTTTATATTTATTGAATACAGTATATTAAGATAACTAATACATTAGGAATCACTATCATTGTATGGCTCACCATACATTTTATATAACCATTGATTAATTTTGATTATATTTATGGGTTACAGTATATTAAGATAACTAAAACTTTAGGATTCACTGTAATTATATGTCTCGCCAAACGTTTTATATAACCATTGATTGATTTTGATTGTACTTATAGAATACAGTATACTAAGATAACTAATAACTAATACATTATGATTTCCTATCATTGTATGTCTCACCAAACTTTTCATAAAACCATTGATTGATTTTGATTGTATTTATAAAATACAGTATACTAAGATAACTAAAACATTAGGATTCACTATCATTGTCTCAATAAACCTTTTATATAACCATTGATTAATTTTGATTATATTTATGGATTACAGTATTTTTTGATAACTAATACATTAGGATTCACTGCGATTATACGTATTGCCAAACATTTTATGTAACTATTGATTAACTTATGTAACTATACAGTAAACTTTGATAAATAATACATTAGGATTATACATTAGTTCGAAGACAATAGTTAGCTAATTATTCGTTTTGGAACTATTAAATTTACATTTTAAGCTCAATAATGTTCTAATTCGAACATCGAAAGTTTTACTATTTCTTTTAAGAAGCATTGCAAACATCGAAATTATTTTTGTATTACAAAGATATATAACTTTTCTAATTGTATTAAATTTAATATATTTATCAATAGCAATAAACTAATAATTATAAGAAATTTGATAATGGTATATTGCTTTAAATCTAATAGTAAGAATAATAGCTTCCTATAATAAATAATAAAGAATAGCTCGATCAAGCTTGATAGATCCTTACGTTAGGATTGATCCGTACGTTAAACTTTGGAATTTGCAGGTGTTTTTTCGATTCCTACTATTAGATCCCACACTCGCTATATATATCTTGTTCAAATTTTTAATCGTTAATAAAATAGTTTTTATTCCTCCATTCAAGTTGAAATACATTTTTGTGAACTTATAATGAATGACACTTGATTTTAATACAGTTTTTTCAAATATTAATCCATTAATTAAACTAAATTAATTAATTATAATTCTTTTAGATTTAAGTTGCATGCAGCTATCGATAGATGGTGCCAGATGTAAAAGGAAAATTTAAACTTTATTTATAATGGACTGTATATAGTGAAAAAAGGAAAATATAGTGAAAAAAAAGCAGGAATTGACTTTAAAATTTTTTTTTTATATTACTTGTTTTTTCATTTATTTTAAAACAACGGCTTATTTCTTATTTCTTTTATAAATTATTTCAGTACAACAAAACTTTTTCAGCAATTTAAACATAATGTTTTGATGTTTGGTTTAAATGCTAATATTACAATAATTTGTCATTTAATCAAGGAATAAATCATCATTACAAGGGGAAGTATTTATTGTTTTAATAGAATTAAAATACTGAATTCCTTAAGATTTATTTATAGTTAAAGTACTTTATAATATATAGAAAAATTAAATATATATACAGAATTTATCACAACTATGTTTATTATAAAAACTTTTAGAACATCAATCTTATGAAATAGAAAGTCTTTTAAAGTATTAAAATAACACACCCGTAGAAAATTGAAAATAAGTTAATGGTTACCAAAAACTAAAATTGTTTTTGTGTAGTTATTTTTACAAAGAGCCTTCTTTTCTACAAAGAAAAACCAGGTTTATTAAATTACTTCAAAATGATACCGATTTGGTCGCCGAAAAATTAGATGACTTAGCCATAAAAATAAGACCAAAGAACATTTTTAAAGCAGAAATTCATAAGAAAAAAAGAATATTCCTATTATATACTCAAAATGAGAAGATTACTTAAGTATGTTTTTCTTAAAGATTTTAAAATGGATGTTCCAATCATAATCAGGACCGGTAGCTCTTTCTGTGCGACAACTAGTTTGGATGTATTTTGATGGTGTAAAATAACTTTTAAAGGGGTAGATTTAATATTTCCTAAGCAACCTAAAATGCAATCTTTATAGGAAGAAATGATCGAAAGAAATAAAAAGAATTTTAGAATGGCACAAAAGATTTTCAAGATAAATGTGATACAACTTTTTTTTTGAATGCTTACTTTTTGGAATTTTAAAACATGTGTACAGAGCACCAGTTTGTAATTGGGCTTGTTTTTATCTTGAATGTTTTTCTGAGAAAACTGCTCTTTAATTTGTTTCGTGATTTTACGATTTTTTCTTCCAGTTTATGAGCAGATAACAAACAAGATAAGGTAAAAAAAAACTTTTTTTGTGAAATGCGTTTCTCAAGCACAAGATTCGCTGAGGTTACTCGCTTTAGTTCATTTCTATATTGTTTTTTATGTCGAAGTTGACATCCTTTTATAAAAAAAATTTTTAGTGTTTTATTATTCTTATTTTTTTATGAAAAGAACGTAAATAATAATAAAATGTCTTTAAAAATATTTAAGGCTCCAATTAATAATGGGCACTTAAAAATTCTTGATGGTGTGAAATAGCAATTGGTTGTAAATGAGTAAAGATCCACCATGTCTTCTGTAAACAAAATATAGCCAATGGGGTAGAGTTAAACGTTGATAGATCCTCTTTTCAAGGACAGGTTGACCCTTACGTTAGAACTTGGACTTTGCACTTTCCTTTCAAGGTCGGATCGACCTTTAAATTAGACTTTGAACTGTGCACGGTGCAAGTTTGAAAGTCGCTAACATAGAAATGCACATAATTTATTGAGAGTATGTACTTATATAAATATACTTTTATTTTAGACAAAATCAAAACGCAAACTGCTTCACAGCAGTATGAAACCGACGTTGAGTACACTAAGAATACGTCATTGTTTAATATAAGCATTTTTAATTAGTAAAATATATGTGCATTTACATGTTCTGATATTATTATCAAGTATTTGTAATATTATGATGTAGTATTAGCAGTTTTTATGTGCTGTAGAATATATTTTATTTATTATGTCCAAAGGAATCGACATAAAACGAAGTAAAGTCTGGCGATCGTGGAGGCCACTAAACATCATCATCATCATACCCAATTATTCGTTAGAATCTATGAGAAAGTTTTGTACTAATTCTAACTGGTGTTTAATATCATGGTCATACTTAAATCAACAAAATAAACTTACACATAAAATTCAGGTATAATATCCAGTAATATTCACAGATATCTAAATCTGGATAATGTGCCTTCATAGAACACAAGCTCCATTAAGTGGTTATTCCGAATTCAAAATCATCAAAGTGTATATAAATAAGTGCAAATTTATTCAATAAAATGAATTCCCTCACACATTTTTGGAATTCATGAAATGTTTGTCTTTCATTTATTTATCCATTAAAAGAGAGATTAATTCATTTCAAAATGAATTAAATAAATGAACTGAATGAATTTTATTAATGAAAGAATGAATTTTATTACTTTCGTTGGTATTTCAACTAAATCATAATCTACAACACTAAAAAAGATTAAACTAATTTTTAAAAGATTCTTCTGTTTTAAATGTAACATTTTTAACCAGTTAATACAATTATAAAACATATTCTAGTTTAATTCTACTTTAATATTGAAAATTAAATTAATTTTATGGAAGAATAAAATTTTAATTGTAACACTTAAATTTACCAGATTGCATTATTTTTTTTAAATATTGATAATTTATTTGACTATATGCATTACAGTTACCAATCATTCTAAGCAAATTATCGCTGTCTTAAAATATTAAAAGTGATTACATAACTTATTTATTGAAATTTCCTCTTGTTTAAATTTTACGTTTTCAGGAGTTGATTCTTCCGTAAAACATATTCTATATTAAACTAACTTATTATAATCGAATTCTATATTAATATTAAATTGATAAATTCAATTTTATACAAGAATAGAAACTCGGGTATAACCCTTATCCTTATCATATTCAATTATTTTTTAAAACTTTGAAAATTCTTTAAAAAAATTGAAAATTGAATTAGAAAAATTGGAAATTCTTTGCATAACATTTTAATTTAAATATTCGCACGCATCGTTACGTACATATTATTATGTATCTATTTATTGTGCAACGTATTTCACCAATTGATCCATTTATAAAACATATTCTATATTAAAATCAAAACTTAGTATCAACCTCTTATAATTCTTGGAAAAACATTTCAATCTAGTTTTATACATTCTTAATGAAACAACATGAAAGAAATTTGAATCTTGGGCGCTTATCATTCTTTCTACTAGGTGCACTGATTCGCGGGTGATTCTCGGAAGATCCAATATCGGCCGCTACAGGAATAGATCCCTCAAAAGAGATTGCACGAATCGTTGCAGTGACGAGAACCTTGCGCTTCATTACAGCTGGTCGATGGGGCCCGCAGCGTCCACTGTCGCATCCATGGAGTGATAATGACGAAATTAAACAGCACGCGCCACTGCACTGGAATCTGGCAATTATACGTGTCACGGGTCCCATATGTCGTATACTAGTCAACTGATGAATGATTTTTTTTATATGTTATTTTAAGGTAGTTGGATTTTGCAGTAACTTTCAAACAAGGATACATAGAAATAATGAGTTTTTAATTAATATAATTGAGATTATATTTAATTTATACAAATTTGCCATTTGAGATGGGAAATCTACGTGAATCTCACAAACAAAGAAATGCATAATCTATGAATTAGTTTTTAAAACTAATCACCATGACAATAATACGAATAACGTTTCTAATTGATACATTTATTATGGATATAAAAAAATATAGGAACATGCACAATATAATGTTTAGAAATAATATTCGTAATTTTAAACAGTTATTGAATAACTTCTCTTTCGCCAAAATAATGTTAAATGCCATGCTTGTTGTTAATAATAAGGAGTTACTCATAATTATTTAATTAAGATTTTTTCCTTTTATTAAAAACCATTTAGTTATAATACATGTTTTAAACGGAAATCACATTAGATTGGAAGCCCAAAATGTGAAATGCCCAGATATCGTTCCCATCCCTGATATTATTTTTTACGTCAGGGTGGAGGCCATATCGGTCTTGAGCCCTGTGGCAGCCCAATAAACACCAGCCTTGTTATAAAAGTTGTATAGAGTACAGTTCATAAAAGAGAGTGCAGGAAAGCTTGTCAATTGTATAAAATCCATAAAATTGCCTGAAAAACACAGAATACAATTAGGGATATCGGCCATGCCAATATGACAAAAGATGTCATTGCAAAAAATCGTGGCCAGTCAAAGGTCTAAAATTTGCAGTAAAAACCAAGCGAAAAAGGTTCATGGAGAGGGTAAGAGTGCAAGAATGAACTCCAGACCTTACCATGTGTTTGAAGCAGTAGCAATGAATTCTCTTCCATTCTCCAAAACAGGTTACAACCAACGCAGGCTTTATGCGTAGTCGATAATGTATCCGCCGTGTAACCCAAGTGATGCTAGAATGTCTCTTTAGGAGTTCCATTCTATCAGTGGCGTTCCATGAAATCTCCTCAACCTTTTTTTTTTAAAGGAGTCCCAGGTAGCAATAGGAGTCAACCTGACCCAAAACCTGATAGTTAAAATAGACAGTTGAAAGTTTCTTTTTTGTAGAAAAGATAAACAACTGGCAAACAGGCCGTTGGTGCTTATGAGCGACCGATTCCTGATATAGACCCCATAACATTCAATTCTGCATCATTAATTGAGTTTCTAACGACACTCATATTAGACTGGAAGCCTAAACACCACACATCGTACCCCTTCATGATATAAAAACCTTAGCATTCTGTTTTACATCACTAATCAAGTTTAGAACCAAGCTCCATTAATTCTGAAGCCCAACCTGCTATCGACTCTTCCTTCTCGTTTTCAAAGACTTAAGCATGTGTAATAAAACAAGATGAACATAACAAGCGTTAATGAGCAAAAAACACAAAGAATAAAATTAAGTTTTCAATAAAAAATGCTGCTCTTTATGGAAGCATTAATGACGAAAACTTTGAAAAACACGTCTAGAAAACAAAAGAACAGCCTTCTTTTTTTTCTACCATCGAACATCTCTTTCAACTGGTGGCACATAACAACAAAACTTGACATGAAAGAAAATACCTCATTAGCAAGAGTTATACTCTTGCGGAAAAGGACAGCATAAGGTAGCTACGAATTAAAAGATCTCTTTCTCTTCAGCTTAAATCATTATTAACGTCCATTTACTCTCACCGTGTTATTCTTCATTTTCATTTTGCATCGGCAACAATAAAAAGGCATTAATGATTTCCCTAAATATTTGAAATGGAAAATAATTATTCTAATAAGCTATTTTAGCATTAATCTTCCCTTAATTACGCCAAAGTGGTATCACTTGAATACCCTTGTATGTTTACATATATAAAAACGATTTGTTTATTTGAATACGGACATTCGTTTTTATTGCGGGGCGTTATTTTAAATAAATAACGTGAAACTCTCTAGAGATGAGTAAAAAATTTTATGTTATTTAAATAAGAGTATGAAAATAATTCAATTTTATTATTTTTTATACGCCTCAAAGAATGAGTTTTTAATGCTGTTTTTATTAGAATAAACTAGAATATTTTACTCTAGAGAGTAAACCCTAATAAGAAAAGTGATATAATTGATTGTTATATTAAAATGTAAAGAATTCTTCCTAATTTATTTTCATGTATTTCATGTGCATTTTAAATCAGAATTTTTAATTTAAATTTTACCATAAATAAGATTTCTTTTTATCCCAGATTTATGTGTTTGTGTATTCCTAATTTTTTATCTTGCATTTGTTCACAGCTTAACTGAACCTTCCTAATAGCAATTACTTAGCTTCCAAGCTTTAATTAAATTCGAACAGCAATACAAAACCAACAAGCCAAATTTCTGTGTGTATTCCAGAAAGTAAGACGATAATTCTGTAAACTAGAAAATTCTTTCTTCGGGTTACTATGCTTATATTTTGTGCTTTCATTATATGACAGAGACAAAAAAATTTTATTTAACTCTAACTTGAATGTTATTATTAATATCATGGATGAAAATTGTAAATTTCCGGATACGAAATTTAATAGCGATCGGAAAAATAAAAGTAGCTCACTTACCTCTCGGTCAAGTTGGCAAAGCCCCAGATATCGTACCACGCCTGTTATGAGCACCACAGATTCAAGTTCTGCATTACTATTCTAGTTTTGAATTATACTCAGATTAGATTGGAAGCTCAAGTTGTGAAATCCTTAGATATCGTACCATCCCTACTTTAAGCACAATAACTTTCAATTCTACAACATTAATCGAGTTTTGAACATATATCACATTAGATTGGAAATTCAGGTTGATATCGTACCATCCATGATATAATCACCGTAGATTTCAGTTCTTTATCACTAATCGCGTTTTGTACGAATCTCACATTAGATTGAAAGCCCAAGTTGTGAAATCCCTAGATCATTCCATCCCCAATATAAATACTATAGCTTTCAGTTTTACATCCCTAATCGAGTATGGAGCAAATCTCACATTTGATTGGAAGCCTAAGTTGTGAAATCCCCACATATCGTAAACATTCATGATATAAGTATCGTAGCTTTCAGTTCTGCATCACCAATCGAGGTTTGAACGAATATCGCATTGGAATGTAAAGCTCAAGTTGTGAAATCCCCAGACCTAGACCTACAACCGAGAACTATAAAAAGGCATTAATGATTTCTCTAAATATTTGAAATGGAAGCTATTAATAATGAAAATAAGCTATTTTAGCATTAAGCTTCCCTTAATTACGCCAAAGTGGTATCACTTGTATCTCCTTGTATGTTTACGCATATAAAAACGATTTGTTTATTTGAATGCGGACATTTTTTTTTTTATTATGGAGCGTTATTTTAAATAAATAACGTGAAACTCTCCAAAGATGCGTAAAAAAATTTCTTGTTGTTTAAATAAGTGTAAGAAAATAATTCAATTTTATTCTTTTTTTTTTATATGCCTTTGAGAAAGATTTTTTAATGTTGTTCTTATTAGAATGAACAAGAATATTTTATTGTAGAGACTAACCTCTAATAAGAAAACTGTTATATTTGATTGTTATATTAAAGTATAAAGAATTTTCTTAATTTATTTTTAGGATGTTATGCTCCTTTTAAATTATTATTTTTTATTAAATTGCGCCATAAATAAAATTTTCTTTTTTTTTTCAGATTTATGAGTTTGTTTATTCATATATTTGTATCTTACATCAATTCACAGCTTAAACTGAAGCGGCCTAACAGTAATTTCTTAACTGATAAGCTTTAATTAAATTCGAACAGCAATACAAACCAACAAGCAAAAATTTAATGTGTATTCCAAAAAGGAACACGATAATTCTGCAAGCTGGAAAATTCTTCCTTTGGGCATATGTTGGCTTATGTTGGCTTACTTCATATGTTGGGCTTTCATTACATGACAGCGATAAAGAATTATTTTGTAAAATCAAACTTGAATGCTAATATTAATGTCAGAGATGAAAACTGTAAATTTCCAGATATGACATTTACTAGAGATCAGAAAAATAAAATCAGCTGCTTTACACGCCACCCCCTCCCCCTATATCTCCTACGGGGGCCTGAGGGCCAAGTGAGTAGCGCTCTAGCTCTCAGTACCACAGGTTGGGGGGTCGAGTTCCGGCGGTGCCATGGATGTTTGTAATGGTTCGTAATCTGCTTTAAACAGTAGATCCCGGTCTAATATGATGGTAACAAGTTGTAGGGATAGTGTTACTCACGTCCGTAGCATATCTTCAAGCTACACGTGCCCCCGGGTAGTGCCAAATGATCAGCGGTGCTGACTTTATTTATAGCATAAAGATTAGCTAACTTTGTATTGCCACCTGCATTAGAACAACATGATATCTCGCAAAGCTATATATCTATGCAATGCTGAATCTGCTACACAACTTCCATACTAGTGGCAAATGACAGAACTTTATAACCAGATGAACAACCAGTGTGATTGTGACAGTGGAGTATGTTATAGAGTAATTTTTATAATTGGAAGAATAATAAATTTTTATTTTAAATACAGATAATAATAATAGATTTGAAAAATAAGACTTTATTAATTCGTTGCAATTTTA
>BPLQ01012395.1:0-97544 GCA_021605075.1 Caerostris darwini | reverse complement strand
CAATGAACTATATTAAATGGCTGAGAGTGGAGGTAATGGACACAATTGATTGAACGAACGCAAAGGATTATGTCATTACCGGCGAGATACGTTTGCAAGGTAAGGCCTATTCTAAGAAGTGAAATCAGATAAAGTTTCATGGAGTGCTAAAAACCTTCTTAAAAAAAAGTTCCCTATTTTTTGACAATGTTTCTTTAAAATTATAACGATTCTGTTATAAAAATCATAAATCATTCATAATAATTAGTTAAAAAAACCAATTTTTAAATAAGCATTTTTATATAAAATCGCAACGGCTTTGAAAAGTTAATTTTGGACATTTGTCTGCCTTATCAGATGTCTATTTTATTTAAAAATATAGAGTAATTTTTGGAAGTTTTTCAGATTTTAGTGAAAGATTGAAAATGGAATATGATGCAGCTTTAGTTTAATAAAAATATTTAAATATTAGGACGTATTTTATTCAATGTTTTCTATTTTATTGAAGTTTAGAAGACCAGGTCCTTTGGCAAAAATGTGCTATCCTGGATTTAGATCTACGCAATGTGTTTAATGATATTACTTGTCAAAAACGTGCTTCTTTATATAATTTTGCCCAACAAAGCAGATGTGGTTGTTATCTTCATTAAAATGTGTGAGCTTGTTTGAATTAAGTCTATATATCTTTTGTCATAAATATAAAAAAAAATGATAAATATAATCAATTGATTAATCATATTATACTTATTGAGAGAAAAATATTCCTTTATACATATTTTTCTGGATAAGATGTTTATAAAACATGTTCTATAGAGTGAAAATAATTTTATTTGTTGTTTTTATAATTATTATATCACGAAGTAACTGTCTGTAAATTAGAATCTGTAGTTTTTAATTTAATCACGTAAATACGATAAATCTGATAAAATGGCACATAAAAAAGTTGAAAGGTATTATCTCAAAAATATTTAATTAAAATTTAATTTTAATTAAAAAAGTTAATAATTTAAAAAAGCAAATTTTTGAAATGTAAAATGCATTTTTTATGATGATATTTCTTTCCTTTTCTTCTTTTATACTGATATTTAACTTTTTATAAAAAAATGAATTAAAGGAGACTCTTAAGTTTTGAGCATCATTTTAGATTATTAGTTCATATTTTTATAAATCAAAATATATGACTGGTGAATTTTTTCTTATTTAATTCGACTAAATTAAGAAAAAAAAGACCATGAATAAAACACCCAAAGAGATAGTGTAATTTCAAAATGCCTTTCTAAAAGTATGGTAAATTTAACTTGCAATAGTTTTCAACAGTTTGAAATGCAGTGAAAGTAATTCTTTAAATTAACGAGATGGTCCTCAATCGAAAAAAAACCCCATTATTAAAAAGCTGTAGATATAATGAAGATATATAGTATTACTTTGTTTATTTGGGAAAATTTCTGTACTGAACTTATGTTTAAACGTGGAATGAAATAGATTTTTATAATTTAGTCACTCGGTTTCACCACCAGGAATTAAGATTAATAAATTTTCTCTAGGAGAAAGTTATTATTATTATTGTATCCTAAAATATTTATTTTATTTTTTAAAATTTTATATTTCTTATATATATTTATATTGTTTTTGTAATATTTAATATTTTTATAGCGTGTTCCACAAAATATACCGACAGTAGTCCGTAACAGGCAGACAGGTAGTGGGCTTATGCCCCTATAAGACAGAAATTTTTGGATTGTAATCTTTTGGATTATACATTACAATCCAAAAAAACCACAATACAAAATTATCTTATTAGACTATTGATACATACTATTACATTCATCATTAAGTCTTTTGTGCGCGTCGCTCTCAGATTCTGGCACACAGTATTAGGATTTATAGTTCTTAAATAGCCCTGTTTATTTAGGGCTATTAAAAAGAGAAGAAAATGATGTCATACTGATTGAGTAAATTTATCTTTTTTCTTTTGGATTACATTCCATGTGTATCATAAATGACGGTCAATTCTTCCTAACATGACTTTCAGAACGCATCACTTATCATAAAGAATAGCTTAAAAGGACATTTACGTATTTCTCAGCCAAGAACAATATATGTAAAAAAAATAGCATTCCAAAATAACAGTAATAATTTTCTCAAATAGTATTAGTATAACATCTCCAAATCAGAAAAATAGCTAGTGTGATAATCTTTCTAAATTAGTGTGGAAGAAAGCGAATGTAACAGTTTTCGGAAACAGAAGACATTCCATCACATCAGGATCTTTTATCAACAGCCGGAACGTCATTCTTATTTTTCTTAATAAAAAATAAATAGTAAGAAAACCCCCAAATACATAACTATACTCGACAATTTGTCCAGAAACGATTTTGTAATGGTGCACACAATAACAAATGTATCAATATAAACGAAGAATTTCTTCGCCACTATCAATAAATCTTCAATTTTATTTTGAATTTAAATATAAAATATTTTATTTTAGATTCTAGTACTCTTGTACTTGTGCGCTTGTACTGCAGCAAGTGCCAAAGGAGGAGCCAATGACACGACTACCACTACTGCAAAGCCTGAAGCCTTATTGCCAGAGGCAGCATCTAGCCTAGTAGAGACTTCAGTCAATTTAGAGGGACAAGAAACACGACCGAAAGCATCCAGCCATGTTTATTCGCAGGGTGGAAAAGGTTACTTACAGCAAGAATCAGTCTACAGCAATTATCCCCAAGAAGGTAATTTATCAGTATATAAATGTTTTTATCAGGATATTTGACTTACAAATATGCATATATATATATATATATGTAACATTTTTACTTTTAAAAAGATAAATATATATTTTAGGAGGAATAAAAAAGAAATCATGTGAGAAATTGGTAGACGATTACATTACTTCAACTTTTACACTTAAGGGAAATTTTTTGTAAACCAATTTTATGAATTTTACTCACTTTAACTTGTCACATGATCAACGGAATAAAAGGTGGACCTAGAATAAAAGTGTGCACGAGAGAAATAATTTCTAAGAAGTGTAAAGAATGCGAGTAAACAGTAAATTCCTCCAAATACCATTCCTGGAGGCGCTCAAAATAGTTGTTGTAAAGTGTAGCAATCCCTTTCTTTCCCGTGATATACTCTGATTATGTTTTATATATGCCCTTTTACTGATGAATTCAGGTCAGAACACCCAGCATTCGAAAACAGCAATAAATATGAATAGCACATTAATACATGTGAGAAGTGGCTAAAGGTAAACTAAGTGTCGTAATGATGAAACATGGGATTATTTGACTTTGAGACTTATCAGTCAATTTAATATTAAACTTAAGAATAATAATAAAAAAAAGTGATTATGGATTAACTCGGTATTATTCATAAAAAACTCTGATTTCCATGAAAAATCGTATTTTTGCATCGAAATATGAGAAAAATAGAATCATATTGTCTTAAATTTGAACGACATAAAAATCATATAAAAAACGTAATTCATTATTCCTTTTTTTCCAGAGCAAGCTTATGAATATGGTAAAAGAATAGCTAACTATTACAAAGGAAATGACGACAATAATGCCTATCATATTCAACAACAACAAGAAGACATCCACTACCCACAGTCAGGATACTCCGATTCTCAAGGACAGTATGAACAACAACAGGTTAATGGTTATGATCACTCAAGCAGCAAAGGAAGTTCTTTCCCACATATAAAGATCCAGAGTGACTCTTACGGTCAGGAGGATTACGGCAAAGACGGAGGGCAATCTTACTCCTATAAATCTGGTGGTGGCTACAAGGAACCCCAGTTGCAATATTCTTATGGAGTATCGAAGAAAGAATCATACGCACCTAATGATCAATATGACGCAAAAAGTTACGGCGGACAAGCAAGTTACAATTCTGAAGGCGAAGGCGCAGGCTATCAAGGAAAAGGTTATGAAGAGGTTTCATACAGTAAAGGAGGAATTAAAGGATACAGGTAATTTAGAATAAGAAAAAATTGCTTTGTATTTTGTATCTCAAGGATAAAATTCATGGTTTAAAGCCTTTCTTGGGAAGAAACTAAGATATGCAAAAAAAAAAAGTTTTTAAATAAAATGGCGTATAGTTTTTGAAATTTAGAATTTATCACTAGTCCTGGTTATTCCTAAAATAAATTTAAAAAAATAAGTGAATTTTTAAAAACTGTTCTTCAGACTTAACTGATTAAAGCTATAGCAATAGAGATAAAATGTTATATTTTTGACATTATGTTATAAAAAATAATATTTTCTTGTTAAAAAAATGTTAGCAAAATACTGAAAGTAAAATAAGTATTTATTTGTTACTAACATAATTCTATATGAGTTCTATACGAAAGCTACTTTGAAAATTTGGTACAAAATTAAAATGCGTGGTTAAAAATTTCAACCTATAACTATCCCATTTTTAACACCTTATATTTTAAAGACATAGCTTGAAAATGTATAGCTATTTCTGAATTATAACTTTAAGAGAAAATTGCAAGACACTTGATTAAACGAACTACAAAAAAATCTCACCAAAATTCTTTACGTAAAGCCATTTTGTGACGAATTATAACTAAATACCACTAGTAAAACGCTTTTACATTAAAATGATAAAAAATGAATTCATATTACAAAATTTTTTTAAAATAAAAATATAAACATTTAATTTCTTTAAAAATACCTCCTACAAACTTGCTTAAATTTGTTTCAGTTCTCCAGTCAGCCACGTTTCTCAAGTCAATGATTACGGCGCTGAAGGAAATGGTTATTCAACTTCTGGTAAAGTTAGCCATTTTCCAGTGTTTCCCAAAGAATCTGGTTATCTTTCGGGTGGACATAAAGAACCAGAATATTTACAGGAATCTCCTAAACAAATAGGGTATCAACAAGAAGCAGGATACGTTGCGGGTTCTGGTAAAGATTTAGGGTATCAGCAAGGAACAGGATATCATGGAAGTTCTGGTAAAAAGTCAGGATACCAACAAGAAGTAGGATATCATGCAGATTCTGGTAAAGAATTAGGATATGGACAAGAAGGTGGATATGTTTCTGGTAAAGAATCAGGATATGGACAAGAAGGTGGGTATGTTTCTGGTAAAGAATTAGGATATGGACAAGAAGGTGGATATGTTTCTGGTAAAGAATTAGGATATGGACAAGAAGGTGGATATGTTTCTGGTAAAGAATTAGGATATGAACAAGAAGCAGGATATAGCTCAGGAAAAGTTCTGGAATCTCATCTCTACCTCATACTGATTCAAAGGACAAAAAAGTTGCCGTTTTCATCAAGCAGATTGGTCATTCTAAAGCTGGAGATCAATATGGATCCAAGAATGGAGAAAGGCATGGTTATCTCCTTCTCCCTGTAGTTCCAGGACAGGCTGATGACAAAATCAAAATACAGACAACTGGTTATGGTGGAAGCGAATACAAAAGCGAGGGTCTTGATGGTTATTCAGCTGGCTATTCACAAAAGTAAGATATATTCAAACTGCTAATGAATTTAAATCGACCTGCATCCTTAATCAGTTAAGTTAGGATTGGTAATTCTTATAAATAAAACATTTAATCAGAAATCAGATTTGTAATAGGTAATTATATCTATGTTGTATTTGAAGTCGAATAATTTTTAAGCACAAAAGTTATCAATTGATGAGATTTTGTATTGTTATAAGTTTATCTATGTAATACAACTTGTTATATTTAGAAATATTTGCATAGATAGCTTATAATATCAAATAATAAATTTAAAAGGGATGTTTTTATGATAGACAGTGAAAAATACTGTGAGTTCTTAATTTAAAATTTTGAAAATTGAAACAGAGCAATAATCTTTTTAAAAGAAGATAAACGTTTTTAGGGATATTTTTTAACAATTCTTATGAAATAATATCTTAAACAAGCTATTCATCCCGAAGCCAAAGATTAAGAATACACTTAAGACATTTTTTTAGACTCAATTAAAAAAATTCATTGAATTTTAATGTCGTTTTCTAATTTAATGTTTATATATCAAAAGGATGAATGTATATATAATCTTTTTTTAATTCTATGTTTGCAGACCAGGCCATGAAAACAGTGGGAAAGTATCTTACACTTCTTACTTCAAATCTGGTGCTTCTTCCTATGGCACAGATGCTAGCATTCCTTCTTATGGAGGAAATTCTAAATCCTACGGAGGTAACTCAAAGTCCTATGGAGGAGATTCCACAGCCGGTATTTCTGCCTATGGAGGAGACTCTAAATCTAGTGGATTAGGTTATGGGGGAGGTTCGTCATACGGAGACTCCAAATCCAGTGTGTCTGACTATGAAGGAAATTCTAAATCCTATGAAGGAAACTCTAAATCAGCCTATGGAGGAAATTCTAAATCCTATGAAGGAAACTCTAAATCAGCCTATGGGGGAAATTCTAAATTTCCCATCCCTTCATATGGAGGTAAATCTGAAAATCATCATATGGAGGAGATTCCAAATTATCTCTTGATGGTGGTGGTCATTTCGACCAAGAATTGTCTGGATATGCAGGACATTCTTCTGGTATTGGTGAAGCGGGTTATGGAAACGTACAAGCAATTAAAGAAATTCCAAGTTATGATACTCAATATGAAAGTAAAAAGGTTGGTATTAGAAAAAAACGTCGATTTTTCTCTTATATATCATTAAAAAGGTTACTTTACTTAAAATTGAACAGATTTTAAAACTAATAATTATATTGGTTTTGGTTCGATTCTTTATTAGTTAACTAATATATTTTTAACATGAATACAGCAAGAACAATTTAAATTTTAAAAAATCTTGAAATCCGAAACTTGTATTTTGGAAGAACATTCTTGAATGTTGAAAAGTTTTACATTTATATTTTAATAAGACTAAGAAAACTCTAGGTTATGTAATATTATGACGTACAATTGACATTTGTCGAAACAATCCGCTTAATTTAAATCGTTACTAAAGTACTTTTAATTATTTTTTATAGTATAATTTATTCATGAAAGAAAGTATTGAATATTTTCTAGTCATTTAACTAATTTAATTTTGATTCGATTTACTAAAGAAATTAATATTTACGCATGTCTTAAATAAAATGTTTTTAATTTATTCAGAATAAATTCATAATTATTTAATTCAAAATTAAAATATGTAATTAAATAATGTATTCATTTCAAAAGTTAATTGCACCCCTTAATGCCATTTAAAATAAAATCATATCTTTGAATTTTTCAGGGTAGTTCCTATGGACATGTTGCCATCCCTCAATATGAAAAAGAACCCGTCAACTATGAAGGAGGAAAACCATCTTTGAGCCATTCTAGTGGTTATGGAATTAACGCTGACAATGTGAAGTACATTCCCGCACAAGTATACGAACACCAACAGGCATATGGAAAATCTGGATCCTACGATGTTTCATCTTCACCAAAAGTTAGTCAAGTTACTACAAAAATATGTTGCAATAGGATTTTCTTCAGTAATATCTTATAATATATTAAAAGACCTATTTTTAGCGCAATGTTAGTATATGCTGGATAGTACAAGAAGATTCTGGCGCGCGGTGCCACAGGTTTCGACTGGACACGGATGTTTGTCGTGGTTCGGAATCCACTTTAAATAGTAGATCAAGGTCTAATAGGACTTTAGAGCATTGGGTGTAGGACTGACAACTCTACCCTGTAAAAAGAAGCCCTGTCTAGAAATCTGGCAGTTGGCAGACAACCTTGGTCCACCATGGGCTGTAGTTCCAGGAAAGTTAGAGTTAGTTAGTACAAGATGATAGAGCACTTTAAATAATCGACTCGATGGCATATCCATTGTCAAATTACCTTGAAGTTTTTGATTTTTTTTAACACTACATAAGAACTCGGTTTTTAATTTAGAAGGCATTAGTTCTCTTCATTCTTTGGAAAATACAACTTCATTTTTTGGAACCATTGGCCCTCAGCTCTACTGAAGTTGCAATTTTATGCTCTTCATCACGAACTTATAAGTTGATGATATGATGTCGTTGGTTAAGTGACTGACCAATGCAAAAATTATATAATAAAATATTACTATAATAGAATATAAAGTAATTACTAATCTATGACTTTTTACCCAACTCACTTTTTAGAATTAGAAATTTATTCTTAATTATTCTGTAATATTTTCTTTTTTTATTGGCAACCATTAATGTTTGCTTCTATATTCTCTACACAAATAAAATAATATTACTTTAAAATAATAGATTAGTAAAATAAATTATTAAACTAATTGTAATGGCATACAAATTAAACCTAAGATATTCTTAATAATTCAATTTAGCTCCTCCAACAAAAAAAAACCCCATTAACATGTTCAAAAATGAGAAGTTTACACCAAAAACATTGTATATAAATTAGTTGAAAAACAAAATAAACAACAATCTTTACTGTCAATCTTTCAATCAGTAGTGTATAGTAACATTAAAATATGCCTTCTATTTTAAAGGGTACTCCATATGTTAAGGAAGTGCAATCCCATAACGTGCACAGTTCTTATTCCCCATCTCAGAAAGGATCGTACGATGGTGGTCACGTAAGCAAAACATCTGTCAGCTATGGAAAGCAGATTGCTGCACCCGTGAAAGAAAAATACAGCCAACCAATAGGATATGGAAATCAAAATTATGGAGCAGAAATCGGTTCACCTTACATTGTTTCCTCAGCCGAAAAACACGTAGATATTCAGGTGAGATTTTGATTTGTAAGGAAAGAGAAAGATTTTGCGAAAGTAGCAAATATTTTTTTAATGAAACTACCTAAACTGAATATCTAATATTATTTTTTTCTCGCATTACGTGGTCCAGTCTATGTAGGTAATAATTAACTAATACTATGATAATCGTCAACGTGGTTTATCAATTCTTATTAATCTTAGTTATATCATAGTTATAGAAGATTAAATAGAATTTAAATGAATCAGCTTAAAAGCAATAATTTTCTGCAATATTAAATCATTTTCTTAATATTTTAAATATTAAATTTAAATGGTCCAGAAAATTCATTTTAATTTCCAAATTATAATTAGAACCCTTCACTTTCGAAAAAAAAAATCTGATGTGCCAATTTAAAAACTAAAAAGCCACTCTTTTTACAATGTTAAGAAAAACTTCACAAAACCTAAATAATTTTATGAAAATTTAAATCCTTAAACTGATAATCTTTTTAAGAAATAATTTATTTTTAGCATTTTAAACTCACCTAATCCAATTAATTTTTTATGAATCTAACGCAGTCGTCTTCGAAATCTACAAAACATTCGATGAACTTATTATTGTAATTGTATTATTGTCGATTATTGTAATTTTACTAAGTGATAATATTACATTATTAAAGGAATTGTATCTGTTGCTGAACTTTTCCAATGTGAAAAAACCAGTGATTAACCTTACTGCAGTGGTTAAAATCAATACGAAATTAATTTTCCGTAAATTGAAATTTGAGTCAAATTTATTGTCAAAGAATCGATAAAAGCTTTTAAAGTCCATATATTCATCAATAATTTTTTATTCTTCTATTCCTAAAAAATATCTCTATCTTTATATTAATTAAATTATAAAATATAAATATTGCAAACAATAGTAATTTAACTATTTTTTTCCCAATAGGGCAAAGGATTTCCTCAATTGTCTTATGGTTCCTTCACTCCCATGATCAGTCCATATGGCAGCGTGGTAGACTTTTCTCGCAGTGCGAAACAAGGCAAAAAAACCGTTGTGTCCAGCAAAGGTTATGGCGATGGGTACAAAAGTGTTGGAGCACAACAGGGTAGCTACGGACATTCTAAACAAAGATCTTCATCTTACGGTAGACCGAAGTCCTTCGCTGTCGTTCTTCAAAGGTCGCAGGGTGGAGGACATGGAGATGGTTACGGATCTGCGTATTCTGCAAGTACTAATAAAGGAGGCATCAAAACTTCGTCCCACGGTTACAGTGGAAAAGGATTTCAACCCATCATTCCAAAATATAGGTGGAGCCATAGGAGGAGGTTCAGACTTGTATAGTTATACTGGTTTACCAAGTTACTCTACGCTTAGTTATACGAAAAGTTCCAGTAGGAAATATTAGAAAATGATTATGTTTCGGAGCTTATCTTTGTTATCTTTGTGCAAAAAGCCAAAATTAACAAAAATTTTAACTATTGGGTCTCAAACGTACGTGTGTCGTAATTTGAGGAGAAAATTAAATTTATTATTTACTTTGTGCATATATGCATTAAATTTAAGCAAGAATTTAATTTAGAAAAATTAAATTTTAATTGTCTTCCTAGAAATAGTTCATCTTGTAACTAGCATCTGTTCTTAAAAAATTATCATTTTCCTAGAAAAAAACCAAACCATTTTCCAAGTTCAGCCAAACAAAATTTAAAATTGATCCTAAATGTTTTGCTAACTTATTTTTACTCAAATTATTTTTTATCTCAAATTTTAGAAATTTTTTTCTAAAAATAAATATAAATTAATTTTAATTTAGTGTAAAATGTTAAAATAAATATATATTTAAGCAAAACAATAATATTTTTATAAATTTTAAAACCAAAAATAAATTTAAAATAGGAGCAAGTTAATTTTTATAATGAATCGATATATATTTATAATAAAAGACATTTAATGAAATAATGTATTATTGTTTTAGGAAAAAAAAGCCTTCTCATATTTGAACATGCAAAAATTTTATGTATTTTACAAATTATGAAAAGAAATTTTAATTCATTGATTTAAAAAAAAACAACTAATTTTAAATTTTTGAAGAAGTTACATTGCTTATTCTCTTTTAATTTAAATAGCTTATATTTGACTTTGGCTTTTGTGTACAGTTGAGACCAATTTTCACATGTCTACTAACATCCTAAAAAAATATTGCATTCACTATTTTTTCTACTGAACTAGTCTAGCTATATAAAATGTAAATGAATTTTGTAAATAGTTTGTGACGTTTTTGTATTGTTTTATGTGAAATAAATGTTGCATAATAATTTGTTTATCAATTATTTACCTCTTTGTCGAACAAATTCGTTGGAACAAACGAATTCTCAATTAGCAAGAGAAAAAAAGTGTCAATTAACAAAAGAAAATAACTTATTGCTAATTTCTTTTAATAATCTAAAAGAGATTAGTTTATTGCGCTTAACAACAAATTAAAAAATTTAAAATACAGATTCTAAAATAAGGAACAAATCCATTAATTTAAAAAGCTTTAATTTTCTATAGCATTCATTAACCTCCTTTAAAAAAAAGATTAAAGCTGGAGAAAAGTTAGCTGATTTGATTAAATTTTGTTATCGTGGTATGTATGATACTACAATGACAATAAAGAAAAAAAGTTTCCTCATTTTTAAATTAAATATGTTAATGCAATTATTAAGATTAAATAGAATTTAATCCATACCTTTGGTGGAATTTCAAAAGTGGCCAAATTTAGCTCTTTTATGCATCAGCCAAGTTTCTTTCAAATTTTGAAAAGTCCATAACTTGGAAGTATTAGATATTTTTGGTAATAACTATTTTATAACTATAGATTTGTTTTTATGAAAAAAAATCGAAAGTTTGCGGAACTTAAATGGCATCAAATCATACATGTTTTGCCATGCACTAAATCGCAATAAATTTTTATTAGTACTTTATATTTAAGCTATTGTTCATCAGTAAATAAAGTTCCCGGGAAACTTTTCTTATCAATTTTTAGAAAATAAACCAGAAAGAATTATTAAACAACATACAGAAATTGAATATTCTTGTTCGATTATATACAATTTTGCTATCATTTAATATTAAATCATTATCTATTGAATGATTTTATGACAAATATATTTATTTGAGAAATACTTTCTTGAGTAATATAAATATAGAACATTAATCCATCTTTCCCTGCTGCATCATTCGGTGCAACAGTAGATATTGGCGATTTTTGTATTACCCAGATATATAAAAATAAATTCAATATAAGATGATCTTATCTATCTATGTATTTAAAATATTGCAGTAGTTTCGAATAATTTTTAAACCAAACTATAATTTGATTATTTACAACAAATTTCTAATCATTTTCAGTCATTTTACTGGTATATATAAAACCTTTCACTGATTCTGAAGGATTGTAAAATTTTTCTAATGATTGATACGCGAAACTATTCTGGAGGGGAGCAATCTTTGCGTATTTCTTTTGCATTGTTAAAATAACAGTTTTATTGGCATAGTTTAAATAAAGAGTAAAAAGGAATGATGAGAGAATGCCCATTAATCTAAATAGTGCATATTTTTTGTGTAACTAATTTAAATAAAAATTAAATTTTAAATCGTAATTATTTCAAACATTCTTAATAAACTTTCTCCAAATTAAATGTAATAAAACTGAGTGAATCTACATCTGCATGTTCAATAATAGTTTAATAATAATGGTTAATACATATATAAATTATTTAAAAATATACGATATATATTATATACTATATATTTAAAAAGGTTTAATATTACGAATCCTTTCCCAAATTATACTTATGTGATTGTAGCCTTTTTCAATTCCTTCTATTAGCTCACACTCTCCCTATATATATCTTGTTAAAATTTTCAATCGTTCATAAAATACTCTTTATTCATCCACTCAAGTTCAAGTACATTTTTTTAACTTGTAGTGGATGACACTGGATGTTAATACAGTTTTTTCAAATATTCATTCAGTAATTAAATTTAATTAATTAATTTTAGTTTTTCTTTAGATTTAAGTTACATGTATCTACCAATAGATGGCGTCAGAGAAACTTAAAAAATGAATGAAAATTATTTATAAAGCACTTTCGGCATTATAGGGGGAAAAAAGTAGGAATTGACTTAAATTTTTTTTTTTATATATATTACTTGTTTTTACTTAATTCGAGGTTAAGAACAAATTGTTCTTTATTAAATTACAGAGGTCTTTCTCAAAACACATCAACACTTTATAAAGTAAAAAAAGCCACTTATTTCTTAAATTATCTGTTGTGATTCTTCAATTTTGAGTAGGAAACTTTAATATTCTTGTATTGTTAAAATCAAACAAACCAAACAATTTCATATGCCAAACAATGTCATAAACCAAACAATGCCACATGAGAGTAAAGGTTCTCTATTTTCCCTTATGAAAACAGCTTAAATTAAAAAAGGAATCTTAGTGGTAGACCCAATGATTAACATAAAATAATAAAGAATACAAAAAATCAACATAAAAATGCTAAAATTGCATAAACAAATGATAGTAAAAATCTCCGAGAAGTGAATGTAGAAGTTTTAATTTCTACAATGAATTTCCGAATTTGATGATATATTGCAATCATTATTCAGATATTAAAATCTTCTCGATTAAAAGTTTAACAGCTATCGCACTCCCGATAATTCTCCAAACAATCTATAATCACTCTCATTTATAAAATCAAGATAAATATTTTATTCACTAATTTTTTAGCGTCTTTAAAGTCCATTTTGATCAACCAGAAATGGGTTGAAAGATTAGCCCATTTCTCTTTATTTGATGAGATATAAAAACATATAAAACAGCTGCCCTGCTTTTTCGCAAAACTAAATAAATATCAAACCGCAAACATAATAAACAGCCATAGCACTCATAACAATTCACTTAAACGAGCACGAGTAAAATGTGGGAAGCAAGAGATAATTAAAACAATAAGATATAGGACTTAACGTTTTTTGTTGTTTGTTAAAAAGAAAGTAAACAACTTTATTTTCATGTAAGATTGCAGTGTTGCATTATTGGTTCTCTTTATTCGCCATTTATTGTTAGAATAAAATATATTCACAACAAGACAATATAATTTTTTCTTAATATAATCCTTATTTAATGTACAAATAATTATTATTGCTAATAGAATTAAAATCTTGCATAAAAATTTCCTTACTGACATTATCTCCAGTCATACTAATTATACGTAACAAGTACCTTAGTTGTAAAAATCAAGCAATTTTCAATTTTTTCTTAATACACTTATAATTCTAACAGAATATGATTTAACAGACAAATTTTACAGAACTTTACAGAAAAATTAAAAAAGAATTTGAAATTATGAAAATATAAAATAAAAGGACACTGGTTTATTTTATTTTGCACGTCCATATTAATAAAAAAAATGCCTTTCTATTATTATAGAGATTGAAAATAAATAACGGTTTTTGCAAAAAAAAAATATCATGGTCGAGAAATAAGTTATCTTTTTCTGAGAAACTAAAATTTCCAAAATTGTTCCGATATTAATTTTACTCATGTCAAAAATTATTAAAGCATATATTTACATTTATCCTAAATGATTAAGTGTACTTATTTTAAATCACATAAGAAGCATAAAATGAAAAGTTGTAGAAAATATAATTATTTTAAATGGCACGATTAAATACATTTTTTTTTATATAAAATACTTGTAATGTTGAACTTGTACTAATGTTGAACTTGGGGACTGCACAACCTTCTCAAGTGCTCCATGAATTGTTGTTTATATAGTTATGAAATATGTTTATTCAAAAATCAAATGAATTATTAACACCCAATATAAATACCATATTTTAGGTTAAATGAATATTTAATTTTTATTTTAATGAGAATTGGCTCCGTTAAATATTTTAAAATCTACAAAGGTTATATGAAATGGCAAAATTTGAAAACCAGTGATTTAAACCAATAAGTAAACTCAATATGCATTATTATGAAAACTGTATAAATTTTTAATTTACTGTGCAAATTAAAAAATATCTGGTAAAAGAAAGAATTCCATTATTTTCTTTGAGTAATATTGGTATTTCCATTACATCCAAGTTTCTAAATTGTAGGATGAGAACTCCAAAGAAGAGAGAAATACTCATACTAAGGCGAGTAAGAGCTCAAAGCTAATTCAGAGAACAAGCAGAAAAATTTTGTAATCGTGAAAGAAAAATTTTCAAAATTTATATCGAACTTCAATTTACTCATTTAAAAAACTATTAATACAGATACTTAAATTTGTCCCGGATGGATATATTGTTTATTCCAAATCCCACAACAAGCGTCAAATGAAATCTTTAAAAAAATTTAAACTCTTTTTAAATAAAATGATTAAAAATTAATGATAGAATCCTGTATATTTTATGTTAAATGCATCGCCAGAATGCCAAGTCGCCAAATAAACATAGTAATGAATGCCGTCGTTAGTTCAGCGGTGAAACTATATTACGCCAAAATCCATTACTAGGATGCCAAATAAACAAACAAAATGGCTGCCCAAGTTTAATATTTTTGAAAAACTCTATTTCGCCAAAATTGATCTCCAAAAATCTCTATTACACCAACATTAATAGCAAAACAACTATTATGTCAAAATTCAATCCTTAAATTGCTTTTACACCAAAATGTATCGTTATATCGGCAGTTTTTTTTTCTCTAAACGAAATTTTATTCTTAAAATTCGTTTACTTCAAAATTTATTGCTTTGTCACCAAATTTTAACACTGAGAAATTTTATGCCTAAATTGCCTTTACACCAAATTATATCGCTTTAATACCAAAATTTTACCACTATTATGCCTAAATTTTAATGATTTGTTTTTGCGCCACATTTTATCGCTGTAACGCCAAATTATTATATGAAATTTTTTTTTTAAACTTAAAAAAAAAAAAAAAAAAGTATTATTTTAACAGCTATAATAATCGCTACTACCATAAAATTACGCCAAAAAAATTTTTTTTTGAATTATTCTATAATTAAATTATTCCATAATTCGCCATTTTTTTCTATTATTCAAAAAATATTTCACATTTTTTCGAATAATTTCACATATTTCACACTGTCACCGAATGATAAAACAATATTAATAAAAAAGAAGAAGAAAAGAAAAATAACTTACATTTTATTCTGGTACATCCTTTGTTCGATGCGAGCATGATCTTTTCATTGCTTCACTAAAACCCGGCCTTACATATTCATATCAAATGAATGAAGAAAACAAGATAATCACAAATTCACAGAAAAGTCTAATTAAGTTCCAGTAGCTGTTTTCTTCTTGAACTAGCGCTCTGAAATTAAAAATTACATTTTTCTGCGCGAATTCAAACAGTTGCCACAAAACCTTAAATATTTCATCTTCAGTAAAAACAAACATCACAAAACAACAAAAAATTTAATGGGTTCGAGCTGCGTTTTCGCTGTGAACTAAAGTTCTAAATAGTAAAATTTTTTCGCACGAATTTAAATAACCGTTGTCACAAAACCTTAACTATTTCAATAGCATTAAAAAGAAAATAATTCTTTTATAATCAAATATAAGTAATTAATGTAAAAAAATCGTTTTTTTTTTTTTGCTTGTTTCGTATTTTTAATCAGCATCATAAAAATTGTTTATATTCTGTATCAGAAGTCGACATACGTTATAAACAATCTTGAATGGCCGAGTGGCTTGGTTTCGGTGCCGCAGGTTTTTCACGGCGGTGCCATGGATGTTTGTAGTGGTTCGGAATCCACTTTAAACCGTAGGTCAAATCGTAGAGCGTTTATATATTAAAAATAAGGAAAAAAACTGTTCATATATATATATAGTGATTAGTGTCCTCAACCCCATACCACTTATTCATCATCAAGGACAATCTCGGAATAATCAATAATTTATCGGAATAATTATTTAAAAGAATATATATTTCTGTTCTTATTTATTATGAATAAAAATTCTGCAAATTAAATTCAGAGTAGTAATAAAATAGTCATTAGAGAGTTTTGCATGACGTTTTTTGTCGTCCGGTATTTTTTTTCTTCCTAGTACGCATGCTCATAGGAAACATTGCATTATTGCGCATGCATATCGAAAATATTGCACTACTGCGCATGCGATTTGAAAGCGTTTTTGATAACGTACGTAAAATCAATATGGTGGCTAACTGAAGAAGTGATGAGGAATTAGACTAATATGAAACTCGGGAAGCAGAAATTAAATGCTATAGATATCATTTAAATAAGTTAAAATATTTTTTAGATTAGTTTAGGATCTTGTACAAAAAAGAAAAGTATATTTATTAAAAAAAAAAACATTTTTATTTTTCAGCGGAATCATCACCAATTCTATCAAATATATGCAATGCAGTAATGAAATATATTCTTGAAAAGAAAAGTAAGATGGGGGATATTTTTAAAGTTGAAAAATCAGTTTTATTTTAAATTTGTAATTATTTTTATATGCTGCCATGGAGTAATTTAAATATATACATATATTTAATGTGATCAATCAGTTACAAATGCAGCCCCCAAGTCTAAGTGTTTGCCCCAAGATTTAGTGGTATATGAAATATATAATTATGTCTTAATTGAAAGAAACACAAGTTCTGAGTGTTTAATGAGATGAGTAATTTTTACATATAAATTTAATTTTTAAATGCAAGCACAAATAATAATAACAATTTCTTTAATGAAGGTTATTTGCTGATGAGTCTTTCTGACATGCCATGAAGCCAGATATGGTTCTTATGTAAAAATAATTTTTAAGCATGAAACTCCAATAAAAAATTGCTGTGAATTCATTGATTTGTTTGGATGATTATTTATGAAAAAAAAAAAAAAAAAAATTTTAATCTTATTTAATGGAATTTTTCATAAATATAATCAATTTCACTTATGTATATAAATATTATTTTTAAAATTATTAGAATTTTTTTAATCTAGGCTTTTCTCTTATAACATGTACATATCTGCTGCTAAATATATGTCATGTATAATATATTTTTAAAGCTATTACAATAAGAGACAAAATTTTTTTAAAACACATGTTTTAATAAGCAAAATATTGCTCTAATTTAAATACTCAATTATAAAGATGTATCAGAAATTTTTTTTTTCTGTCATACTTTTCACAAGTTATACATTATATGTATTTAAGTGTACTTCTTCTAATGATACATAAATTGAATGATATTTTATAATAAATTGAAAGTGTACATAGTAAGAATATTATATAATTATTTAATGAATTTATTATTTTACTTTGAAGATTGTTCTTTACTGAAAAAACAACAAATTATGTTGAAGTTATTTTTTAGTAATTATTTCCAGCAATTTAATTGTAACTTCGTGCTGTTTTTCAAAAAGATGCACCATTTCTTCATCCCTTTTTTGATTCCTTTCAAGTTCAATATTCAGTTTTTGTTCTTTTAATGATAGTCTTTTTTCTTCTAAACGCAGTCGTTTCTCTTCTAATAGCAGTCGTTTCTCTTCCAGCTCTAAGTTTCTTTTTTTATGATCAGCCTCAGAAGAATGCTTTTGTTTTAAGTATTTTAATAGATTGGCATTGTAATTTCTTTTTCTTTGCAAAACTGAAAGAAATTATATATTAACTAAAATGAATTTATAGTCGAGAAATTAGAAAAAAAAAAAAAAAAAACCTTGATAAAATATATCAATCAAATTACCTGGTGAAAATTCAGTTAAATCGGTATGCTGAGTATTATTTTGCATATCATTAATAGATTCAGTTGGCTCACAGTCCTCTGCATTGTCTGTGAAATAAAAACAGTGGGAAATTTGTACATAATTCATAATTTTCGAATATTGTACACAAATTTATACATAATTCATAATTTTCGAATATTGTACACAAATTTGTACATAATTCATATTTTTCGAATATTGTACACAAATTTGTACATAATTCATAATTTTTCTAGTAATAATTGAAACTTGTACATAATAAAATTTCATAATTTATTTCCTAAAATTCCTGCCTTATATCAAAATATTTGAATTTTTTTGTTCTACTGCAACTGGCAAAACACTTAGACAATTATCTTCAAATGCCATAAGGTAAGCGCTGCACCGATGTTACTCACTTAACACTACCCAGGAAGTGCGTGCAGCTTGAAGATAAGCTACGGACGTGGAGTAACAATACCTCCGCAACTCTCTACGATCAAGCTAGATCTGGACCTGCGGTTTAAAGTGGATTTCAAACCACTAAAAACATCCATGGCACTGCCGAGACTCGAACCCGAAACCTGCAGGTACCGAGGGCCAGAGAGCTAGCCACTCGGCCATTTAATCCCCCCTCCCTTCCCAAAAAAAATAACATTTGAATTTCATGTATTTTATAAACAGGAAATTAGAGCAATTTTAATTATATACAAGAAATTTTAAAACAATGTTTTTATTTTTTATTTTGTCTTTTAATATGATTATCTGAATTTTGCACAATAAGTAATTTTACCTTCTATATCCTGACTGGCATTTCTTTCATAATCTGCTGAATGTTCTGAAATATTTTCACTTTCTTTGCATTGAGCTGTAATAATAAAATTATTTTTAAATGCATTTATCTAAATTTTCTTTAAAAAAAAAGTACAAATTTAAAGAGTGATAAGAAAATTCTAACCCATTAAAAATTCCAAAGCTTCATCTCTTTTTTCAATGCCTTTTTGCATTGAGATTTTATCTTTCAAATTGAATCTGCTTTTTTGTTTCTTTTTTCGTTTTTCCATTAGTTGATTCATATTCTGCAATAAATGCTCTTTTTCAGAATAATGCTTTTCACATCCTGATCTTTTTACATAAGATAAAAATACGAATATAAATTTGAAAAAAAATAAAAATTAAAAAAAAAATTTGAATAATTTAATAGTAAAACTCAAATCATTATTTATATAAAAATTTGAAATTGAAACTTACATTATATTTTTGATATTGAAATTTACATTATATGAAATGCCATCTATTTACAATTAGAGATCTTGCTGAAGACAGATCCTTTTGATTCTCAGAATTTCAAAAGGATCTGTCAATTCCATTTTGGGCCTCAAACGCGTCAAATCTCGACTGGTATCGAAAACTAACTGAATGCGCCAGCTCACCCTGCATTGATTCTTCGTGACTTTTTCGCCAAAAATGAAACCCATATCGTTCCAGTATTCAGCATGATCCTTTGCTGATCGAGTAGAAATTTTGTATTCGTGGCTTCGCTCACAATTTCTTGGAATGCTGCCCATCTGAATGAGTCTTCGTAAGGATTAAGAGGCACTATTTCTCGTAATAAGATCAGATCATCCTTTACATTATAGCGAATACGTTTATTCGGCATTTTTCCCGTTCGAAGTACTTTTTATTTTATTCCGATACTGAATGTATTCAAGATAAACCGTTATTTTCCCCAGAAACATCAGTTTCTTATTCTGAAAGAATTATTCTATAAAAAAAAAAAAAAAAACAATGTAACCGTAACTTATAATAGGTTTGGAAATATTCTTTCTTGTGATTGGTCTCAATGCTTTCAGCTGCTTTCATTTGCAGCTGCTGTGTTTAAAATAAATTTCATTATCACTCCAAATTTTCTAAAATCCACCTCTGGAAAGACAATCTTAACTAAAGTTATTCTTACAAAATGTAAAATGAACAAAACTTCTTTTATATATCTTAGTACTATATATACGAATAACCCAGATATTCTTGAATTTGGAATACTATTCAGGGAGAAATATTCTTCTCAGCAAATTAAATCTTAATATTTATGAATCAATATACAATAAACATATTTAGAATTATTCGATTGTAATACTGTAGTTGAATAGATGCTCAAACATCATTATAAACAAAACTTATGTTATATGAATGGAAATTTATTAAGCTTAAACATGACATCATGGAAATATTAGAATTACTTAGCATTAAATACAGTTATGAAAAGAAATTAAACTGTATTATAAAATATTTTTAATAAAAAAAAATAGACTGAAAAAGGTGCAAATGCAATACATTTAATAATTAAAACAAATATATAACAGTATTAAATACGTACTACATATATCTGAAGCTAAAATCATGCAGCATCTTAACAAGTACAAATTACAGGTACAAGTTATTAATTTGAAATAGCCTTTTGAATTGCAAAAATAGGAATTAAAAATAACTGAAATATCATTAAAATCAGATTGTTAATTTGAAAATATCAGCATAGTATTTTTCATTAGCATAAACTTGGCGGGAAATTTTTACAAAATTAAAAATAATTAATTAACATTATGTATTACATATCATGTATATACATCTAATTACATTATTATTTAAAAGTACATTATATAAGTTATAACTTACATCGAAAGGTAAAGCTATATGTTTCGACAATGTCTGAATTAGAAATGAATAGCTGTTTTAGATAGAAAGAAAAGCAGATGTTTAAATTGAGACAAAAACAACAATGCTAGTCATAACAAAGCAGCTGCAAATAGAAAATGGTCTTTTATTTATTTTTTTATTCTTTGCATGTTTTGATACTCCATTTCTTTTAGAATTTCATTCTTATTCTTAAAAGAATAAATAATATATTTGTTCTTAAATGAATAATATGGAAAATTCTTAGAAGGGGGGGAAAATTTTAAAGAGTAATTAAAAAAAAAAGGTCGAAATGATTTGCATACAATTTATATAATTTTAAGAGCAAAATTGTGAAACAAATAGAATTAAACAATTATTACAATTGTACAAATAGAAAGATTTAAAAAACAATGCAATTCTAAATATTCTGCGAATATTTGAAGATTTATTGAAAAATATGGGGCTCTCATTGCCATACAAAGATTAATAGCAGTTAGCAAGTAGAGCACAATCACATATAGGATACATTTTGCAATTTTTTGCATTACACACACATATCATCATCAAAAAAAAAAAAAAAAAAATTTCCTCTGCTTTCGCTTGAAGTATAAATTACTGCATGGATTGCTTGATAAAAAGCTAAACCCCTTTATTTATTTATTAAAAATAATATTTAATTAAATTAATTAAGACAATTTTTTTTATTAATGTTATGTATTCTCAGTGACAGATTTTTGGGTAGCGTATCTATCGCAAGTCAGATTGAGCTTTAATGATGTTGCTTTATTTTAATTCCGTAGAATATTTTTGTTTTCATTTCATTTACTTCATCATCATGTTTTTTGGTCCATGTCGCTCACATTAATATTGTAAAAAAAATAGTACTACACCTTTAATGACATTTGTAATTTTGATAAAATATTCACATAAATAGTTGCGTTTGAAATGGATTGAAGTTAACTAAAAAAATATACATATATTTTACATATAGCTTTGTCATATAGCTAAATAGTTTTTAAAGAACATTTTAATATTTTTTTAAATATAACTTTAAAATTTTTTTTATTATTTTCTATTATAAACGCAACCAATTTTATATTAAATCAAAGACAGATACAATTCTGATTTCAAGAAATAAATTATTCCAATTGTTTTAGTAAAGCAAATGATTAATTTTATTTATTATTTAAATCATAAAATGTTATAAAAAATAACATGCTCATAAAAAAACTATTGATGTTTCTTTAGTTTTATTTATTAATATTTCATGAATTTTATATAATTTTTTGGTGCAGAAAAATATTGAACTAAATTATTTTTTAAAGAATGTAACAAATATTTTTAAAATAAAAGCATCTGGTAGAATGCACAAAAAATAGGAATTTGTTTAACTCTTTCACATACATTTTTCATGATTGTGCTGCCATCTATAAATAAAAGTTAACACTAATCTAAAAATTTTGTTTCATTCATTTAATACATAACATATATGAAAATAATTATGGATCAGGCTAATAAAGCCTTATCCTGAGAAAAATTTAGATGTATTTTAAGGATTTTTTAAAATTATTGTAATAATTAAAAAGAAATGTTATTTGGATTTATACTTTAATTTAAAAGATTTTAACCCTAATAAATTATTCCAAAAATTAAATAGAAAAATTATATAAATGATATATCACACAGTTATGACTTCTAATTGTCTTGTAAAACCATATTTTGCAATTCATTAATTATGATTAATATTAGCTGCTCGATAGTTAAAACAGATGGCAGCACGGTGAAGCTTTAAAATTCGAATTTTCTTGTAGGCATGTTTGATTAGTAAGTATATAAAAAAAGTTCAAAAATAAAAGGTTTGAATTTATATTCAAAATAAATACATCAATGTTAAAGAAAATTATTTGTAGTTAGTGAGGATTTTTTTCCGAGAACAGAACTTGAATTATTCCAGTATATTCAGTTATTTTTCCAGTGCTTGAATTATTTATTTTATAAAAACGATTATTAAATTTAAAAAATCATTTCAAATCAAAAATAATTTATAATTATGAGTGAAAGGAAGGTTAAAAATAATAAAAGCATTAATTTTTTTTTTTACCTTTAAATTTGTTTTAATTTAATCTTTTTGATAGAATATATTTTCTTAATAAAATTAAATAAACTTTTATATTTTAATTAATCTGCAGGTTTTAGAGTAATTACTATTAAATTTTTATTGATTTGATTTATTTCTTAGTAGTACCGCAAAAGAAAATTAAAATAATGTGTAAACATTTTGTGAATTAGAAATTACCAGATCTTTATTTATTTTTCTATTGCAGCTGGTAATACAGAGACATGTTATCGTTATGCCAAAAAAAAAAAATAAAAAAAATACCAGTTATATTTTAAAGTAATTACTAGAAAATAATACTTGAATAATTAAAAATAATTACTTGAATAATTTGAATAATTTCTCGATGATGTTAAAAACAATACAATATATCCTATATTTTTCTGTGCTGTTTAAGTCAGTTATTGATTTGAGTGTTTATTTATTTTTCCCTCATTTTAACTTTGATAACAAATTGGCAAATTAAAAACTTCGTGGTTTTTTTTTTATTTACCGAATAGGAATTGAATTATTCACTGCGTAAATTAATAAATTCAGATTACAAGAAATTAATGAATCCAAACATAATATTAAATAAATATCACTACGAAATATCTGAAATACACTCAAGAGCCAAAACATTATGACCACCCCTACATTTTGCAATGAACTCGCCTGGATGACGTGGAAGACACGTGATCAGGTGGAAGTGGTATTTAACTGCTGCTGGAGAGTCTGAAGAATCATTCTTTCACTTACTTCTGTGTGTGATGGGAAAGGCTGCGGATCTAAGCGACTTTGATAGTGGGAAGATTGTTTCGAAGTTCGGAACAAGTATTTCTGAAACTGCACGACTCGTGGGTTGTTCGCGATCTACAGTTGTTAGTACTTATGTAAAGTGGATGAATGACGGTGAAACCATCAGTAGACGACATGGTGTTGGACGTCCACACGCTATCAAAGAAAAAGGTCGTCGGAGACTGTCTCGCATGGTGAAGCAAAACCGGAGCCAGACAGTGGCTCAGCTGACAACCCAATATAATGCAGGGCCAAGTAGAATAGTATCGGAGCACACTGTTCAGCGGACACTGTTGGATATGGGGCTACGTAGCAAACGTCCAATTCCTGTGCCTTTGCTCATCGCCAACTGCGCCTGCGCTGGGCCCGGGAACATCGTGACTGGTCCATGGATCAGTGGGAGAGAGTTGCCTGGTCAGATGAATCACGGTTTGTTATTCATCACGCCGATGGCCGTGTCAAGATACTCCGTCTTCCAGGCGAACAGTTGCACCCTCAATGTACAGTAGGTCATGCACAGGCCGGTGGTGGCGGTATTGATTTAGTGGTTGTGGTAGAGCAGACCATGAATGCTATAATAGAACATCATTTTCCAATATATGGCCTGTTTTTTTGGAAATGGAATGTTCCAACAGGACAACGCCCCTTGTCTTTAAAATTGTGTTGGAGTGGTTCCAGGAACATGATGCTGAATTCCAGTTAATGTCCTGGCCGCCTAACTCACCGGATATCAATCCGATAGAACACATTTGGGATGTCCTGGGACGGCAGCTAAGTTCAAAGACCACCAATAGATATCTCGATTTGGTGACCGTTCAAACATCTGGTGCCAATCCGTCTCCGGCTATCTAAACTTTTCCATGCCAAGGCGGGTAAAAGCTGGATAAGATGGGCCAACTTTAAAATTGACAAAAATGTTTTGGCTCTTGAGTGTATTTGTTTATGTTCCATTAACCAGTAATTGTTATTTGAACCTTCAAATTGTTTAATTTATCTCATCCATTATGTACATTTTTTTATTCTGTAAAGCTACTTCAAAATAAATACTGCAAAAGGCAAAACAAAAATTTATGCTAGTTGATAATTTTGGACTATTTTGTATAGATCTGTGCTAAAGAATGGATCTTCTTTAAATCTGCAAATTTTAATTTTTCCATTGGTGAAATAATGGAAATGATTTAGTAATTCAATAAATCCTATATATAGAAGTTTATTATCCTGATTCTATTAAAGGGTGGGTTTTTTTTTTTTTTTTTTACACAAGTTAAAAACGCATACATAGCGATAATAAATAAATATATAGATAAAATAAAAGTGACGTTCAACCATGTTGCCATGAGAAAGAAAATTTTGCTAAGCAAATAAAATGGATAAGATAATTAAAATAAAAACACTGTAAAGTACAATAACAGAAACCAATAATCTAATAAATTATAACTATGGTAACACAATCAGAAGCTAGTACATTGTTCCCATTTAATTATTTGCTTGTATAAAATCTGTGATAAAGATTAAAGTAATTTTAATTTTCTATTGTTATTTTTATTTACTAATTATATACTGTATTCTATTATTATTTATGAAGTATGTTTTGGTACTTTTCCGTTAGCGGACGTAAATTTAACGAAAAATTGATTTTTTGTCTTGGTGACGATGCAACAAACTGGCAATATATATAATTTCGCAAATAAAACAACTCATTTTCATAAAATGAATAACATATTTCATTTAAAACTAATTTTTTTCCATAAAAAGAAATATAAATTAAAGAAATCTGCTAACGGAAAAGTACCTATGTTTTTTGCAAGAGTAGTGAATTCTTATATAAACCGACCTCCATGGTTTAGCTTTAGAAAAAATTATTAAAAATTATCTGCTTTAGATACGGAAATCTGCAGCAAATCCTATATCAGTAATCTCTCACCGCATAATTACGTCTTATAAAAGCTTCTCATGAAACTGGTGGCGTTAGTTGAGTTATTGCTTTCATGCTGTGAAACCCACGATTTTATTGAGTTTCCCTGCATTTGATAGGTGCATTCATTTACTGTTTGTCTGATCTCGAGTTTATTTTCATTTATTAGAATTTTTTAAAAATTGTTTATTTCAAAAATAAAATATATTAAAAGAATATCTATACACAAAAAACACCAGGGAATAGGATAAAATATATTTACAAATATTTAAAAATTACATAAACTAAAAATTAGTTAAAATTAATTTAAATTAATTAATAAAAATTAATTAAAAATGAATTAAAAATATTTAAATTATATTGAAATTTAATTTTATAAAATATATTTAAAATTACATTAAAATATAATTTTGTAAAATATATTTAAAATTACAATTTTTAAAAAAATATAACGATAAATAAAAAATGATGTTATTCTTTTAGGCTCCTTATTTTTAAAATACTTCTCATAATATTTTTGTTCAGTTTATCTCAAAATTATATATAGAGCAGGGGTAATTATTTTGTATGAACATCAAGTGATTAACTTTTACATAAAAACTAATCAGAATCTTCTTATATAATTTTAGAAATCTCAGATATTGAGTTTAGATAATATAATTATCTTTATTAAACAAAGAAACAAAATGGTTATTTTCTTTTCCATATTGCTCAATATTTGAAATAAGACACATTTAACCATGTTGTACGTATCATTCAAGCCAGAAAAATTTAATGAAGTGAAATATTTCGTGATATAAAACATTCTCCGTTTCTTCTGAAGCAATTTAGCTAAATGAATGCATGATGTAATAAATTCTACTTGAAGAGTTATTTCATCCAAGCGTGAAACAATATCCGAAAATCAATGGCATGTATTATTATACACCTGTAATTTAGTATTATTCTGTTATACAATCAAAAATAAAATTGATGCAAAGACAAATTTTTGAAAATATTTATAATAGTAACAGCAATTTAATTTCCATTTCTATAACACATTAACATTACATCATAATATCGAAACAGCATAATTCTTTTCTCCTATTAATACTGGACATTCGATTTTCAAATCATTAGCCACTGTAAAAACAGTGATAATTGTTGTTTGGCTCGAGTTGCAACATGAATCGCACTCACTATTACACTACATAGATTACAATAATGTCTTTTACTGTATTTGCCATTACTATAATTGCTATAATTGTAATTACTAGACAGTCACATATGAGACTGTCAGTGATAGTAATACAAATCAATAGAAACATGCTTATCAAAGAATGTAGTATATTTTTCAGCAGGTGTTTATATTTTAGCAAGTATATTAAAGAAATTCTAACAAAATGAATCAATTTTTAATATATAAATAAGAAGGGAACAACTTTTTTATTGTTATTTTAAAAAGCTGATTCGCAAAAAAAAAATCTAGATTCGAAAGAAAAACATTTAAATTACATGCAATTTTAATAAAATTTAAATTCGTATCAGAGTCTAAAATACGTTCAAAAATTTTTTTCAAACTACCTAATTTTTGAAATCAGATAACATCATTCGTCTGTACTTTTGTGTAATAACATAAATTTTCTACAGCAAAATTAAAATAAGAAATTCCATTAAATGTCGTGTAAGTTTTTAGAACAAGAAAAAAAAAAAGTAATTAATGAAAATAGAAACAAATAGCTTACTGTATCAAGACAAAGTAAATAATCCGCTGGGACTATAACCGGTTACAAATAAAATTTAGAATTTAATTTCAGAACAAAACGCATAACAGCAATCTTAAAAAAAAATGTATTCTGCAGAATTCCAAACGATTTTCTTTTCTTGAAAATTCTCATTTTCACTTTGAAATAAAATTGTCTTTGCTTTCACCAGACGATATTTTAAAACAATTTTACATTATTTAAGTATTTTATTATATAATTATTAGCTTTGAAATAAATTTCAGTAAATATTATGTATAAAAAATCTCTGAAAATAATTTAAATATATATTATGCATAAAAATGCTCGAGAAATAATTTTTAAATAAATATTATGTATAAAAAAGTTAGTGAAATAATTTAAAAATTTTATGTATAAAAAAGTTTCAGGAAATAAATAAAAAAAATTTATAAGAATCGTTGAAAGTGGTCAAAGAAACGAAAAACTGATCAAGGGCACGAAAACGTAATCAAGGAAATGAAAACCTCTTTTCCTAAAACAATTCCCATAATTTAATGGGTGAAAAAAAAGATTGCCTTAATTATCATAATTAACTTTTTTAAACGAAATATAAAAGAAATCTGATATTAAAATCAATGCAGTTTCAGTATTAAGGTATGAAACATGTTCTCATGAATGAAAAATAAATTTCTATAGCAATTACGAAAACCTTTATAAATCCGTCTTTTTTGTCTCCATAGTATTTGACAGTAGAGGATAAATAACATTAAATCACAAATAATGTCATTAATCTTCCGATACTCTTGCATGCTTGGATGAAACTGTATTTCTTCCATATTAAACTCCTCAGTTACTTAACCCCAACTATTTAATTTGCTTCAGAAGAAATGACGAATGCCTTTTAGCACGAAATACTCCATTTTAATAAATTTTTCTCGCGTGAATGAAATGCGCAGTTAGCGATGAAAGGTATCATTAGATTTCTTGGATGAACTTATATAGATTCTGAAGGAAGTTCATTACCCTGAGATAATGCATTTTTAAAGTTCAGGATAAACTAATGAATTTATTTCTTCAATTTCAATTTTTCTATATAATATTGCAGAACGAATGATAGTTGATCGTGTACATATTATTTCATCATAATATTTTTTGTTATTTAACTACTATTCATTAGATTACTTCTTGAATATATAGAAAAATAAAAGCTAATTTCGAAATAGTAAAATTAATATGTTGCTCTTCATAAAAATAAATATTGATCTAGATGCTATGCAGCCCATAATTATTTATTAGTTGATTTGATTGTTTGATTACATTTTGTAAAAATTTCCATTTTTCATTTTCAAAAATTTCTTTACTAACACTAATTTATGTTTGGCCTGTGTTAAAACGATGATTTGGTGAAAATTTTCCGAGATTTTGGTTGTAATTTAGAATATTGTATCCCATAGGTAGTCGCCAATCTTGCAACCCGGAATATTATGCCAATGTTTCGCAAATTTCTTTAGGGCTACAATATTGTAATTAGAGGAATTCGTAACTTTTTTTCTGAATAATAAGGCTATTTTATTGTTACTTTATTATTTGCAGAACTTTTATTTATAGTAAATAAGGACAGAAATATTCTTTTAAATAATTATTCCGATAAATTATTGATTATTCCAAGATTTTTCATGTAACGTATGTCGGCCACTGACACAGAATATAAACAATATTTATGATGTTGCCACTGATGAGAATACGAAACAAACAGCAAAAACGATTTTTTAAAGAATTTATTAATAACTTATATTTGATTATGAAAGAATAATTTTCTTTTTAATGCTGTTGATATAGTTAAGTTTTTGTGATAATTATTATTTGAATTCGCACGAAATTAAGTTACTTTTTATTTTTAGAACATTTGTTCGCGGCGAAAACGTCGCTCGAACGCATTAAATTTTGTTGTGATTTTGTAATGTTTCTTTTTAATGCTGTTGACTTAATTAAGATTTTGTGGCAACCGTTATTTGAATGCTCGAGGAAAAATGCAATTTTTAATTTTAGAACGTTAGTTAAAGAAAGAAAACGGCTGCTAAAAGTAAATCCGCTTGTAGTAAATTTTTCTTTGTTTTTAGGGATGCTCTTGTTTTCTTCATTTATTTGATGTGGCTATGCAGGAAACGATTTTAGTGAGACAATAAAAAGACCATTTTCACCTCCAACAACGATATATTAGAATAAAATGTAAGTTTTTCTTCCTTTTTTTTCTTTTGTTTTATCATTCGAATTCGGCATCGCAAACAGTATGAAATATTTTCGACATAATAGGAGAAAAAAAAATGACGTATTAGCGAATAATTTTGGCAGAATTTTACCATAATAGCGATTGTTATCGTTGTTAAAATGATACATTTTTGTGAGTTAGCAAAACAAAATTTCACATAATAATTTCGCCTTAAAACTATAAAATTTGGCATAAAAACAATTTAAAAATGAAATTTTGGCAAAATAGTTATACATTTTGGCGATAACATTTGGCGTAAAAGCAATTTATTTTTAAGTATTTTGGGAAATTAGTGCTAAAATTTGATGTTAAAGTGATAACATTTGGCGAAAAAGCATTTTAGGAATAAAATTTTTCTTAGTGGTAAAATTCAGCAACAAAACTATAAATTTTAACTTAAAAGCAGGTTAAAAATAAAATTTCACCTAATGGAAAAATTTAGCGATAAAGCGATACATTTCGGCATAAAAGCATTTCAAGAATAAAAATTTGGCGGGATAATAATAATATTTGGCATTAAAGCGATAAAATTTGACGTAATAGCCGTTTGGTTACTGATGTTGGCGTAATAACGATTTTTAGCGAAATAGCGTTTTACAAAGACACCAAACTTCGGCAGCTATTTTGTTTGTTTACTTGATGACTTGGCATCCTACTGATGGATTTTGGCTTAATATTGTTTAACCGCGAATAGTAACTGCAGCATTTATTATTATGTTTACTTGGCATCCTGACGATGCATTTGGCACAAAGAGTACAGGATTCCAGATTTTTACCGATATATATATATATATTTACTTTATTTTAAAATGGATGAGGATTCTAAAACTGTTTATTTTTTTATATTCCTTAATTAGAAGATAAGTTATAAATATTTAGCTAAAACTAATTACAGCTGTTTTTCTATAAGAATAAAATACTTTTGGAAAGTTATTTTTTATTTTTGTGTACTTGAAATTTGATTACACATAGTGTTTTATAGATATCTTAGAGATTTTACAAAATAATTTATACATTATTGAGCATTGTTTGAAATTAAAAAACAAGTTGTATAAATTAATTTAATTGTTCAACAGGTATTCTTAAATAAAATTTAACTTGCATTTTATCATATTATTTCAAACATTTCGTTGAATATTTAAAATATTGTAACATTTTTATTTCTATACACAGTTAAATGTCGTACGCACTGCATCGAAGACACTGAAATTTATTTAGTTGTATTGAATAGAGGAAGACGAAAGATTAGTATTTATGTATATAACAGTCACGGGGTGCTATCACGTGGCTATTAGTTTTTTTCCTTATAAATATGCTTACACTGCCATTTTCCTCATCTTCAACCCTATACCTTGCCAGCTCTAAAAGGAAGGTTATTTGGTCGACTCCATGTTGTTGGAATACATCTCAAAATGTTTTTTTGACTTGGATCTTGCAAAATGGTCATGTTTTTAATTCACTTCTTGTTTGTTTTCTTTCGGTTTTGTATTCATATGTTGTGTTCTTTCTATATTTTAAATTTCCGTGTATAAGACTAGAATTATTAGCACCTTTTTAAAACTAAGTACGGAACACTTCTTATATACGGATCCATTAATCTCGCAAAAAAAGTAGGTATTTATCCGTTAATCAAGAGCAAGTGATAAATTGCAAAATATCGCTTAATAAAGCATATTTTTAATTTTAAATTATATTACTTAAGTTTATGCAACAAAATTTATTTTATTTGAAGTGTGTTATACGTTTTATTCAAGTAAGTTAATTTTATTTTAATTTGTTTATATTGTTGGCTTTTTACGTAATATAATATATATATATATATATACATATATTATCAGTTTCTATATTTTATAAGTAATAATACTTATTACACTTTTATAATTATGGTAAGTAATCTGAACGTAGGCAAATGATTTAAAAACACTGATAACAAAGAATGTTTATTTAAATTTTCTGCCATTTAAACGTTACTCAAATAGCTTATATTTCAATAAATAGCTCCGCAATTATAAAAGGAATTACATTATTATTTGCAATTATATTCTCAGTAAGCGACAGCTTCTGTGTAAAGTAAGGAGGTTCTATTTTTAATGATAAAGTGCTGTTTATTGAAAAATTGTGTACTTGGTAAGTAAGTGTTATTCCTTCTACATTCTTGTAGAACAATGTTAATTTTGTGAATTACTGTAACACATTAAAAAGTAGTTATAGGTAAACATGATGAGGTATGTTGAGGTATTCTTTATGAGGTATGTCTTTATGTTGATAACAGATTTACATCTAAATAACATCAGAATATTGCGACTTTTGGCCTATTGGTAACAGGCAAAGCCAAAGCGCAGGAGGTTTTAGGTTCGAATTCGTTTTACTCACTGCTTTCTAAAAAAAAAAAAAAAACTGCTTTCTAAAAAAAAAAATGCGTTATAATGGCAGCAACGATTGTAAAGCTCTCTGTAATAAAAATCAACCTTTTGGGGGAATTTCATAGCTTTTCTGCTATGCAATAAGCAAACATGTGGCATTTGCCCCTAAATATCCTTTTTTGTAGCGTATATATATTTATCTTTCTTGGTATACATATATATATATATATATATATATCAAGAAAGAGAAATTTTAATACTTGTCAAATTCTTAAGTAACGAATATTACATAATTGCAAAAATATTCATTTTTGTAATATGTTTTCTTAATTTGGAAATGTGCTATAAATGTATTAATGTTGTTTTTTAAAAAGGTGATGGGTTATATGAAGATCAGGAATAACAAATTGAATTTATGAACCAAAACCCTTTGTGTATTTACGAGTATATACTCAATAAATTCGTTAACCAAAAAATTCATCAGTTGGATGCGAAGTAGTGAATGAAGTGTGAGAATGTCATTCCTGATGATATTTATTCGAAACTTCGGTGGCGCTAAGAAGTTCCATATCGATTGAGTTCAATAGCAACACTTCAAGCCTGATGCGTTCCTATAGTACATGTACCATCATAAAAAGATTGCTTACTGATAAAATTAATCACAGACGTTTTAAATATATTTTTTTTTAATTTGAGATTAAAATTCAATGAAATTAATCTGACGAAAATTTTTTTTGCATTTTTTGCGTTTGTGTGAATTATTTGTACCATTGAAGACATAGCTATTTTTTTTATTTTTTAGATGGGAATTTTTTGTGTGTGTTTTTATTAGCGAAAGAAATTCGTTTTTTTATTTTAAACTGAAATGAAACAAACGCAAAAAAGTAACTAGTTGCTGTAAGAAAACAAATTTTTACTTCATTTAAAAAAATATTTTTGTGGTATGTTTTAATGCATAGACACGCCATTTATAATTATTTGTCAATTTACTTTACAATAAGCATGAAATACATTTAATATACAATTTATTATTTAATATTCTATTTTAAATTTTGCTGTGTGTTTTGTTGGGAATCATTTAATATAGGCAATTTACATAATTTTTTTTAAGATTTCTAATCTACTTTACTTTTATCATTTTTTTTTTTTTTGACAATTGATAATAACTCAGGAAAAAAAAAAATATATCGAAGACTTTTTAGCAAGAATAGATTTTTAAAATGAGCTAAATGCGATATAGCTAGGTTATTTGAAAAATACAAAACTCCAAATGAGGATATCTTAAAGCTTGATTATGATTGAAGCATTTTTCTGTAGACAAACAAAATTTGGATTCATCGCAAAATACATGCTTCCTAAAGTTGTTTTACCATTTTACCACAGTCGAATAGTTTGCCATTAATACAAGAAATCTTTCAGATTTTCAAAATTTTTAAAATGGACGAATTCTTAAGAAAAAACAAACAAACAAAAGAAATAGCAATGTTAATATCTTCATATAGGACTGTAATGACTTGGTGAGCTTCCAAACTAAAGAAACTTGATTCACATCCTGAGAAATAATGCTGAAACCAGAGATTCCAGGAACAGGCATAATAAATCCATAGGCTAGGAAGTCTTTTCTGTGTGATTGAGATGGAATGCCACGCTTATGTGTGTCCTTTCCAAATTCTGCTGACAAAATAGTGATGCGATATAAAACCACATCCAAATCTGAATTATTTGTTTAAATGTTTATATATCCTCTGATATTACAGCTTGAATTCGAAAAACAAAAACCCTTATCTCCCGTTACGAATGAGATTCCAGTCGTCTTTTGGATGGACGAAAATCCTTTGATATGTGACCAAAAACCAATCACTGAGCGAAAGCTGGCAAATAAACTCCTTATATATTTTGATTTGCACCAAAACTGTAACAAACCGTTTGGAAGTACATTGGTATGTGGCGCTCAAAATTTATGCTTTCAAATCTGTATGTAGCTTTATAGGCTTAAATTGCTTCAAGAATAACATATACCAACAAATCGATATTTCCGTTATTAAATGTCCAATGATCTCAGAGAATTCATGACATGATTGATTAGAAAGTTAAATTGTATTCTGAACTTCATGTCTTTCAAGGTAAATTTAGGATAATATTAAAATGGAAACAGAGATAATCTCTTCCAATCCAAAATTAAACTGTGAAGCAAAACAAAACCTTCCACTCCAAAACTCAACACTTTTTTATCCAGTAGCCAACACTGTACTTCAAGTTTTATTTTGAAAACACGGAATAACTGCTAAAATTTATTTGCCCTCTCCATCACTCAACTTTCAAGGAATAACGTAAACCGGCATATTCCAGATCTCTTATACAATCCTTAACTCGATAACCATAAAACCAGAAGGAAGTATATTTAAAGAACATTATAACACAACAATGGAATAAGTTTTTGTTTTCCACCATTTCTCACACGGATAAGTCCTCTGAAAATTGGTCCAAGAATTCTCACCACCAACTTTAATACCCAAAAGTTTCTGGGAAAGGAAACATGCCACAGACACGCAATAATCGAAAACGAGTGTATCGGAAACCTCACTGGCGTCTGAGTAATTCATGCCATCTTGGCGTCACAATCATCATATTAAACAAATCGGTATACAAAACGGAAGTACCATTAGAACGCGGGTGTCGTGTTGCAGAGGCGTGACGGACCAAGACAGCACTCTTGTCATGCCGAAAAGCGTTCTCGTGACAATTTCGAATCTTTCAGAAGTCGTGGACCTCTGACTGGTATAATGTGAAAAGAAAGAGCGCCAAGAATTCGCTTGGGAAAATAAAGGAGTCGTTTTATGTTGCGGTTATAAATACAAAAATGTGTTTGGGGAGAGCCATAAATGAGATTTATGATACAGAGGGTGATTGAGAAAGCAACTCTTAAAAGTGGTTTATGAAGAAAAGGACAAATTGTTAACCAATGAAATTTAGTGAATTGAAATACTTCGGGATTATTTCTTAAATGATTTATGATTTAAGTTTGTTTGCATTTAAAAAATTTCTTTTATAAGTATTTTTGTATAACCTATAAAAACTTTTCATTTATTCTTATCCCTTTACACAGAATTAATTAATATAAAGCAATGTAAAAATTGCTATTCTTTAATTCTATTGTGTTTAAAAATGACTTGATCTGTTCAAATATTGAGACGAGTTCGGTATTAGATTGGGATATGAGATCATAGATTGGATTCCTGTCGATTAAACAAGTTTCTTTTTAAACCATAAATATGCATGCAATTTGGCAACATACTTTATCTGATTGATTATATGGACTAATTCCTGGTTAAAGTTTCTGACTTTAAGAAGACATTTAGGGGCCATTTCATAGAAAACAAGATTGACATGCTAAAATGATACATTTTAAGATAACATCAAACCAACTAATTTTATGGGTTGAATGCAAAAATCCGTGTCTTTTGCATTGGGAAAATTTAGTTAAAATTACTTATAGGATAGTTTCTAAAAGAAGTCTTCTTTTACATTATTACCAGAAAAAGTTTACACAAAGTAATTACTTGAACAAATAATGAATTACATACTTAGATAACCTTTTAATAAGTTACAAATTTTCTTAAATAAAAATGTTGAAAATGTGAAAGATTTGAGTTGATGATTTATATTTTTCTTCTTCACTGACGCAACAACCCCATGGTGGGACCAAGGCCGTCAGCCTACTGGCAGATGGCAGCCCTCGAGACAGAAGATTTTTTTTTTTTTACGGGGTAAGGTTGTCAGCCCAACGCTCTACAGTCATATTAAACCAGGACCGACGGTTTAAAGTAGATTCCAAACCACTACAAACATCAATGGCACCGCTGGGACTTTAAATCGAAACCTGTGGCACAGAGCACCGGAGCGCCAGTCACTCGGCCATTAGGCCTCGATGATTTATAAGAGAAAATAAATTTCCAAATAGTTTAAATATAAAATCCTTATTAAAAAGCACGTTAATGATAAAATAATTTAATAAAACTTTATGAACCACATGTTTTTAAGCGAATATTAATTACTGAATGGTCTTAATTAAACTGATGCTATTCACAGACATCTGTAGCTTGATCTAACAACCAGAATAGCCTGAAATTAAATAAAGGGATAAAAAAAAAGATGTAGGTAGTTGGATTTCTTAGGAAAAAAGGTTTCTTTCAAAATACGAGCTTTGAATTGCTTAAAAATCAATAATGAGCATAGAAATGAATCTTTCTTCTTCTTTATTGACATTACATGTTTGTGAAGGCTTGAGCCTCCAACACAACAGCTGTCCATCGCTGTCTCGCTCCAATGCCAATCTCTTCCGGTTAATAATTTTCAATCGTCTAAGTTCCTCTTTGACACAATCAATTCACCTTTCCCTTGGTCTTGCTCTCTTCCTAATGTTAAATAATTTGCATTACAATCCTTTTAATGATGTTTTCTCATCTCTGCGATATGCATGTCCCAGCCAGCGTATTTTTTGTGATTTGATGTAAAAAATGAATTACAGCGGCGAATTTGAACTGAAGCACTTTCTTTTTCTGAGGATTTAGCAGTTCATACTCCATTTATTCGACATTCTTGTGAGTCAGGAATTACATTCAGTTCAAAACTGGGGTACATAAAAGTACGAAAGAAAGTTCATCACAGGTATTTGATATAGTCCTTTAAAATATACTACTGTACCCAAAAAGTAAGACCAATTATTTATTTTTTTTAAAACTTTTTATTTATTCTTCCAAATTTATTTCAATGCAGAACGAAGAATCAATGCAGTGTGAGCTGGCACAGTCAGTGTTTACGGTACCAATAAAAATTTCAGGCGTTTGAGGCCCAAAATGGAATCGACCGATCCTTTTGAAATTCTAACATCATCAGCAAGGTCTCTAATTGTAAATTGACGGTTTGCAAGCACCAAATCATTAATTTTTCGGACGTGTGCTTCGTCGGTTGAGGTGGAGGGTCGACCAGAGGGCTCTTCGTCTTCAACGCATTCTCTGCCTTCTTTGAATAGTTTATACTACTTCTAAACATTTCTTTCCGATATAGGAATGCTCATTGAATGCCTTCTGCAACATTCTATACATTTCCGCAAACAAAATTGAATGCAAGTTCTTTGCTCAATTAATTCAGACATTTCAAAAATCGCCGGAATCAATTTTAGCTTCTCACAAAGCCAAGCGTAACTCAAACACTAATGAGTATTTTGACGTCAAATTTCCCACAGATATCAAGGACAGTGCCAGCAACCTAAAAAAATTAAAATTCCATAAGCCCCGGGATTTTTAAATTGAAAATTGGTCGTACTTTTTGGAAACAGTAGCACAAGTTTAAAACGCCACCAAGATAAAGAGATACGAGATATCGTCTCATCTAAAATTCCTTTGGGATAATTACGTTAAGATTATAGAGAATGCTATACACAGTATAAAATTCTTCGTCAAAAGAACAATCAGTATGTTAACTATGAACTTCAGAATATTCTATTAAAAATATTATTTTATTCATTCCAATATCGTTATTGCAATTTATTGAAATGTATTTTATAAGTCTTTAGGTCTTATATAGCGCCATATTTTCCTCTGTTGGTAATATCTGGAACTAATTTTGTTTTTATTAGAGTCCCTTTCTCATGTCTTTGTTAAACCCCTTACTATCGATCTGCAAATAGCTCTAAATCTAATTATGCTCTAAACGTTCATTAAGGATAAAAACATTATGAAACTTCATTGTAATTTAATCTTAAGAGAAAATGCACTACATCTTTTCTATTTCTCTAATGGCGCAACAGTCCCATGGTGGGCCAAGGCCGTCTGCCTACTGGTTAATTTCGAAAAATTAGATGTTTCCTTTTTAAGAGACATGATTGTCAGCCCTATGCTCTACAGTCAAATTAGACAGGGACCAACGGTTTAAAGTGGATTCCGAACCATAAAGCTGATTCCATCCATGACACCGCCTGGACTCAATCCAGAAGCCTGTGATATAAAGCGCCAGATACTCGGCCATCAGGTCCCAAATACAATTCATACATAACGAAATTTTCTACAGACTTTTGAAGTATACTATTAGGATTTAGTTTTTTTGCAGCATTTCATACATTTCAATTATTTGAGAGTATGTTGCCGTCAATAATTGTAATTAATAATTTTATTCAAAATTTTATGTATTTATATATATTTTTAAGAGAAAGGCCATATTTTTTAATCAGATTTTTATTAAAGTATGCATAATCTTTAAAGAGAACGTAGCATAGTTACTGAAGAATTTTTCATTAAAAATATATTACATTTCCGTAAGCGATATCCGAATATCTGAAAAACTGTAATCGGTATCGGAATTTTAATTTCTTTTTTCAAAAAGGTAGAAAAAATTTTGTGATTAAAATTCAAAAATTGTTAATTATTTTTATTTTAAGGTGTACCATAATTAATCCGAAAAATAATAATTAGATTATATATATTGTATATGTATCTGTAAAATATTGAAAGTTACAAGTCTGATTAGAATCATGAAAATCTTAATTCAGCGGTTTACTTTATACTATTAACCTGGAATAAGTCGTTGAGTATGCACTTCTGGTTACATAATTCTTACTTAACTAGCAGACATCTAACAATTTTAACTATCTTTTCGTGCACAATTTTGGACACGAATGCGCATACAAATATTTTTCATTATATCAGTTACGCATTTTTGTATTAGAAAAATTCTACATTTGACCTATTTTTTCAATATTATATTCAATTCAATATTTTATTTTTATTTATCAGTCGTAAAAAGAGAAAAGTATAAAGGATATTATCATATATTGCTATATTGTTTTTCTTTCAACAGAGAATAATAGGAAAAAAGAAATTTACATTCAACTATTTAAAATGAAATTAAAGTAGACTACGAACGACATACAATATGTTATTTATTGTACTTTTTTCGAATATTCTTTTTTCTATTTTTGTATTTTGAAGCACAGAATAATATTATTTAAGGGTAAATAAATGGAATCTCAATGATTATTTTCAAAGGGGGCATTTAATTATGAAATAATTAATCTACTAATTGAGATTTAATTTGATGAACTTTTAAATAATTAATTTCTATTCTTTTTTAAATAAATCTAAAATATCCTATAACATGACTTAAATTTTAAAAACTTTAACAATATAATCAACTATTTAAAGATTTTGAATATTTACCTGTATGAACTCCAGACGGTAATCATATACTAATAATCATATACGGTATAGAACTCCAGATCATATCATTATAATATATCTTATCGAAATAAACTCCAGACACTCCGTAATAAATGTCAAACTTCTTTCCTTACATTATCAACAATCAAACCAAGTTTCTATCAATATACTGAAAACTTTATATTCAGATTACGATTTGAAGTGCTAAAATTGTTTTTCACTATAATGTGAAATATCTTTTTTTAGGTATATTAATTCAGAGTACTATTGAAAAATTCTACGTAGACACCCCAGGATTGCCGATATGAATTATTGTGCTTCAATTATCATCTATTCAAAAAAAATTTACAGTAATGGTTACAATATAAATCATCGGATGGTATCAATTTCCTATCCATACTTGCTAGACAACGAATTGATTTTAACATATCTTTTAAATATTTAATATCTACAATCTCAATTACGTAACATTTTCGTATGTTCATGAATGTTACATATGTTTGGTGAATTATGTATTTTAAGACGTAAGATAATATTTATGTTAAAAATAATAATATTAAAATTATTATAAGTTTGCAAAATCCATTTATTTAAAAATATTAAAGAAATAATCTATTTTGTTATTCACCTTAACAAAATTCATGATCTTTCATATTAGCAATTAAAAGTTAACTAATCTCATAATTCAGTTGCATTTGGTTATGCCATTCTAATTTAATTTCGAAATTTCAATTAAAAGAAATCTTATTTAAAAAAAAGTACAATTCACTAATAATTAGAGCAAAATAAGAGCTTAATTTCCAATTTAATTTGCTGTATGCACTTTCAAATAAATGAAAGATTTGTCATTTTTTTGCTTATGCATAAAAAAAATAGTTAAAAAAGTAATGTAGACTTCCACTGACAATGAATTAGCGCTTATGAAAGAGAACTCATTATTCATATCTCACTGACCTCATTAGACGTCAGAGCACTCATTCGGATACTCATTCTAATAAGATAAGAACCTTTCTATTAGAAAAATTAATTAATTCTTTTTAATTTATTAATTTTATTATTTAACTTTTTTCTCAGAAAAAATTGCACTTTTTAAGAAAATTCATTGGATATATATAAGCAAAAATTGTTTATTTAAAATTAATTTATTTAGACGTAATTTTTTTAAATCATAAGTTGGAAATAATTATATTTCTAATAATTTAAGAATTTTAATTTAATTGAATACTTTTAATTTAAGTATTTGAGAGAAATTAATTTAAGGAATTAATTAAACAAATTGAAAGAAATCAATTGAGAATCAATTTAAAAAATTGAGAAATTTCAATCAATCAATTTAAGAAATTGAGAGAAATTAATTTAAGAATTTTAGAGATATTAATTTAAGAATTTAAAGAATTTGAGAATTTTTTTATGCATTTAATTTTGTAATTTTTTTTGACTTACAATAATTGATTTAATGTATTATTCATACAGACTACTCTATATATTTTAAGAAATATATTTTCGAAAAATAAAAAAAATGAAAAACTGTAATGTTTGGCAACTTCTATGTAACCAATCTTAATTTTTTTTTAATAAATTTTGTTATAATTTAATACTTTTTGCAATATTTATTTATTTAAAAACTATAATAAAATTTAATTTTAAATAAAACATTTTAAATATCACGGAAAAATTCAATTAGTAAAAACTTTTGAATATTTTGTCTACAAAAATTGATATCAGCACTTGTGAATCATATACAGAATGTAGAGTTATGTCTTTATACAGAAAAATTGTATATGAACTAAAAACAAGTAATAAAAAAAAAATAAAAAAAATGTAAATCAATTCCTATTTTTTTTTCATTATATTGCAGAATGTCCTTTATAAATAATTTTCATTCATTTTTTTTTAAGTTTATCTGGCGCCATCTATTGGTAGATATATACAACTTAAATCTAAAAAGAACTAAAATTAATTAATTAAATTTAATTACTGAATTGATATTTGAAAAAACTGTATTAGCATCAAGTGTCATCCACTACAAGTTAAAAAAATGTATTTGAACTTAAGTGGATGAATAAAAAGCATTTTATGAACGATTGGAAATTTGAACAAGATATATATAGGGAGAGTGTGAGCTAATAGAAGGAATTGAAAAAAAGCTGCAGATGCGGAAGTAATATCTAATAATAAAATAGAAGTATGCTGCCATTTCAGGCACTGTACTGCTAGCGGTTAATTTTAAAAGTTAGCGATTTTATTTCAAAAGCTGTAACAGATAGTGAAAAATCAATTAAAAATGTAGAGTGTCATAAGTTTAATATAAATTAATCAGTTCTCTATATACACTAATAATTTAATGCCGTTGATATGGAAAACAAAGATTTTTTTTGGCGTAATTCAACTATAAATCAACTGAGATAAAAATCAGAATACAGAGACTTTTTTTTGTAAAGAAAGCACACTAAACGCAAAAATTAATAGTATGTGTACGTTATAGAATCAAACAAATAAGCAAAAAATAAGGCTTTATCGAAAGAGAATGCTTGGTAAAAATGTTTGTCTCTCCAAGAGGAAGAATAAACAAATATATGTTTTTTAGCAAGGGATAAGTACTCTCTTAACTGTAACTAACAAAACTAACAATTTAGTACGAAAATTTGTACAACAGCAGGACATAAAAAGAAGAGAAAATAAAATAAACCTCTTTAATTACATGTTAGTAATTATTATTACATGTTACTATTGTAATTACATGTTAGTAATTATTATTACATGTTACTATTGTAATTACATGTTACTATTGTAATTACATGTTAGTAATTATTATTACATGTTACTATTGTAATTACATGTTAGTAATTATTATTACATGTTACTATTGTAATTACATGTTAGTAATTATTATTACATGTTACTATTGTAATTACATATCAGTAATTACAATAATGTAAGTATCCACAGCAGTAGGCTTTTATTCTTGGGATGCAAATATTTGTTTGTATCCCTAGATATCTAGATTTGCTTTTGTCGAAGCAATGTAGCATTTAAGATGTTACGCCTCTGCATACGCATATCTGGTCTCGCAGATCATTAACATTGTGACATGGCATGTTGTACATCTGGTCTGTTACGCAAGCCATTTAAAAAACATTGGAGTTAGGCCAGGTGATCTTGGAGACCATTGCCCATTTTCTCCACAACCGTTGATGTATCCAAAATTTTCCAAAAGAAGATTTCTCACTAATGATGAAAGAAGTGGAGGAGTACCGTCATGCTGGAATCATACAGAATGCAGATGGATTAAAGGCAAGTCATGTAGAAATTCAATAACTGCCGTTTTGCAATATCTCTCACTATTTTCCTATACCATCGATTTATACTTCACAATAAAGCATCACGAACTGATTCTATTTCATTGATTTGGATGATTAGAGCTGTAGTTTTAAAATTTAAAATGTGTGACCCGATTTCCACAACTTAGCAACATGATTATAATGGCGACCAGATACAATGGAATTCGCATTTCAGAATTCTTATTCATTTATTTAATTAGAGGGTTATTTTATGTCGAATTTGTAATGCTCTATCTCTTTAGAATTGACCTTTCTCTTCCATAAGTTAAAATTGTATACATAAAATCAACTACTTTCATAATTTGCCGCTAGGGACACTGTGATCAGTCTGAGATGATAGCTCATAATCACTTTATTGTAGATAGACCTTACTTTTTACAATGCTAGCTTTCTTCGATTGAGCGTAATTTTGCTGTGTAACAAAATAGCTACATAATTTGAAAATAAATATTAACTCGTTTTGTGCAAATTTATTCGTTTAAATACGATGGAAAATGCACACTGAAATTTTCGAATAAAACACTTAGATAAGGAATATACTGGATTCTTCTTGACTAATCATTTTGTTCCTTAAAAGTTCCAATTATACACGCGCTATGTTATAATCTAAAATATTGTTAATTTGTTAATGAAATTTATTTAACTTAGGGTAAATTTGGCAATAGATGTATGTAATGCCTAACTGATGCGCTATACTTTTCCATGCTGGATTTTTTCTTTTCATCAGTACCATCTATTTTGAAGTCATAGAAAAATGAATTATAAATCAAAATATATTATACATTTTCAGTTCATACGCATTTTTATGTTTTTGAGAAGAGGTTAATTTATACGTAAAATACCATGCAACACTTGAGCCCAATGTTAATTTTCCAGCGGATGTTGGTTTAGAACTCATTGATGATTATGTGATAAAGTCATTATTTTGAGAAATAATTTAATTTCGATAAGACTGTAATAGTCTTGTTTGGTAGCAAACTTTCTTAATTTGGCAAGCAAACAGAGAGGTCCTCAAAGATCTTACTTCTCGTCTATTGTCCTATAGAGTCAGATGGAAAACGTTTACTCTATGAAGTCGGGCTAAAAAGCGTCATAGAATGTTCACACTTTTAAACAAAGATGTTCATGATCAATGCTTAGAAATTCTAAAACAGGAATAAATTTCAAATTCTGAAATTCAATCAATATTTGAGGTTGCTTTCTAACTTTTATTACTCAATGTTTTTGTAGCTTAATTTTTTTAATAATAACTCCTTTCCAAATTAAATTGCAATTGTTTAAGATACTATTAATCGCTATCTATAAACAATATTAAGAAATATCCTACTTTTTCAAATTTTCTTTTTTCATCAATTTATTTGATAACAAGAAACTTATTATGCAAGATAGTGTGGAATCCTATATTTTACTTTCTACCTAAAGTGACGCTATTATGATAGACTCATTTTATAGATATCTTTGATTTCAAGGAACTTTTTACAAGCAAGGAACTTTTTACAAGGAACACATTACTTTATCTACATAACTTCAAAAGAAAATGTCATCTACTGCTTTTAGGGTAAGTGGATGTTCTAATTGTATTCAACAATCTAAATTTTAATTAAATTTTTCATGACTTTTATCCAATAAAGTTGGTTTTAAAAAATTAATGCCAATACCTTAAAACGGATTTTCTTGATGCAACAAAGATATTTATTCGTAATTTATCAGTAAAAAATCTGATAGAAAAGAATTAGTAAAAACAGTTACGTTCGGAACATTTTAAGTTATTTTTAAAATATAAAAGTATAACAAAAATGTTTCAGATAGAGAACTGTTTCCTAAATAAATGTTAACTACCACACGACATTTTTTGTAGTTTTATTAACACATATCTTTGATAGATTATAGATTATACTAACAGATAACAGTAAAATGAAAGCATTTAATGTTTTGGAAATTTCCATTAAGCAGACGGGGACCACCATGGGGCTGTTGGAATATTGAAGAAGAAATTATAATAGAAATGTAAAAAATTTTACTTGATCGTAGACTTGAAATTTTACCCTCTGATAGATATGTAAAAAAATTCAATTTTATTTACAAAACTAAATTCTTGAAATTTATATTTTAAATTTTAATTGAATTCTCTTTTATACATTTTCCCTTACGAAATAAGCGAAAGTAAAATGCGACATTTATTTAGACATCTTTACTTATCCCCATTTTTGCATTATTATTTACTAAATTTTGTTTGAAATTTATTAAATAGTTTAACGCATTTTTATAATATTTTATCAATAATTTTATAATTTACTTTGAAACATGGAAGTTTTTAATTTTATCTTATGGAAAAATTAGGCATGAATTATTTTTTATTGCTGTTTAAAGAAATATAAAATATCTCCATAGATTATCCGTTTGACCAGTTTATCTAACCTTTTCTCCGGTTGTTTTGCTTAAATAATACTTATTGAATAACGTTTCGGTCTAAAAAGCCTAAAAGAAAGTTTAATAGTTATTCAAGGTTTCACTACGAAAAGAAAACACAGAATAATTGAATATTAAGTAATAGATAAAATTTTGTGGAGGAAATTGAGGAAGAATAGTGAACAATAGGTAAAAATTTTTAGAGCGAGATCGCTTCTTTAATTGAAGAAAGATTTTTCAAGTCAATTGCATTGCTTTGATATATATCGAATTATATTTTATAATATCTTTTTAAAAAATCGTATTTTTATGAGTCGTATGGCGAAGGATTATTCGTTAAGACCACGGTGTTTACAGTCATTAATATTTAGGGTATAAATTTTAGTTTTAACGGAATGAAATGTTTACTTTTCAAATGCTTTAGTGAACCACATGTGGAATATATTTCCATTTCAGTTAATTCTTGTGCTCTTACCATATGGTCTATGAAATCACTAAATTGTTAAAATATTTATTATGTTTATTTTATTATATTTATTATGCTTATTATAGAGTGTCTTGGAGACTAGTCCGAGTCCAGTATCTTGGCGAAATTATTAGTTATCTGGAGCTTGGTGTCACAGATTTCGGGTTCGAGTCCTGGCAATGCCTTGAATGTTAGTAATGGTTTCGGAATCCACTTTAAACCCGTAGGTCTCAGTCTAATATTTCTATTGGCATAGGGATGACCAGAGGACCAGATTTTCCTATAGGCTAACTGAGCTTCAGCCTAGGGCCTCAAGGCCAAGAGGGGCCTACATTCAAATTGTTAACAAAATTAGAATTACACTATTCTAAAAACAGTAATCACTAAAACACTGAATCCCAAATAAGGAGAAATTATACACATATGAATAATAAACAAACATAATAAGTAATTTACAAACTTTAAAATGGGAGGTGCAAGGGCCTCATAAGTGAATTAGCCTAGGACCTCTTTTAATCTAAATCCGGCCCTGGGGCTGACCACCCTACCCCGTAAAAAGAAAAACATCTCTTGCCTCGAAATCTGCCAATAGGCAGATGGTTTCGGCCAGTGAAGAATAAGTAGAAGATATTCTCGACACCAGGTTTACAGACTTCTAAGAAAGATAATTTCCACCTAAACGACACGGAATCACATAGCAATGCTTGGTCTCGAATGCTCTCTACATTAGGTAGATGATGTTGAACAGACGCGGGAGAGAGTATCAAATAAATAGTCTCTTTATTTGATACACTAAGAACAGGTAGAAGGAAAATTGATTATGCGAATGCGAAATTAGCATTTGGCTTATAGGGTTGCGGAGTGCTATGCATGTGCCTTACAGCTCTTGTATGTGTAACGATAACTAATAACACGCATTCACAACCATAACGTTTTTGGATACCAGTACTAGTGATTATCTGAAAGAGGCCTTTTAGAGTGAGCCATCTTGAATACTATTCCTTGATGGAATAAATGAAAAAATGCAGCAAGCACATTAGCGCATTTAAAAATTTTTAATATTCAAATATGTCTAAATATTTAAAATATTAAAATTAAAAATAATATTAACAATAATTTAACATTTTCGAAGCAAAACGAAGAAAGGTAGGACCTGGAGAAGACTGTACTAGATCTAGTACAGGATAATACAAAATCTAGTTTAGTGCACCATATCAGGATGTTCGTCTGATACATTTTGCGTGGAGAGATTGTGGGTTCGTCTGAGAGATTCTTTTAAGGTGTGCATCCTTATGGCCTTGTTACTTTTGTTGGTTTGCATTGATTAATAAACTGCGTTTTCAAATGAGTGGTGGGCTTTCATTTCCGATACGATACCAGTGTTTTCTGTGTGTGGAAAGCATTTCAGATCCTTTATTTCTATGTGATTCTGGGTCCTCTAGGAATACTCTACTCTGCTTGAAGGTTGTAAATCTTTGATATACCTTGCATAACTTTATTGAATTGTAACGTCATTCCTTGGAAGTCTTTAGGGGAGGGGAGTAGTATCGAAAAAAAAAACCTCTCAGAAATATTAAAAGCTATCGTATCTACTCAATATTCGAAGAACTTGTTACTATATCACTTGCTATCAATAGAATCCAACCCATTTGTTCTTGCCAGAGAGAAATTTTTGATATGTTAACATTACAAATGCACCCGAATATCTGTAAAAGTAAATATTTAAAACAACAGTATACAAAATCTCGGTTATGCAATTATTTTTTCTTTTCATTATTTCTGTTAAAAAAATAAAGATATTTAATTGACCTCTTGATTGCATTTCCAATATAATATTTGTACATATAAAATTTATATATACGATTACTCAATGACAATTAATTGTTTCATAAAACTATTAAAACAATTAACATATATTATATTTTACTTAAGGAGCCAAAGGGCTGAGGGACTGGCGCTCGGTGCTAAAAGTTTCGGGCTCGAGTTCCGGCAGTGATATGCTATTTGCAGTGGTTCGGAATTCACTTTAAGCCATAGGTCTAGGTCTAATTTGACTGTTGAGCTTTGGATGTAGGGCTGACAACCCTACCCCGTAAAAAAAAAACATCTCCGCCTGGCCCACCATGGGGATTTTGCGCCAATAAAGATGTTAATGATGATATTTACTTAAAAATACAGCAAATGTTTATAATGATTGATTGAAAAAAAAAACTTTCAAATAAGCAATCAAGCACACTGCAGATTAATATTGATTAATTAAAAATGGAGATGAAAATGGCACCATTCAGAATATGTTCTAGGAAATTAATTCAGCTCATTAAGGAAAAAATTAAGATGTTAACAAAATTAAAAAATTACTTTCTTTTTGCCACATTAAAAAATTGTAAATTTTTAAATAGGAACTGAATCCACTAATTAACCGCTTTATAATGGATAACACCATTATAAAACAGTTAACTATTATGTCATAATTTATTAGCTTTGACTTGGATGAGTCGACGCTGATAAATTATGACACAAATAAAAAAATAATTGAAATTTTTAAAATAGACAAGAAATTCATTTCAGAATTCTGCCCTCAGTATTCACAATAGAATTCAACATTAACCAATATATCCGCAGATTATTACTATTAATCAATTAATCATTTCTACACATTGATAATGTTTTATTAACTTAATCTTTAATAACTTTTTAGTTCTTGACGATTAGCAACCAGGTTTATGTACCAAATTCGGGAAGTTGTAACATAAATTACTCACTCGTTCTAAAAAAAAAAAAAAAAAAAAAAAAAAAAAAAATACTTAACAAGACATACAGGAAATAGAACAAAGTCTTGAGGTGCACACACTTTCATCTGAATACATACGATACCAGTGTTCCACCCCATAAAAATCCCACTTAAAAATGATTTCGAGCAATTTCGACACCCGGTGCAGCGAAATTTTCGCGGGCTGTCATTCTCCTTTTTATTCACAACAGTTATAAAAGCGCGAATGAGCGTGCGTCAGATTGGCTGTTGATACATCATATTTTTCCACCAGTCCCCCCTGTGTCCAGAAAACTGCCGAAAAGGGCAAGAAAAATAAAAAAAATTCGAGATTCGTATGACTCGTGGGAACCGTTTTGGGGTCAGAAGGGGTCCATAAACATCTCGGTCGCATTGTTCGAACTTGGGATACTCGAACAATCGGCCTCATTTGAATGCAATGGCTGAGAAATTGGGTCGTCCGATTAATATTCAAAATGGTGAGGCAATTTGGAATCGTAAATCTCCTCTCTCAAAATCACTCTCTCGTGAAAATGCGTTCGAAAAATAAGAATCTTCCAACTTCTTCTCCAGGTAGCTTTTATTCGGATTGCCACGGCACTTTGCAGGCGATTTCAACAATTGCGGTTTTTCTCCATCGCGAATGGCAATCGACTGTGGATAATCTTTAGTTCGATCGCATTAATGACTTGTAAATTTTTGTAGCAAGCATTTCTACACCTGTGATAAATGTGAGAAATCCAGAAAACCATGAAGTTCTCCAATCATTTCGTATAAATAGTCTTTGGATTTAGTTTTAACTTAATTGATATTTAACTGATTCCAACATGTTAAATCTCTTAGATGTTTTATAAAAACTAATCTATTATTCAGTAAATATATATTTGACAATTTTTATTGGGAAATGTGTTATAACTAATTAGAAAGCACTTGTCGTATTCATTGTTTTTAATCATTTTTATTAAATTCAAAAAATTCAAAAATTTTTACATAAATAAAATAAGACTAGCAAAAGTTATAATTTTTTTAATGAAATAAATAAAAAGTATTTGAATTATTTTTTACTAATTGTAGATTTTACTATAATTATTGTAGGTACATATATATTAGTATATGAGATATGGCATTTTGATATTGCTTTAAATAATCTTAATAATATGAGCCTCTAGTAGTTATCTCATGGAGTCTCTCAATTTTATAATTCCGTCGGAATAACGAAAGTTCTAAACATATTTTGAGAAAAATATGTTTTATACACAAACCGAAATTATTTATATCTGTTAAAGAGTATCTTTCGCACTTTTTAACATTTGGAGACCGTCTAAGATAAAACCGTCAGCACATTAAAAATGCCATAAATTATGGCTTTGTGGCTTAGCGTTGCCACTAATTTACAATTTTGAAAAAATATTTTATTTCTCCTTAAATTGTATTCAAACCATGTTATTTTTTTTTTAAATTTAAATACCATAATAAAATACAAAACAAATTAAATTAAATAAAATATAACATGAACAAAATTGGGATGTTAACGAATGATTAATAAAATAGTAACATGGGAATCTTTATCCATTTTAGAACTAATAAGCAGATATTTTTTTTTTAAATTTGGAATGTTTTCAAAGTTATTTTTCTAGACAACACTATAAATGACCAAAAGAATGTTAATAACACTTTCAATACTAAAAAAAATATATATATAATCAACAATTTGATAACAAATTTAGATCATAGTTTATTATATTTTTTATGATTGAATCAGCGAATTTATTCCTTTAAACTTCCCAATCTGCCTCATTCTTTTTACTACTACGAACCCCGCGTAATCTTCATTCAGCAGGAGACCATCACGTTCCTCCACTTATTTGCATGACACGTTACCGCCGCTCGTGTGGAAAAGTGAGAGCATTTACATAACCGCCTCTTTAAGTAAGAATCCCAATTCCGATCCGCCCTTATGCTTCGTTTGCCATTTTACGATTTCCGAAGCTTTGATTTCACTTCTTTTACGAAACGTTTTCTATCGAAAGAACCATGAATGGAAGAGTCGCACATCAATTCAACCGATCGCTTAACCCCATTCGAATCGGAAAACGGATTTATCTTTTTTCTTGAAGAATTTGCTTCTAATTGAATTTTGAGGATTGTTGTTGTCGGACTTTTATGGCCAGGAATTGTGTGAGAACTCAATGAGAAGTTCGGTTGCTCAGCAGAATATCGTGGCAATTGATTTTATTGTTTTCGTGTTTTATTGGTGTATTTTGTGTGGAAATATGGAAATTTTTATGTTCGATGCTTTGTCAACAAATACTGCAATGGAATCGATTCGTATTCAATACACTTTTTATAACGGAATTCCTCTGATACGTATCATGCTGAAAAAGAATGTTATTGCGTACACGATTGAATGCATAATTTTGCATTCAGTTCATTAATTCTCGTGATTTAACAAAATATTAATGTATTTTCTTTCAATGATTTGGTTTCTAGATACAATATTTAAAAAAATATAATAAAAACTTAAATAAATTTTTTTTTTTTTTTTTAAATTACAATTAAGTGTAATAAAATAGATTCCGCCCATAATAGACTTTGAAATTTTTTTAAGAATTAAAACTAGGTATTAGCAAATCTGTAATGGGTACGTATGGTTACATATAACATAAGGATGAAAATGATACTAAAAAATTTCTTTGATGCTAATGTGTGACATTAATTAATACAAAAATTCAATTTAATTTTTTTACTGAAACTCAACTCTAAATAAGTATTATAGGGAAATGAGCCTTGCTGTTTTTATTTTTAATTCTATTCTATAAATGTAATCATAAAATTATTTTTCTGCACTGAAGGTGCATGTTCAGAATTTAAATGATTGATTTTTTGTGTTTTTAGTTTTCTTTATCAGACAACTACTTATTTTTTTAATTAATATTTTCATTAATTTATCTATCAAAACATGGTATTTGCAATCACAATATTGAATTGCATATATATAATGCATTGAAAGTTAAATGTATGGGTAAAATTTGCTAATCTACATAATTTGTTATCTTTTAAAGTAACCATTTATAAATAAATAAAATTTTGCAAATGTAAGCTTTGGGTGGCATATACCCAAATTTTTTTTATTCTAAATTTATTATTTATATTTGAATGATAACTTTATTTCTTGAACTTTTAATGAAATAACATATTAATAATGAAAATCTGCTCCAATTTCTTCCCATTTTACTGATCTCTCCAGAAGCAATATGTAAAAGTTCTTAAATGAATTATATTTTATAAAAAACTAAAACTTTAAAAATGTTATACTATAAATTTCATCTGATTAATAATAATTCATATTATAATGAAATGTTATAATAAAATGTTATACTATAAATTTCATCTGATTAATAATAATTCATGTTATAATGAAATGTTATAATAAAATGTTATACTATAAATTTCATCTGATTAATGATAATTCATGTTATAATGAAATGTTATAATAAAATGTTATACTATAAATTTCATCTGATTAATAATAATTCGCTAAATTTATTATTAACTGAATGAATACTCCTTTTTTGTATATTAATTCATTATATGAGCTATTAAACAGGGTGTTCGGTTAATACCATATAAACTGCGCAAAATGAAATTCTTAGCTTGAAGTACAAAAATATTAACTACAAAACCATCCTTTTACGAATCGTAGTATTCAAGAAAATTGGGAAACAAAATGCATGACCTCATATCCTCTGCATGGAAAGTAAACTTTATCGGAATTATGCGAAATTGCATTATGAATAAAAACAAAAAGATTTATGACAGTAAAAATTTAAAAAATTACATCCTTAAGCTTGCTTCGTCATTCTGGCGTTTAATGTCATGGACAGGCTTAAAAGAGAGATGGACGACAGATGCGTGTCTGTTATGCACGTGAACAGCTATAACTGAGTTCTCATTGCTTGAAACTATTGACTACTAAGTAATTTACTATTACTAAGTAATAATGTATTCCGTCCGTGGTATCGTGATATGTATTCTAACTACGGTCAGTGAGGGATTTTATCTCTCGTTATCCATTTCTCTGTCTTTCTGGCGTCTGATGTCATGCATAGATTAAATGCCGGGGTTCTGGTTGTACTGCTGCCATGATTCCTATGTTTAACTATTTTGGAATTTTCCATGTGAGCTCACCTGAAGGGATTATTATGTTGAATCTCAGTAACTATAAAATGAGATTTAATTGCTCATCTGCATCATACCTTCCTTTCTGTGAACATTATGCTGTTGGATCGCGTGCAGTTAGAGGTTGTATGACGCATGCATGCAATCCTCGTTATGCTCAGTGATCATGTTGAGCATCGTCTTACGTAAACACCATGCTATATTCAATTACCGCTGTTCGTGTTTCTATTAAAGCCTATTTTCTATGCACCGGATACGACATCTTTCAATTTTTTTCGCGCTTTTTTTGTAAACGATTTCTTGACAACTTTAGCAATTTTTATGTATGCCAAGCAAAAATTCTAAACCAGGACAGTTTATGCAATATTGTTCAAATACCCAGTATATATTGAATAATTTCTCCATTAATATTAACAATCATGATGTTGTTTTTTGTCCCTCTTGGTAGACAGCAACATCTAGACCAAGTCTATAAACTCACATGGAAGGAAGGGAAAAAAATGGAGGAGGGAGCAGCTCCTGTTGTGATAGAACACCAGTAGGTAGAAGTCTGATTTGGCTCCGTGATGCTGACTTTTTGCTTCTCAGCCCGGCGCCCAACAGTCATATTAGATCGGGACCTACGGCTTAAAGTAGATTCCGAACCCCTACAAGCGTCTATGGCATCCGGGATTCGAACCCTAAACTTGTGGTACCCGGCGCTAATCGCTCGTCCATCAAGGCCCTATTAACAAACATTAATAGCATTAGTGAGAGTTTTGTTGTTTCTGAGAACATATAGGCGGATTATATGGAGTTTAAACATTATGTATGGGAAAAGTAAACTTTTTTCTGGCATAAAAATAGTCATACTTTCATTAGTTTCTAATTTTTATTGAATTATCATAGTTTCAGTCATTAATATTTTAAGGAAAGCATTTCAAAAACTGTTAGATATACAAGATTGTAAATTTTTCTGTGAATGTAACTAATAATGAAACTTATAAGTAAATATCAATAGGGAATTTTAGTTCTTCATGCATGGATACTTTTAACTGTAGAATTTTAGCAATATTTTTAAACCTACCTGACAATCTATTTAAATTAGAAAAAAAATTTAAAGTGAATGACAAATATAAACACTAATATTTTTTATTTATTTTCGAATTCATAATTTGAAAAACAGCTAATAGAGAAATTTTGTAACAATGTTTTAATGATTAATTGACCAGTTAAAATTTTGAGTATCATATTTTCTATAAACTGAGAAAGTATTACAAAACGGTACATAAAAAAGACTTTCCAATCCTAGTGTGGTTGAAATCCAAAAAAAAAAAAAAAAAAAAAAAATGTGTGCTAAAATGTATTGAGTGTAAACATGCAGACTGCGCTAAATTGTTGACTTTCAGACTTTCTACAAAAATCTGAAGATCGTTTTTTTCTTAACAATCTGCATTTCGCGTGTCCTAATATTTCAGAAGAACAATGCATAATCCCATATGTTTTCTGTATGCATGATGATGTGGGAGGTATAAATTCTTACTCGAAAGGGGAATACTGTGATAAGCATTTTCACCAGGTTGGCATGATGTTTGAAAATTATCAGCTTCGGCGACTTCACAAGTCAAGTTTGACCCGATTCGCTGACAATATTCCCCAGTGAAAGTGTCAACGGCGTAAACGGAGATAAACTCTCGATTTTCAGAATATGTGGTTTCTCTAATCGTGAAAGAAAAAAAACACGACTTGATGATTTTCTTGAATATGAAAATTCCATGCCAGTGAATGGATTTTATTTGTGCTTATTTGTGCTGTTTCATTTCTCTCCTGTTTAACTTTTGAAGTGATGCATAAAATAGCTTTTAATGTTTTTACAATCTTATGAAAAATATAGTGGAATTGAATAAGCACATAGAATAACTTGGGCGTGGCCAAATACCATCATATTCTTTTTCTCAGATTTTTAGAAATTTTACAGTTTGGAAGTCACCTGGTAACCATGGATTGATTATTATCTTTTTCTTGCAATTTTATAGCACAAATATTTCAAAATGTCTTGTTAAGGTCTAATAAAAGAAAAATTATGGGAGTACAAGTGACTGGAAAAAAATTGTTTCAGTTCTCAATTCAATCTCGCGTCTGATTTACTATCCATTTAAAATTGTAAATTGGTATTTGTTAATGGCAAATTGTAAATGGCTTTAGTTATTGTTTCTCATGAATGAGTTTTCTCTTTTGTTCTCTTTGTATACGCTTTTAAGAATTCTTTAAAGGAAAGTAATTCCTTCACAACTACTACAAGTGTCTCACGAACCCCTAAATAATGACAACAAGGTTATACGAAATCGGAAGATAATTTTACTGAAAAGTCAAGTGTAAATTTATAATTACATTTTTATTGGTACAGATTTATGCTAAGTGTCCTTTAATGTAATCCTACCTTACTAAATTCATTGGTTTTATGCATTGGGATTTATTTAAATTTAAAAAAAACACTAATTAAACAGTGTTTTACAAATTAAAAAGCAAACTAAGAGATGATAATACACAAAATGAAAGCATATCAAAAATAGAGTATCTGATTTCAATGTGTTTATGAATTTCAATATGGAATGTGTTGTTTTTATTCCACTCTGTCGGTAGCAACATCTAGACTAACCATGAATCTGTGTGTTTTAAACCGATGAGTCATGATAAAGGATAAAAAAATGCAGCTTCTTTTTGCCTCTGACCTTGCCACACAAACACACCCTATGAGGCACCCAAAGGGACATGTCTGACTTTATCCCGTCCGGTTATACCCAGGTACTCATTTTAGTCGCATTTTATGACATGCATGGCTACAGTGGGGCTATTCTAACCCAGACCCACACGGGATGACGGAATGTGATCACCTCTAACAACTACAAGACAGCGTTTTTCTAAGCTCAAAGAGATGGCGTTTAATTGGCAACAAAACTTTTCTCTAGAGCATCCCAATTATCTTAAATCGGGTTCAAGTCTGGAGAATGTACTGATCAACTCATATGAACAATAGTTTTCTCACAAAAGTAACTTTTAGGATGAAAAGATTACCATATGAACTTGCATAAGGACGAATAATTGGATCAAGAATGTCGTCCCTATGTGACTGAACATTAATGGTGCCACTTAGGAAGATATACAAGCCAATGCGGCCATTCAAAGAGATTTATACCTCCATACATGTGTTGTACTCAAAAAATCTGTCTCTCATGGATATGATTGGGCTAATGGTGGATTAAAGGCTCTCCCCAAATTAATTATTTTCTTGAGACACTTTTCAAACAAATCCTGAAATCAATATTAAAGGGTACAAATTTTCATTAATTTGCACTCCAATTGACAGGCGTGCGTACCTAGTTAAAATTTTTATTTCGGTGATGAGGTGTGAAAGATGCAGATCATGTTGGACATTTTACATATAATCCGCCTTTGTGAAACCTTTTGCGCATAGTTGATCTGGATATCAGCTTCCCAGTGGCTGTTAGAAAAGAATATTTTAGTGGTGTATTGGTTGTGCGTCTCTTACAGCTAGCTGCTTTTTCCCACTGTTATTCGCCAAATAGCTTGCCTCCGTAATTTTTTAGATAAGTGATGTCCAGTACTCATTTCTATAGCGTGACTATCTAGAAATTTTTCTGTACAATTATTACTTACGGGAACAGTACACAATTTTGAAGTCTATTTTTGGTCACATGTCCAATGATGTTAAACGATAGCAGCTCCACTAATTTGCATATTCTGTAGCAGATTTATTAATAATAATGTATGGTTAATTATATATATACTTTATAATACAAAAATTTGGTGAATTTTGGCCCTGTAACCATGGTTGGATTCGGTTTGGGAAGGCAAAGCAGAACTAAAAGCCACGTGAGCTAACGAATAAAAGTTAGTCAATAGCTGTGAAAGTTTCTAAGTATCTGCAATCAGAGTAAACATATCACTAAAAGAGGCTTGATTAATATCTTGTATATTAGAAAGTACTCAGAGTCATAAAGACATAGTAAACAGCAGCGGTAAAATTTATACGAGTATGTTCAAATATTGTGCCATATCAGGAGTTAGGAAAGATAAATAAGCGCATCTCTTAGCAACAGGAAGACTATACTATAAGTGGAATTTATGCCTTTTTTTAGGATCTCAAAAATTTTAAATAGTAAGAAACACAGAAAGTAATCATTGAAATTATAAAGGCAATAATTTTTTTGAAATTTTTATGCGCGTACTTTGGTCAGCAATCAGTGTTTAAAAAGTATAGAGCCATTATTCCATCACATATATTGAACAAGAGAAATTTCCTTTAGCAATATAGAAAAAGAAAAATTATTAACTAATATGATTAAAAATTCTCTGCCATTGAATAGCAGAACTTCTATCTCTTTCTAGAGTTATATCATCATCAATTATCAATGGTGCAACAGCTCTATGGTGGGCCACGGCCGTTTGCGTACTGGTAGATTTAGACAGAAGATGTTTTCTTTTTACGGGTTAGGGTTGTCAGCCTTACGCCCAACGCTCTGCAGTCATTTGAGAGCAGAACCTACGGTTTAAAGTGAATTCCAAACCACTGCAAACACCTATGGCAACACCGAACCCGAAACCTGTGGCACCAAGCGCTAATCACTCAGCCATCAGGCTCCCTATAGATATATAAAATTTAAAAATTAACATGTATTATGCAAATGATAAAAAAAACTATCCATATCTTAGATAGAGCATATCTTATAATTTTTCTTTATTATATATAAACATGAATGAATAAATATAATGAAAAATTATCGATCGAATTTAATCGAAATAATGTTAAGAAGTACATTTACATATATGAATTATCTTCCCAACATAAAACGTTTAACTAATGTTATTTGGCTGTTGTTAAATTAAAATTTTTGTGTTATTTTAAATAATTTTAATACATAATTTAAATTATCTTCTATAATAATTTAATTAAAATAAAAAATAAGAATCATGCACAATTTTATAACGGTATTTAAAAAATTTCCTCTCGTATTTTCAAATCATTAATGGTAAATCAGAGCTTATATTTCTTCTTTCTACAGAAAACCAAAAGGTTTTTGTTACTTCCTTTTTTTAAACTTGGTTGTTGATTCATTTTATCAGGATTTCTTTAGATTTATTTTATCATCGGTAATGCAATATTTATAAATAGGTTAAGTTCAGTTATACAGTTCAAAAAGATTTATTATTTCCATATTCTCCTTAAGTTACCCTTTTATTTCCTCTTCAATTGTTTTTAGTAAATTTGACATTAAAACATGAAATATAGCATATAATTTAAGAAATATATTTTAAATAAAGTTATTTTATATATAATTTGTGGAAAAAAAACAATTATATGACCAAAAAATTTATTACAAATCACAAAATTATTATTACAGTTAAAATATTTATTATTTAGATACTAAAACAAAAACTAATTCAAATTTTTATAATAAGCACAAAAATAATCCGCTTGCAAGACCCATTTAAAATAAAAATAAATTTCAATGTAAAGTATTTATCTGACTCGTGGTCAAGTGGAAACAGTTAAAGTGCAGGAGGGCTCATGTTGAAATGCGCTGGCAGCATCTATTGCAGTCACTGCTTTCAGAAACCATTATACAAGATTTGATTGGGACAATAGAAAGATTTTGCATAACGTTTTTTTATCGTCCGATATTTTTTTCTTCCTAGCGCGTATGCTCATAGGAAACATTGTACCTATTGCGCATGCGTATCTGTAATACTGAACTACTGAGCTATTCCTAAGAGCATGCGCGCTAGGAAAAAAAATATCGGGCGATAAAAAAAACATTATGCAAAAACTCTCTATTGTCTGCAAAGAATCTTGCATTGTAGTCAGGTTGCCTTATGAGTATTTTCCTGGGTAAATGGAAAATATCCATAAAGCTGCCTGAAATAGATGCTGCTATCCCTAAAAATCCACCTGGAAGGCAATGCTCCCTTTGTGGCACTAATTTTCCACATACACACACACAAATGTGAATTATATTTTACAAGATCAAAATGCAATCTGCAGGCAAGGATTGGAATAGTTTCTGATTCATGATAATTTGCAATTTTTTTATCAGATGAAAATTAATTTACTTTATTCTCTAGTTTTATTTTTTCCAATTTTTAATTAGATTTAATCATTTACTTCAAAGTTATTCATATTTTTGATTTCCCAATCAAAAGGAATACTTTTTAACGTCTTTAGAGCTCAAATAAAACAGAATACTACACTGGATATATATATACTCAATTTATCATTTTTAAAGTGAATCAGAAATTTAGTCAACTGAAGAACATAGGTATCATTGAAAACAAATAAGCAAAAAAAAAAAGCGCGACTCATGGCTCAGTAGCACCGTGCGTCCCTGATGCACATTAGGGCTGGGGTTCCATCTACTGGCTGCTTTGTTGTAGACACTGTTTCCAAAAACGAGGAGTCTCGATGGCGTTTGTGACGTTCAGCATCTTGCCTCGTTAGTCAGACTATCTAGTGGGAGTTTTTCCGGGGTTTCTTCCATACGATACTTCAGGGCAGTTCCCTCTAAAAGTCCTTCCGGAAGACATGCCCTCCTTCTTCAGCGACACGGAGCCAAATCAGACTTCTACCTATGGGTGCTCCATCACAACAGACGATGCCCCCCTCCTTCCATGAGTACACGGATTCATGGACTTGGTCTAGATGTTGCTGTTTACCAAGTGGGATAAGAAAAATAATATTTTTCATCTTTTTAAAATATATATTATAATACCAAATATTTAAATGCTATATATAGCCAAGTTGCGGAACTGTTGTGAGTGTTTTATAATCTAATTCTATGCGGTTTTATTTCGTATGGGAAACTAAATAGAATATAAATAATAAAAGAATACAGTAAATGAAAGAAATTCAGAATAGAATCTTATTTTACTGAAATATTAGTTTTAATGTCATTATGAAAAACAATTGAATAAACTAGCTCGACGCAGAACTCTTGAATTTATATCTCGCCGTTACAGTATTTCAAAAAAATGTTTCCCTCTTTCTCATTGTGAGTCACCTTAAAAAGAACCGCAAATGCTCCAAAATCTATTTTTATTTGAATTATGGCAAGAAACTCTAGCACTAAAAAAACAGATTTGGTTCTATGAAAAGATTTTATCGTGAGTTCCGAAATCATTCGATGGCATTTAACTTTATCTATGATGTTATAAACAGTAAGAATTATGATGGGTTTCTTCATAAACTATTTCGATCTGGTAGATTTACAATCTATTCATTAACTGTAGTAAATGGATGTGTTCCAGTTTTTTTCTTCTTTATCTTACACACAGACAGCAAATTCAAAAATGTATTAAAATAATAAGAAAATGAAACAGTTAAATATTCCTAATTTTTAAATTAGGAATATTTAACTGCTTCATTTTTATTTATCAGTTTAGAGATAATGACAGAAACATAAATAGTGTTTAACTAGGAATAATTGTTTACATTTTAATGAAAGATATCTAATATTTTTGTTATTATTTTGTTATTTTGCATTATATATTACGTTTGACTTACTCAATGAATTTAAAAATTTAAAAATTCTAAATATCCTTATTTTCAAAATGTTTGGCGTAATATTGGAAAATAATAAGACACAGTTGTAATGAAAATGTAATGCCTTTTTCCCTCTGGTTAAAATTTGTTCTCGCTTTTTCCATTCTAATTGTTTGATTTAATGGCATAATGCGTTCAGCTACATCGTCAATCCAGATGAAAAATCGTTTTTCCATCTCCTCAATTACATTGCTTTTGTGACGAGTAATTTTTGTTCCTGGCGTCATTGTGATTGGTTAAGTTATTGTTTAAACAAGTTACGCAGATCAAGGTGTGCAGAAGATCTACCTCGCCGTGGTGCACCTGGTAGCACTTTTTAGTGGCTAAACGATCTGCAACTTGGCATTATTGTTAGATTAATGAACTCTGTTTCAGCATGTTTTGTTGCATTAGTTTGTCGTTGTTGTATGTTGTATGTTTTTTTTTTCATTGTTCTCTTTTTGCTGTAACTGTTCATAATCTGCCATTGGAAATAAAAAAAAAAAAGTTATGCAGATCATCTGAAAGACAAGTGTCACGTGGTTAAAGCACGGGATAGAAAGGAAGGAAACGCTGATATTACATTTTATTTTTTTAGAATTATACGTATGGTTAAAGTAGATAAACTTAATGTAATATCGATATTAGATTACCATTCTCATGCACCTAATCGTCTGAGCACCTGTATTTTTATTTCTAGTGAAATGATTTTTGTTTTTTTATTTGGTTTTATTTTCTTAGCAATCACTATTGTAAAATTTGAAAATTGCTATATTTACCACAATAAAATAAAATATTATATTTATATCTTGTCGAGACCAACAGCAAGACAAACAAGTCACACGCACTGCGAAACAAAGGTGCTGCAAATTGGCTAAAAACAACACATATTGCGACAAACTAATCTAGCAATACCGATACAGCTTTCAATTTAGGGCAATCCCAACATTACAACGCAATACTGGAACAGCATTAAGCCGTATTCGGTAATTTTTTGCAAATAATTTCATTGATGGTCTCTAAAATCAATATTTAATAACCAATACATAATTTTACTAGCAGCAATTTTGAGTTTCATCAATCAAGGCTTTAAACTACACTGCCTTACATAAAAAATGCAATATCTTGAAGATTCAGGCGTATAAATAAGCAAATTTCGAGAAATACGCAGCTAAAAAGTTATGCAGATGATATGAATGCAAGTTGATAAATTAATTATAAAGCGGGATATAATGGAAAGAAATGCCGTATGAACCAACAGTCTAATTACTGTTGTAAACTTTTTACCTAGACGTTCTGTTGCATGTCAAGGTGAACTTGGTTTAATTCGCTGATGTTTTAATTATTTTTGTTTTGATGTACAGATAGATGTGCATGACGAAGTGGTGATATCAACTATTCTCGACATTCTGCGGAATGTGTAGGGAATTTTGGATGATCCAATATTTGTGAAAAAAGTTTCATGATGATTTGCTGAAAGCGACTTGCACACAAGCCGCCTTTCACCAAGACTGCATTTGACGTCAGTCAATCGATGTGAAAGATTGTGATGGTGCCGAGAGCGGGCCGGTTGGATGACTGAATGGCACAATATGGTGTTCAGCATCGAATCTCTGTCCTGTTTGTCTGATGATAATAACCGGGTTAGAGTCTGGAGGTATCGGTGAGATAGAGCCATTCCAACCACTATTGTTTCATCACGTTCTATCAACTCTTTTATAATTGTGCATTTTCTATGTTAGGCAATGAATTTTTAGATATAGTATTTATATTTATTACACAGATTATCCTTCTTTCTTCTATCCTTCTCCTTTAAAAATTGCTACACAGAGAGAATGCATATGTAAGTAACTAATTGATGTTATTTAAAAGAAGATAATTTTATACAGCGATTTAATATGCAGGATGATCAGTAAGGAGAAGTAGTACCACTTCTCGTGGCGATGCAAACAGAAACCCTACGAGGTACAAATTTAAGTAGTATGTGAATAACTCCTGAGGGATGAAAGGGCGTATGCTCTCAACTATCCTCTACAGTTCTTCCTCCAATTGAAGCTAGGGCTGAGCAGAAAAATGACGGTCAATCAAGTCCCGGATACGCTTGATCGGTTAGAGATTAGGAGACATCGCAGGGTAAGAGGTAGCACAATCAGAGGATGCAAGGTAGCACAATCGGCTGCAACACTTTCTCAAGATATTGTCATGTCGTAAATGGACCTCAGATTGCTGCCAGGAATGATCTGCTATCGTGTCTGATGGTCTGTATATTAGGTCCGGTTGATGAGCGGTGTGATGTTCAACAATAGTAGTTGGATTGGCTCTATCTCACCTATGCCTCCACACCGTCACACCAATTATCATCAAACAAATAGAACCGAGATTAGTCACTGAATGCCATATTGTGCCATGCAGTCATTCGAAATATTTATGTATATATATATATATAATATTCATAAATATATAGATAGATAGTAGATATAAGTAACAGTAATATAATAATAAATATAATATAAATAGATGTATATGGTCCTGCCTAACTTAAAAACTATAACACTTAGATTCCTTTTCTTTCGATTAATTTATTATTTCGTCCAAAATTTCATAAATAAAGATTGCAAATAACTGTTATTAGTTTTGTTATTCAATTCCTTCAATACGCTCACACTCTCCCTATATATATCTTGTTCAAATTTTCAATCGTTCATAGAATAGTTTTTATTCATCCACTCAAGTTCAACTACATTTTTTAACTTGTAGTGGATGACACTTGATGTTAATACAGATTTTTCAAATATTAATTCATTCATTAAATGTAAATAATTAATTTTAGTTTTTTTTTACATTTAAGTTGCATATATCTAATAATAGATGGCACCAGATGTAAGAGAAAATTTCAACTTTATTTGTAAAGGACTTTTCTGCAATATTGTAAAATAAAAAGTAGTAATTGACTTTAAATTTTTTTTTATATTACTTGTTTTTATTTCCGTTAGATTTTTACTACATCAGATGGTTCAAGGCAGGGGTGGTCAACTCGCGGCCCGCCTTGAACATTTTTCCGGTTCGTGAGATTTATTATACTTTTATAAAAGATATTTATTTTATAAACGCCAAAGTAGTGAAAACCAATGCATTAAAAAAATACATTATATGTGCATCCATATGTTCAAAAACTAACTGTCGAAACTATGAGAAAGATTAACTTTGATTTTATAATATTCTTGGGAATATATGACAGATATTGACTGTTTTATTTATAAGTTTACAATTATGAGTTAGCAGAATAATTAAATTATATTCTGCGAACTCATGGTGCGGCGCATCTTGGAACATCTAATATTGCAAGTTCTATGTCTCACTTTAAGTGACCTCAGTGACGAATAATAATAATAGTAAACACAATAACAATAATTCATTATGTTTCAAATTTTGACTCCATAAAAGTGTCTATAGTGGGTCTAAAACTAATATGGGGATATATAGGATATATAATTTTATATGCGGCCCGCGGAGTTAGGATGCATTTCGAAAGTGGTCTGCAAGATCCTTTGGGTTGGCTACCCTTGGTGTTAAGGCTTCAAAAAAGTTGTAAACCTTTTAAAGTTGTCTACCTAATTTCTGTCATATTGCTGCCATTGTAAAAAAATTAAGTAGAAATTTATGGTATCATTTAACGATTCCTTTCCAAATTAATATTATTATATTCTTAAAAATAAATTCTAACAAATTAAAGGCGAAAGAAAATATTATTGGAAATTCTTGCATAAAAATAGTTGCTTTATTTGACCAATTTAAGTATTTAAAATTATTTTAGATCTCAAACTTTTAATTTTGCATAGATATTTTTTCTTACTATAATTTACCAAAACTAAAAAATGTTTTATTTATTGAAGCCGAGCAACATGGAACATATCTGCTGGGAAAAATAAGTGGGAAATAGGAGGTTTTAGACTGTAAAATTATATATATATATATATAAAAGGTTCAAATATTGCCCTCTCTTTCAAAAGTTCTTGTTGGGAAGTACGTATATTAACGATACCTATAGTTTATACAAAGTAATTTGAATGGTCTCAGACATACTCTAAATTTTGCACAAGGAGTTATTTTAGTTTTAGGGCAAAGAATATTAGAATAAATTTTTATAACTCTTTTTGAGCATGTTTGCTAATTTGTATATTCCATTGTCAATACTTCAATACAATAGGCAATTATAATTGGTACTTGCAAATGTAAAGGGACGTACTTGTTGTACGTCCCTTTACATTTCCTTTTTTTTTCGTATTATTTCTTTAGAAAATTATGATTGCATTTAATATTTCATATTTTTGCATAAAAATGGCTTGATTTCGTATATTTGATCTATTTTTTTGTGTAACTCCTTTTGGATCATCTGTTTTTTTTAAAATGCAATAACTCTTTTAAAAATGAAATTTAGCAATATATATTATTAGCAATAACTATATTATGTACAATGATATCATGAAGAAAATTATAAAATCTTACTCAAAAGTGACTAACAAAGGATATGTTAATTATCTTAAATCACTCAGTTTTAAGTTGAACTTGTAGCATTTCATATGAACCAGCAATATTCATTTTACAATGATTTCTAATGAACGCAGTAATTTTCTGAAATTCCGCGATAAGTGAGCCCGAAAATTGCTTAGCGTAAGTCGGATTCCAGCTTTGGATATAAAATTATATGTAAATATTTAATGTAATTGTAGTTTTTATACAATCAATCATCTATAATTTTCTACTCTAAACCCCCCCCGTCTCCTCTAAAATACTTCACAATTCTTCTAGACACATGTTATTTTCCTTATAAAATTCTAAATTTTCCATTTCCAAAAAATTTAAACTTTTACTTTCATGAAAAATTTGAAGATGAATGTTTGACAATAGAAAAAAAACGTTATTTATGATTTTCCATGATCAAAATACATCAAAATAGATATTTAAATGACAATTCTGTAAGAGATTTAAAAAAATTATTGAAAATGGAAGAAATAAATAGAGCAATGTCTGAGAATTAAAAAATCCTAAAGTAAACAGTAAATTAAAATATTCTTTTAATGATTCTATACTTATAGAATTGATAAATTAATTAGATCATACGGTGATTTCTATAGTGACAATATTTTTTTCATTACAGTAAAATTTAATTAAATCACACAGCGGTTTCTATAGGGACAATATATCATTATACTCAAAATTTATTAAATCACATAATGGTTTCTATAGGAGCAATATTTTTATCATTACAGTCAAAATTAACTAAATCACATTGTGGTTTCTATAATGGGAATATATTTCTATCATTAAAATCAAAATTAATTAAATCGCATGGTGGCTTCTATTGTGACAATATTTTTATTATTAATGTCAAAATAATACGTGAAAATATTAAGTAAAATAAAACACCCAAACAAGAGAAAAGATGGCATTGTTACAATTAAAAAAAATCAACAACCATGTAATTCAGAGCTCGTGAAAGTTGAGGTATATCTTATTTACACTCAGGGCCGGATTTGAATGAAAAGAGGCCCTAGGCTATTCCACTTATGAGGCCCTTTCAACTCCCATTTTTAAGTTTGTAAATTACTTATTATGTTTGTTTATTATTCATATGTGTAGAATTTCTCCTTATTTTTTTAATCCATGTTTCAGTGTTTACTATTTTTAGAATAGTGTAATTCTAATTTTGCTAACAATTTGAATGTAGGCCCCTCTTGGTCTTGAGGCCCTAGGCTGAGGCCTAATTAGCCTATCGGAAAATTCGGCCCTGTCTACACTAATACTGGAAAAAATAAAAATTGGTCAATTATTCAAATAATAAAAAAATTTCGTTGTTTTCATTATAATGCCATTTATTTTTCCATAATTAAATCCCCCTCCCCCAAAAAATAGAAAACATTGGATTCTTACCTTGTATATTTATTGCTCTTTAAATTTAAACTTCTAATATGTTTTTAACTATGCTGATGACTTGCTAAATGGATGAAAACTTGCATGAATTCTTCTGCTTGTAAGTATGAAATTTCATATTATTTGTCAAAGGTTCTTTTGTAAGTTTAAATTTAAATTATTTGAAAAATTATATTTTTTATAATTTTTAAAATTCAATTTGAAAGATCCACAATAAAAGCACAAATCAAATTCACTTTGATCAGAATGGCAGAATTCAAGTAAATCCGACTAGTTTAGCTGAAAATAAGATACTGATGAGCATCTTTGGCAATTTAAGTCAAATGCATGTAAACCCTAATCATGAAAATTATTTTTAAAAAAAACAATGAACCGGAATAAATTTGAATCCCGAAAACATGCAATAAAATATCCTAGTATCCATCACAAAAATTGTTGACCTTCTACCTTTGATTTCGAAAACAATATTCTAGTCTCTAAAAAAGATCCATTACATGAATCCAAAGTCCAACGAAATTCTCTTAGATTGAAGTATCATTGACCTTAAATTGAGAAAATAAATAAATCCTGTGGATTTTTTTGCTTTGTTTACACCTCATAAACTGACGAAAAATACTGAGATTTTATTACTTTTGCATATGCTCTGTTCACAAAGTTTTGACAATACTTACAATGCTTACACGAAATGATTCTATTTGTGGACCATGGTGCATACAAATTCACCTGCTTAACTTTCCAGCGACACTGACCTATCTCGACCAAATTTGCTTGTTTCTCTATCGGTGTGGAATAACCCACCATATAAGGGCCAGTACACGGATAGAGAGAGAGAGAGAGAGAGGAAAAAAACAATGATTCAGTATAAATTCGAATCGTGAGAAACATGGTGCAGTAAAAATGGCCAATCTTCATTACAAACTGTTGACCTTCCTCGTTCAACCCCAACAAAGACAAACAACAAGACACCACTAAAAAAGGGTGCACACCTTAAAGAACCTTAGCAATGAAAAAAAAAACCATACAGGAACCACAAGAAGAGAGAGAACCCATTCGCACACTTGTGTATTTCACATGATTACTGTGAAGTCACGATTCCGTTCACAATGGAGCTGATATGTCCGAGCGAACAGGGGAGAAAGGGGGGAGGGGAGAGAAGTGGCGGAAAATCATTAAAAATGTCGCGCAACTGCCTGCCATAAATTTACTTTCGCCTGACAATTCCTGCTCTCATTTACCTGGTACAAAAATCGTCGATAGAATCGGACAAGGGATCAGACACTCTTTATTCTTGAGGAAGTGAGCATGCTTGGTACGTAACAACAGCAGTAATCCCTTTTTGGATCTTTCATTTCTACTCCTCGCTGAGAACTTAAGAATCCTGTGTGCGTATACTCTTATAGGAGGGAATAGTATACTGGAATGGACTTAAAGTGAATATAATACTTGCATTGCTACGTGTTTTCACTGTAATTCTTCAGTAGGATTCTTTGTTTGGAAAGATGAATTCCATTTTAGTGGTAAGTTCATATCTTTACGATATATATATTTTTAAATTTCATCTATATCTATGTTTAATCCAAAATATGGCTATGATATCAAAAATTAAAATTTTCTAAGCGTATAAAAATTATTGCAAATGGCAATCACTGAAGAATAAATTCTTAAACAATTATCCATATGTAATTTTAATTTGAATTATATTTAAAATTCATTTGGCATTCATAATATTTTTGTAATAGTTCTGTACGAAATCATTTTATAATATTGAGTATAATTATTTAAAAAATTCACTGAATTTTCTCAATATTTACGAGTATGAATTTTTAAGCAAACTCTAAATAGAGGTAATTTTAAAAAAAATTTATGAAAAATTATATTTATATTTGCTTTATGCTTATATAAAAAGTAATAGTTAAACAAATTCTTATTAAATGCCAAATATTATAAATATTTCTTTTGTATAAAGTTAAAAAAATCTGAAAAAACGAGCGAAAATATTAATGTTGAAATATACGAGAAATTTATTGCAGTAATATTTTCGCATAATAAGCAACTTATTGTTTGGATACTTCTTTTTAAGAAACCTTGATAAACATTCAACATATCATATTATGCCATTCTTTAATTAATACAATTGGAAGCAAAATTCTTTCAATTTATCAATTTTGCACGTAAAATAGTTCTTATATTATTCTATTAATATTGATAACATACGTATTTATATCTATCTTTGGTATATGATCAGTATCATATCGATAAAATCTTATCTTTCTAACTTAAGACTGGTATGACAAAAAAACATAAAAGGAATTCTATTTTTTACAAGTATAGATTTTATTACTGTAAATTTAATTTGTGCTGTTTTTTAATAGCATTTAATTTATCCACCAAATACTAACTTTCTTCATATATCTTAAGAATATGATAAATTCTTCCATAACATTTTGAAATACGAAATCAATTAAATGTTGCCAAGAGTTTGAAATCGAAAATTTGTAGCCTTATGACAATTGATAGTTTTAAATTTGAATAGCAGAAGCTAATTTTTTAAATACTATAAATAAAAATTATTTTTCAGTTTATAAGAGCAATATTTTTATAATTAAAACGAATTTTTTCAATTTTATTTTAATATCCAGTATAAGGAATTGCATTAAATCGCATATGTTTGAGAATAAAAATCAAAAACTTCTAATTATGGTTATCTCTTACAATTAGCTATCAATATAAAAATGTTTAATTTATACATAATTATTAGAAACATAAAATAAATAAATAAATATATTTTTTATAGTAAAAAAAAATATTTTAAGGTAAATGCATAATAGCAATATTTTAACTTCGAATACATTTCATAAATGGATAAATTTATTAAAAGCAATGTGAAACGATATCCACATTTTCAATTAGTATTCCACAATTTCAATTACTCAACTGTCTTTTCTTTTAATATAGGCAAAAACAAATTTAGTTAGATCATAGACGTACAAGCACACTTATTCATATATGTATATATGGATAGATGTATGTGTTCCAGCATAATTAAAAAAAAATTATAACGCCAAAATTCAGTTTTCTTTTTCTCTCTGAATTTATTATTTCGTTCCAAAAATTCGTACCTAAACATTTTGAAAAGTTTTTCATTAGTCATTCTTTAGGTGAATAAAAATATTTAAAAATATGAATATTTAAAATTTTTTTATTGCAATCATTTTTTCAAGCTTCTAGATAATACCCAGCTTTAAAAATGGCTCTATTAATTAAGATATTTTGAAAAATATAACATTTTTTATACCAAATTTTCAGCACTGGCTTTTAATATACTTCCCAAGCACTGTCATACTCTTAAAAACAAATGCTAACTGATTAAAATACAAAAAAAATTATTGCGAATTCTTATCCAAGAATTTCTAATATTTTTTTAACAATAACTTTTTAACAATAATTTTTTAATAAAATTATTGATTATTTGAATATTATGTAGCCAATTTGTATTATTTAAGAGAGTTGTTTAAAATCTAACTTTAATTGCCAATAAATACCGGCAATTAACATAATATAACATTATACAGATATATATATATAAACGTAAAAGAAAGGAATATTTTCATTATTACGGGCATGAAGGGTATGAAGATAGTAAAAACGGCAAGTGTTCCTGAATATAAATTACGCCCTATGCATTTTTTTATGCAATTTTTTTTAAATTACTAAATTTTCTAGCTCAAAAAGTAATGATTTAGTTTCGGTATAAAATGCCTTTTAGACACAAAATGTAGAACAGACAACAAAACGAACTATATAGGAAAAGCATGTAGCTTCCTTTATAACTTCTTATCTATTAATAAAATTTAATTCAAATATTTATGAAAAATTTTTAAAAAGTATGCCTTCAAATTTTTATCTAAAAATTAAATCCGTTTTTGTAAATTGCAGTAAGAATTTTAAATTTATGCATTTCTTGAGACAGCCTTTTATGACTGAAAATGGAATGCGTTTAATAAAAGTGAAAGTTTTACCTTTCCTATAAAACAGTTACCCAGAGAATTTTCCTAAGTGATTTTGTCATAATTTAACGCGCACTGTTGGTTTAGGACTTTTCCTAAGTTTAATTCTGGTGCTTTCCTTTTATGTGGACTATTTTTCCAGGGAAAGCTAATAAGTCAACATGTGCGTGTGATGTTTTCCTTCGCTTAAGCGAAATACGTTTTCTCTTTATGTACGTTATGTTTTACGCTATTTTATGTTTATTATCTACGTTAATTTTTTATTTGACTATTACTTAAGTCATAGTAATGTATAGATACTTTTTTGTATTTTGTTTAAGAATTATTCTATCATTTTTTTTATTATTATTAAATGAACTGGATCTGTTTTAGGGCAATAAATTAACCCTGATATACTTATAAGATGACCCTAATTATTTAATGCTAATCATAAATTAGAAAGTAAAATGCTTTACAAAAAGCCATTGAAGTAGTATTTATTAAGAAAAATTCATTTGGTTTTAATAGCTATAAATAATTATATTAATTATATAAAATAGATTCAATTCTCGTAACAAAAAAAATGTATTTTACTTAATCTTCTCTCGCATTTAATACTGCATTAATTACAGCAATTTTACGAATATTTTAATTAATAATAAACGTTTTACACCCGAATAACAAAATGAGTTTTAAAGTATTTAGTTTAAGAATTTCAAAATAAATCCTATTTAAAAATAGTATTTGAAACTCTTTAATTAAAAGATACGGATCAAATAATGATTCTTCGTACATTTGTATTTACATATATCTATGTAAATTAAAATTAATGTTTAGGTAATAAATTTTTATTTTTATATTATAAAATATCAATGTTGCTATAAAATATATTTTTTATAAATTATCTATGTTTATATTATAAAATATATATGCTTATGTTATAAAACTTTGCTTATGTAATAAAATAAAATTAATGCATTGTTTAATATTAAATAAGTTAAGATAAGTATTGAATTTATATCTTAATTATTTAAAGAAATAAATTTAAAATACGTTTTAAAAAGTCAAATATTAATACTTATTATATTATTGCAATAAATTATTTTTTATCCCTAGGATTTGAATTTGTAGGTGAAATTAAGACAAGTATCTTTTATTTTTGTTTTATTGTTATAAGATAAAAATTTGTAGAAATGTAGATCTTAAAAGTAAAAAAATGTTTACTTTATTTAATATTCTAATTTTAGCTCGTTAAAAACTCTTTAATTATCTCTACTGCAAGTTAAAATTATAGCAGAAAATAAGAGCATGTGAATGATTTTTCTAAAGGTTTGGTTTGTGCGCACTTCTGGCTAACTATACCGAAATCTGCAGTTTAACGTGGATTCCCGAACCACTCACAAACATCCTTGCCACCGCCAGGCCCTATTAATATATTTTAAATTTGAATGAAATGAATAATGAAAATTATATGTATACTTAATATGCCTTTATTTTACCTTTTCTCACTTTATAATTGGAGTTTATATTACAAAAACCTTTCTTTTTTTTTTTCAAAGCAAAGAAAATTTTATAAGAGCTGAAATTTTCAATCTGCACTGTATTCACTATATGAAATATCTTATCAAATTTATTACAGAAATTTTTTTTTTTCAAATTTTTATTAGATTATTTATGCTGATTTCGATTATAATTGTCGCAAAATACAAGAATTACACCATTCTTCAATATCAGAGGTTTCTTGTGAAGCATGTTATTCTTTGGAAAAAGGTTATAAAGAGATATATTGATAATATTATTCAATAGTCATTAATTACCCTTAGATATTTTTGACGATATTGTTACGATAAGTAACATGATAAATATAAAGAAAATTTTAATTTCTCGCAGAATATTAAGCAGTGTGTTTTAATCTAAAAGTTTTTTATATATATTATAACAAGAAATATCTTGTTCATATTTCCTTAAACTTGAGAGAAAAATGAAGGTATAAATTTTTTCTACGAATTTATTAAAAATTATACCAATGACGATATTAAATGAATAATCATCACTTTAAAAATTTATACTGAAATGTTTGAACACAATTGAAGAGTATTAATCATATAAATATTTCAAAATGGATATTACACGAAGGGCTGATATTTAAAAATATAGAAAGATTTGAAATATTCCATTATAATATATTATTTATATTTTCAGATTGGGTATTCACAACGTGGCATCTGCTATTTTCTGAATTTTTTTTACAGATTTAAAACAAAAAATAGATGACATTTATGAAGAAATACTATATTCCGACAATATTCGTTGGGTACAAATTGAAATGTTGAGAAATGTGAAAATTTATTCCTGCAAATTATTATTATATTTTTTCTTAATAGCGGCAGATTTTACTATGGCTACTTCTCGTGACTGCTTTCAGCCAGATCTCCGCACAGACTACAACAACAGCAGCCGCCGCCGCCACAACAACTACTGCCAGTACTCCAGTTGCAACTGCTGAAACGACTACAGCAAGCAGTACCACGACGCCCACGCTCACTACAGAAGCCGCCGGGGGAACAACTCTCACCGCTGCTGACTCCGCAGCCCCCACAACGACCGTCGCTACAGAGAGTTCCAATTTGGAGGCGACGACTGAAGGCACAGCCAGCAACGAAGCCTTAAGTACCAGCAATCTAAAACGAGGGTACAGATTTGAATCCACCAGAAAGAAACCGATTGCAAATCAAGAAGCAAATCCACAAGTATGTATATGCGGCTTCTTTTTTTATATATGAAGTTATTTATAAATAAAGAAAGTAATAACTGACAAAAATAAATCAAAAACTGACAAAACGTAAATCAAATATAATTTTTTTTTTCTAATATTCTTCTTACTTTCTAAAGTATCCCACTTGAAGCTATCATACAATATTTAATAAAATTAAATTTTGGTTGTTTTTTTCTTTTAAATTTAAGTGGAAAGTTCAAAATATATAGTGTAGTGTGTAGGTTAGGTAACTAGATTGTATCTGGGCTTGGTTGAGATATTTGAGGCACAGGTTTTAAAACTCACAACTTTATTTAAATAATCACAAACACCACACACATACAATTAGAGACATCCACTATTTAACACATATATTCGTTTAAATGGAGGAATTAAATTAGTATAGATTCGTGGAAGGACTCCACTTCTAAAACTCAAAACTCTGCTACGCGCAGGGTTCGCGAAATATACTTCCTCTCCGGGTGAGAATCTGTAGGCCAACTATTAATAGAGAATCTGTAGGCACCGAGATGCATTAAATATATTTCATCTCAGGATGAGAGACTATAAACTAAACGCTCGAGGCCAACTGACCATTTCTCCTGAATGCCACAAGGGGCGCTTCTACCAGTGTGTAAAAGGAAGCACATTTACAATAGTGATATTTTGTACATTGTTTCAGTAATACTAAATTTAAATAATGCTTAAATTCTATCTTTGACTGCCCATATATTTAATTGAACATGCCAACTAAAATTTCCTTTTTCCTAACAAATTACATCTCATGTTTTAAAGCAAAGAGTTAAAGTCTTTGTATCTTTTTAATAAAACAGTATAAGAAAGTAAGCTATGTTCACCTTTTCCTATGAACTAAATTTTTTTTAGTATTTTCTTTAGAAAATACTAAACTTAAGGACTGAGAGAATAACGGAATGATAACGGTCAAATCAGTTAATCATGATCTATATATAAGATAACATTCCATTAATAAATAATTTAAACACTATTTTTTAATTTGAGATTAAAAGAAATTGCTTGCAATAAAAGACCAAAATTTATCAATTTGCAAAAACCTAAAAATGTCATTACTAAATAATTTTAACATTATTTAACAAATTTTAAAAAGTTCAAAGAATTTTAGAATTTTGGATGCTAATAAAATTCTCATACAGGCCATAGTGTGCAAATCTGACATTCTGAGCAAAGAAGAAACATTCATGATGCTAATTTTAATATTCATTTAAAAGGCGTTTTAATGAGATTTCAAAAATTCAGTTTTTCATTTTAAATAGTTAATTTAGATAGTAGCATTTCATCATCTTTTTGAAATCTTGAATAAATTAAAGCTTTGTAAAGGTAAGCATTAATAATTAAGCATACATTTCACATTACAAATTTACATGTTATAAAATTTTCAATTAAAAGTCATTTAACGTTCTCGAAATGTTTTATTGCGTCTTATATACATTTTTGAGTGTTATGCAAATTAATTAATTAATGCTGTTTTATATAGTGTTACGTGTTATATAAATCTTTATGCACATTAGGGGTTTTAATTGTTTTATTTCTATTCTTTACTTTGATCAATAAAAAAAAAATATTTCAAATGATCCAATCTTCGTAAACCTATTATCGTCTAAGAGGGAATCAATTTTTTCTTAAAAATTTAAAGCAAAACGAAGAATAAAATTACACAAATGTAATTGAAGAAAGTTATAAATATTGCATTCCCATTTTGAAACTTGAGAATGATCTTTTAATTTATTAAAAAATAACATGATTTTCTTAGTAGATTTTCAAATTTTTCCTTCTGCATAATTTTTAAATACAAATGAATTGTTAAAAAATTGTGAAATATTAGTGTCGCAGCTTACTAAGCAGTGGGAATTAATTGATTCCTACATGCGAAAGAAAACTTGCATTTTTTTGTAATGTTTGAAAGAGTATTATTTGTTAACCATTACCTTTATTTCAGGAGTCAGGAGCTAAAGATAAATCCGAAGAGAAGAAAATTGCTTGGAAATTTGGTCGAGGTGGCAACAATCAGGAAGGATGGTCGGTGCGCCCGAATCCCAACAGCGGCTATCCTCTTTGGAAGAAAGAGGCCCCAGCATCCAACGGGGCGGCACCTCAAGTTGAACAAGGGGTATCCGATGCAGAGGGTAAAAAGAACAATGATCAACAAGCCTACATCGTGTGGAATGTTGGACAAGGAAATGTTCCAAACGGATGGACCCTAAGTGAGTTAAAACTGTTTAATAATAAGGAACGAATTTTCCATTAAAATCTATATTTTTTCAATAGTGTTAATTTTTTTGATAACACTTCATATTTATTTCAAAATTGATTTTGAACAAAATATTGCTCTATGCTTTAAAAATAGCAAATTAAACAAAACATAATTGATTTTATGATGAGTATTATGCATTTTTCTTTATAGAAATCTTTTAATAAAATTGAACCAGAATTTACAGTATTAATTTTGATAACACACTTAATATTCAGCAAAATTTTGTATTTTTTAATCGTTTAACTGAATGAGAAAATATTTTTTAATAATGACAGGGATTTCATTGCATTATAATAGTTTAAAAAAAGTAAAGGCCTTAACGAAGATTTATTAAGGCTAGTATTGCTGAAATATTAAAAACAATAATTTTAGCATTTATTATATTTATTAGCCATTCATTTGATTTAGATGGTAGATTCCTTCAAAAAGTTTTTGTTTTTCTGTTTGAAGAATTTATTATTATTTTTATTTTCATTGTTTAAAGTCTTTTTAAAATTAGAAGATGTATTTTTATCAATTTTTTTATATTTTAAAAGCTTTTAAATTGTCAAAGAAGATATATTCTTGTGAAAGAATATTAATATTTGAGCTACTAATTCTTATAACATAACAGTTTTAATTCCTTAAGTAGAATTATCCTTTCAAATATATTTTAATGTTCTCACCAAAAGTATTGATTTAATAATATCCTAATTGCTATGAATACGCTGAATTAACTTTTTAACTTACAAAGAAATTAAATTAAACGTAAAGGCTTAAGTTGAAGAAGAAAGCTACTGTTGGTATTGAAATTAAATTTGGTAAAACACATGCATAGATATAATAAAATGTTTGCAATAGAATGCAAAAACTTATAGAAATTCGCCATGGAATGCTAGTAATGGATGAAATCTACTTTTATACATGCTTAAATACTATTAAATAAGAAATAATACAAAATTCTAGAATCATTGTGTGGTAATTTTGCCAAACATCTTTCAGTTGTTGTTTCAGAACCTCGATATTTTATGATGCCCGAATTTAGCGGTATGTCTCTATTAACTGGTGAAAGTTCTGGTGGCTTTGCACGTCAGATAAGAGTTTAAACAGCACTTAAACAATCTAGAAATATGTAAGCCATTTGGGACTAGATAATCGACCTTTATGTTGTAATGTAATAAACATGTTGACATGTTGAAAAATGTTGACATGTAATAAACGGTAATACAAATAGTGACAAGATATCTTATCAAACACATCATTTAGCTGATAAAGTTAAACGCAATACTGCTAAGTGAGACGCTGTCGTATGGAACTCAACATAATCACTTAGGTATAGTTATTGTGTACTTTCTCAAAGTATAATCTGCTGGAAGCGCTGGTAGGACCTCCTATATAATCGGATCTAATGATTATATTCTTCAAGTTTGAAGGGTTATTCATATTTGAGCCTTATGCAATGTTAGTCTGTTGGTAATCCTGATGATATATGACATAAATCCAAACTACTTTTTTTACTCTGAGCAGGAAGGAGCATTTAAGAAAGATATAGTAAAGGTCTAATGTAAAATAATGTAGACTAAGGACTAATGTAAAGTCTGAATGTAACCCTCTCTCAGTCAAGCACAGTGAGAGGCTGACAGGCATCACGTTGAAAGAAGATGTAAGCACTTTGAATATTGAATACAAGGTAGAAGTTGTAATATGTTGTATAGTAAACAATGATGCTGTTGGTGCATTTCCCGCCTAAGTCAAACTTTTCTCGCATGAGTGAACTTTGGCGGAGACCTTCCAGAGATTTTATTTTGCTGATGAGCACATGAGCAACTGTTGTAGCCAGAAATTTTGTACAGTCATAAATAACATCTTTTTACTCAATATGATGCAAGCTTTACGCATCTTAAATATAGCAGCTGCAATTGTTGACTTTATAGCATGTTAATTAGCGGTAGAAATGTAAATTACAACTGAAGTTAACATTCGTTAATCACGAAAATTTAATCATTAGCAACTTTCAGATTAAAGAATTTAGATAGAACTTTAAGATAATCGAATCAGTTCAAGGAGAGAGGCGCTTAATTATTTTTTTTTGTGCGTGTAAAGAAAAGTATAACTAAAAATATTTTTAAACCATTTTTAGGTGCAACACCAGATGGTTGGGGACCAGGTCAAGCAGGTGGAGCAGCCCCAGTTGTTGGAGGATGGCCTCCACCAGATGCTGTTGTCGAACCAAGTCCCGGTAATAATGGCTGGAATGCGGGTGGCTGGGTAGAGGAACAGCCAACTGACGAAGAAGATACGCAAGGTGGATGGGTCGAGGAAGGGGTGGCTCCCCAAATCAATGCCGAAGAGGGTTGGTCTGCACAAGGTGGTGCACCCCAACAGGAAGGTTGGGCTGCACCACCAGCTGGAAATTTAGGAAATGGTTGGGCTAATGGCCCACCTCAAGGTCCTGCTGTAAATTCTCCACAGCCTAATGCATGGGCTGCTCAACCTAATGGACATCAAAAAAATGGATGGAATGCTAGACCATCTCAAGGAGGCAATGATGGAGCTGGGTGGATAGCTCCACAACAAGGAGGAAATGGATGGGCACCACAGCAACCAGTAAGAGGAGTGCAACCAGATGCCCCAGCTGCAGTCAACGGATGGAATGCTGGCCCAGTTCAAGTAGACAATAGTGGATGGAATCAGAATGGCAATGGTTGGGCCCCTCCAGCTGCAAACGGTGGATGGAATAATAATGCCCCATCAAGTGGAGGTGGTGGTTGGAATGGAGACCAAGCAAATGTAGCTGGATGGAACGCTGGATTGCAAGATGACGCATTGTCTTGGAAAGTTTATAACGAAGATACGAGAACTATGGAAAATTTAGATGATAATTCAGGGTGGAAGGTAATCGGAGATGGTGGTGATGAAGGATGGAAGTTGATAGATGACAAAGGCAATATTGAATGGAAAATAGAAAATATTAATGGTGAATGGAAAGTGACAAGTGCTGATGAATTACCAACTGTTGATAATTCTACAGCAACTGAAGTAGAGGCTGCAAATGCTACAACAGACGCAACTAATGCAACCTCTGAAGAAGCAACAGCAACAACTCCTGCTCCTAGTGGTGGATGGGATGATGATAAACAAGGTAGATATATAGTGTGGAAATTTTCTGAAGATGGGAAAGGAGAAGCTCGTGTGTATGGTGGAAGAGGAACTGAGCCGGAAGTATGGAGCGTGGGTGACAATAATCAATACTGGAAAGAAACAATGGGCATAAAATCAAATGGTAATAATGCACAAAATGCAAATAATGGTTGGAGTGCCGATGGAACTGCTTGGCAAAATGATGGAGGCTGGCAAAATTCCTATCAGCCAGGATCAGGATCATGGCAAACTACAGGAACTACCACTCCTCAACAGAATAATGGTTGGAATAATGGTGCACCAGGCGTATCGCCTCAAGGAAAAGGTCCCGGATGGCAGTCTGGAGGTCCAACTGCACCTGCAAGTAATGGTTGGAAAAATGGAGCAAATGTTGCACCTAAACCTGAAAATAATCGTGGATGGCAAACAGGAAATGCTGCTCATCAAGGAGGAGGAAATGGCTGGCAACAAAAAGCACCAGCTGCTCCACAGACAACAACTTGGTCCAATGTTGGATCTACACCTCAGCATGTAGGTGGTTGGCAAAATCAACAACCTCAGGCAGCTGGGGCCTGGAATAATGGAGGGGCTGCACCTCAAACCGCAGGAGGATGGCAAAATACAGCACCAGTCAATCAACCAGTTAATGGAGGATGGAAAGATACAGGAACTGTTACACAAGCTGGATGGCAGAACGGAAATGGAGCAGTCGCTCCTCAATCAGGTGGAGGATGGGCTCCTGGAACAAACGGTAGAAAAGGTCGAACGAAAGGTCGCTGGAGGAATCCAGGCGCCAGAGCTAGAAACACAAATGGATGGCAGCCAAATAAACAAGCGAATGGAAAGAAAAATGTTGCTAGAAATCCTTGGAACAGCAGAAACAGAGCCTCTTCATGGGTTCAAGGAAATGGGGGAGCAACAGTTACAACTTGGAACAATAGTCCAGCTCCAAGTGTAGCCCCTACTGTTAATACAAATGGCAAAGCACCGAATTCTGATAGTTGGAAAAATGGGGGAAATAAAGCTGGAGTATCAGGAGGCTGGTCTGCTAATGGTAAAAATCCACAAACAGTCCCTTATATAATTGTAATTAAAACTCCAGATGGAGCTACGGCAGGAGCAGGACAAGGTGCAACTAATTCGTGGTCAAATGGAGGTGGACCAGCAACTACAAATAGGGTAAAGGTTGCTAATGGTAACAAACCTAGAAATAATCGTAGAAGTAGTGGGTGGAAAATGAATCGAGCAGGTAGTAGTGGTTGGCAATGGAATCCTCAAGGAGGTAGTGAAGGTTGGAAGTGGATGGACGGATGGATGGGTTCTGGTGGTGGTTTCGGTGGTTGGATGAGTGATAAAGATACTATGTATAGTGGCTGGAAACCTACACAAAATAATGGTGCATCTTCAACAGCCTCAAAATCTCCAAATCAAAGAATAGGAACTGCACCTAAAACTAAGAAAAGTGGAGGTAAAATGGTCTTTGTGTTTGGGACAAAGAAAAATTCTTCTGGTGGGTGGGCAAAACCTAATGGTAAAAAGAAGGGTAAACAAGTTATTATACTCGATTATACAACAGCTGGCAAGAAAGCACCAAAAGGTGAAGATGGCATGAAAAAAGATATTGAATCTGTAATTCAAGCTCTTAAAACAGGAAAGCCAACAGGTGTCCAGGGTGGAAGAGCGTGGAAACAAGCACCTCAAGAAAATCAACAACAGTGGGGATGATAATTTAATGGACATGTTTTTATAATTATCATATAGAATTTCAATACTTGTAATTACATTCACGATTTTAAGCAAGGCTAACATGAATTTTCTAGATAAAATTTAAAGTAAACATTATTCAATGCTTATTTGCATATCATTTCAGTTCCTGTGCATTTTATATCTTACAACATAGTAGGCACTCCATCTTCATAAAAAAGATGTTGTACGTAGAAAAATACATTGATACAGAAAAATTACTGTTCTGTAATTTATGACTATTATTTCAATGGATTTTGTTCGGTCTTTTTTAAAATGCCTTGCTTTTAGCTTGAAACTACTATGCAAGATGGTATAAATACCACCAGAATGTTCCTGGACATTTAATACTCACCTTTTTTTTGTAAAAAAAAATCTTCAGTCATTATAGAAATAGTTCCTTTTTTTATTGATAAAGCGCAATACCAAAATGTGATATGTTTCGTTTAGTGTTTTTTACGAAGTATACTTTTGTATGCTTTTGGGGCTGTTGTATTTTAATACTATCATGAAATGTAATATGTGTAAATAAATTGGTTTTAATTTTGCAATTATGTGTATTATCGAGATGATTGTTTATTAATTTTTAATTTTTAATACATATTTTGTTAGTCTTTATAATATAAGACAAAAAAATTTTCCAAAATAATTTTTAATAAATAGAGTCCATTAGTTGAAAAATGTAATTAAAAATATATAGTTTATTTAAAATACATAAATTTTTTTAAACAATGCATATATAATCATAATTTTTGCAATTAAACATGTAAATACACAAAATTATTAGTTTTGCTTAGGAAATTAAAAGACAATAACTATAACTTTACATTATTACATTAAAGTATACTTTTCATTTATTTTATAATCATTTCTGGTACATTTCTAGTATCTAAATTATATTTATATTATAATACAAATTAATTTTATGATAAATCGTTATCAAAATCTGTTACGGGGTAAAGGTTTTCAAATTAGTTTCATTGTATAAATTGATCTCTTTTAATGAAAATATTGATCAATTATTGACAAATAAATGAACTTTTCATATTAAATTAATACAGTGTTTAGACTACTTTAAAAAATTCTAAAAGAACGAAAATTATAAATTTATTATAATAATATTGTAATTATTCACAAACACTAAAAAATTAGAGCAATATTTTACTTTAAAAATTGTAGAATATTATTTCTATTTCGAAATAAAATATTTTGTGATCATTTTCGATTCATCAAGCACTCTCAAATTATTTTAATAAGAATGCTAATAGTCTGGAAGTTAATTAACAGTTGACGGGAAATTTTATCAGAACAGCAATTAATTAACATTATGCATATAAATCTCACCACATGTAAATAATAACTATCAACAATCGAAAATTATTTGGATCCTACTTTTCATAAATACAGAGCTTCTGATAAGCATATATAATTAATTATCCGAGATACATTAAACGTTGGTATCCAAAAGTTAAGCATAGTTCACAAAATGCGAAAAAATGAGAGTAAATATTGGTAAAATTGTTCGAAATTATTTGTGCAGAATCATTTGATGAAAAAGGAACATTATCTTCATGCAAAACATTTCAGTAGATGTGTCATGCGCAATACATCCGCACATGTCGAAACTCGATGAAATGGATCACGCGGCATAAGCGTGCCAGGTTTCAAGCAATTGATGAGAGAACGAACGTTGTTAACGAGTCTATGACTTTTTCTCTTTTTGAACACATCCATTGGAAAATTGATAAGTGGTCATGTTTCCACATGCATGGTAGTCAACTATACTTCGTTGCAGGTTGGCTGTAGCTTATTTTTCAATTGGTTCTGGTTTTTGATAAACCAGATAGTTATAAATGTAAAAAATCCGAAGATTTATTCTTTGTATTTTTCTTTTCCAATCAGAAAGATCTAGAGACCACTTACGATTTTTAAGAAAAGCAACTTAACAGTTTCCCATCATAGGTTCTGAAGTCTCTATGTAGGACATGCTAACATGGATCTGAGATTGTCTCATGTCCTGACCAAAATGCAGATATTAATTTCAACAAATGTTGGCACAACAAACAAGACGCCAACTGGACATGTTTACGAAAGGAAATCTAAAAATTGAAACACAGTGATCACAAACCGAGGTATCACTGTACCTCAATATGTGATCTGAAGACTGTGGCAGATGTTTCAAAGTGCGGGAAATGTAACCGACGATCAGTATCAGGTCAGTCAAATGTCACAAGCAATAGCCAAAATTGATATCTTACAATAACTGTGCAACGTCACAGGGATAGTTGTGCCAAAGAACTGGATTCAGCTCTCAGCAAATGCCCGACGAGTACGAGCTTCCAGCCAAACCGTTTACAGGAGACAATCAGATTAGTTATGGTAAACCAGCTGTTTGAATTTCCCTCAACTTTCTGTATAAACACACTCGCTTAAAGTGAAGTTTGGGGCAATGAACCAATGTGACGTCCAGTGACCAATTCCACTTTAGTCTGAACACACGAATAACATCACAGAAAGATATAATTTTCCATCAAGTGGAATTATGGTGTGGGCATCCATCCTGCGGTACTACCGCATATATTTCCATATCTTTTGAGAGGGTACCTGTGACTGCTAAAATATACAGAGACGAAGCTCCTTATCCTTATTTTTGCCCGTTTTGAAGTGCTGAATTCATATTCATGGATAGTAATGCTCCTTGTCACCGTGTGGCCTGATCGAGGACTTCCTTGAAATATCCATCGCTCGTTATATACCCGAAAATATGCAACACTCGTCATAGCCTACTTACTTATATGATGTGAATCTTATGGAACGTGTGGCATATGCTTGGATGATAACTTGAAGCCCTTTCGCACCCACCACGCTCAGTTCAGGAGCTGAAAATAGCTCTTCGTGATGTTTGGGCCCACAACTAATTCACAATGTCCCAGTAATTATAGGAAATCATTCTATAGTTTGTCTGAATACCAGACGTGACCAAACACCTTATTAAATTGCAACATACTCATTTTATATCATGTGTTTTTCAACTCCTTTTATACCAGTTTTCTTTCAAACTTTTCCTTTCGATGATAAAAAGGATTGTTATCCTTCTTTTATATTATTTTCTTATTTTATAACTGTTGTACATCGTAGAAGACATTTTTCATCATTCTGACATAGATTTTCGGCATTATTCATATTATTATCAATGCTTAACTTTTGGACACCAGTGTACATTAAAAGGGAAAACTACATTCGGAAAGATGCTGTATAAAACATTCATTGATGTTTCTGTTTTAATTTTAAGATAGTTGATAATTATTCTTTAAGTTGAAAGAAAAAAAACTTATATAATCTGAAATAAAAATAAAAAATAAATACGAATGCAGAAAAGTAAAAAAAAAAAAAAAACTCCAGTAAATAAATGCATTTTGAAATAATTCTTTGCAAGAATTGTAAGAAAATTATTTCTGTAAATTAAAATGTTACATTTAAACCATACACCTACTACATGAAATATCTGTTTACAGTTTGGAAATAAAATAGGTGAATTTATATGTACATACAATGAAGACGACAAGAATAATACAGAGGATTCAATAAAATCAGGAGCTTAGAGAGTGAAGAGGAAGGGAATAACAAGTAACAATTATCTGTTATATAGCTGGAGTGAACAACATTTGAACCATAAAAAAGTATAAAAGGTTTTAAACAATAAAAATTTATTAATTGAATTTGATTGATTTCTAGTAACGAATATACAGTATTAAAGGACCTTTTTGTTTGAGAGACGTGGGTACTGAATGACATACATATATCAATCTGTCACTTTCAGAATCCAAATTATATTAGCAATCAGGAAAGGAAATAAAGGTGATTACAAATTTTGTATTAAAAAATAAAAATTGTAAGAAGTTAACAGAAATTAATTTTTTAATCTGAAAAAAAAAGTATTTTTCGTGTTTGTTGAAATGTAACAAAAATTTCATCTCAAACTTACGCACATTTCAAGATCAAATTTCCAATAAATTATAATGCTTCGTATATGTTTTTGTTCATCAAAAGAATTTAAAATTAATTTTAATATCAGCTTTAATAATACGCTAATAAATTTTTTGAATTCGTTTCAATTAGAAATTTTCTAATTATTATTGTCAATATTATACCGGACAAATTAAAGGAATTAGAAGAAAAATTAAGTAAAATAGTTAATACAATGCATCCTAATGTAATTTTAATACCGTTTTGAATAGATTATAAAAGAACTTAAAAATTCAATACTTAAATTATATTGATATAATATTAAACATGTGAAGTAAATTAATTGCATTATATTAAATATACGTGGAGATATATTTCAATTCCGAAGATTTTACATTATTTAGCGTTTAAAATACAAAATATATTAAAAATACTTTCTAAACTACATTCACAAATTTCAGTTGAGAAATAAAATCTGAAAAATATCAAAGGTCTAGTTTAATTTCCTCTTTTGTGATTGATTAAACAATAATAAAATTGATGCTATAAAATAAATAATACTGAAAAAATAATTTAGTCGAAAAGAAAAATTTTTTTATCTTACTTAAACAGATTAATATACTACAAAACTAGCTATTTAGCCGATGTTAAGTGGGTATTTATTTTTTTATATTTTGTTAGACAGGAGAATGAATAATAATTCAGTGTAAAATTGAAGTAATGTTGTCAGGTATTTAAAAGTATATGAAAAGCATACAAATAACAAAATAAAGTATTTTTTCAAATTCATCACGATAATAATTTAACTTAAAACCTGTATTATACCTGTATTACCTGTACTATATTGATTATACTGTAAATGCCTTTTTTAGTTTCACCTTCAAGTGTAAGAAGAACTAAATATTTGGGGGAACCCGCCTTTGAGTAAGCAACATGTTCAAAATCAAATCCACTCCACAATATAATATACTGTACCTGCGTCTTTTTTATCATAATCACGAACACAAGTCTCATTGAAAATTGCAATCTCTTGAAGTTAAAACCTCCTTCACACCAAAGAGTAACGCAGGACAACGTAAAGCGTTGATCAATTATAAGCCTTAACGCACAACGTCCTAAGCAATCGCTCGAAGTTGGCAAATTTTTAATTCATTGGCATGTCATATGACTTGAATTGAACCAATAAGCATCACCATTCCTTCGATGAAAATGAGTTCTGCCGCTTCGGTGTGAATAATCGAAAAAATTTTCTTCTCTGTCTCTTGACTCTTCGTCGCTCAATGCCTTGGTGTGAAGAAGTCTTAAAAGGGATATCTGTCTGATTGAGTAGTAACCGTGGCATAAAAATTGCTTCAACCTTTCCCTTTTCTTGTTAAAATAGTGTCTTCAAGCACATTGCCTACCATCTTCTCTACGCATAGTCTTATGTCATTGAAACAACCAAAGCAGTGACAATCCAGCAGGTTCAATAGTTTAGGAACTGTGGCGGGCAATAGACGATCATATGAGCATCTACTGCAGCATCGAATGGTTTGCATTCAGTAACTTTTCCTGGTAACAGGGCAAGTATTTGTATATTTCGTAACTTCATTTTTAACAATAGGAGTATCCTTATGCAATTAGTTTAAATTTGATAATTTAGAGAAATAGCTGGGTGGATTGCATCTATTAGCTCTGCAACGAGTGACACCGGATTAAAATAATTCGGATAGTAGCTTTATTTTGCCAGAAAATTCTACTGCTAGTCTACCTTCTCTGATTTGCAGTAGTTTGCCAAATAGTAGTAGAAATTATGAAATTCTCTGATTCAAACAAAACTACATTCCTGCTTTTAAAGAAGGTAAGAAAAACCCCTGACCCTACTGATACCACATGAATACAATCCTGTTATTTAAGAGTTATTATTGCAGAAGGAGGAATAATTGACCCTAGCTGATTTCTTAGAATAAAGATCCTCCTACGTTACTGGCCCTGCAGTGCTAATCATTCAAATATTTTCTCTTTTCAAATTATCAGACCGCCAAACAGATGATTAACTGCCTCGACAAAATATGACCCGGAGGTTTACAGCTACAAAAAATCATTTTTAATTTTCATTAATGAAATTAAAATATTTATGAATTTATCCATCATCTTAAATTTATAACTCACTTTATTTTTTGTATTTTCTAATAAATTCTGCTTTTAACAAAGGCTCTAATAAAAAAGTAATTAATGAGAATTTTTTCAAGATATCGAGTATTTCAATATTAAATTTCGTAGATTTAATAGGGAAAAAAAGGTGAAAAGTACAAAGTAATCAAGAGATCTCAACAAAAAATAAAAAAAAAATAAAAAAATAAAAAAAATTAATGCAAAATTCTGATATTAATAATTGTGGTTTGACAAATTTTAAAGAAAAATTCTTTTAGAATAAATTTATTAAATAAAAAAAAATTATATTTAAAAATACTACAATTCCACAAAATTTCGAAAATTGAATATTTGAAACAACTTTGATTTAATTAACCTTTTTAATAAATTACTTTAAATTAAAGAAAATTTCTAATTAAAGCCATCAGATGGCGCCTGATGGCAGAAAATGACATTTGTTTAACTAAAAAAATAACAAATTGGATTATGCTCGTAATTTTTAGGCTAGATACAATGTTAAAGAATAATAACACAGGAAATAAAAATTAGAATGCTAAGTGTTGTAGTTTTTAAGTTACCTTGGAATACCGTGTATAGATACATACATATAAATATATATCTATATATATAAATTAACATTCATTTTATGACCTTTTATAGCGGTTCATGTATTTTCATTCAAGAAACTATTCTTGAAATCATCAATTTATAATGAACTATCATCAGATTTTTGTAATCAAACATTAGGGAATTTTTTATACATCAATGAGCAAATTTATTCACTTCTGCTTATAAGATGAAAAGATACCCTGTTGCAAAATATTTTAGAACAAGGATTCCAACATTTTAACTTCGTTGGTCAGCATTTAAAGAAAATTAGGGGGCAGAAAAAGAGGGTTGTGTATAATTTAAGTATAATAAATAGAATTTAATAATTATAAGTACGAAAAAATAAGCAAAGTTATATTAACTTTCTAACTTTAATTTAAATAACTGAGTAGGCCAAAAGTTTTAATGATGTAAGGAATATCCATGAAAATAAAAGTAGTAAATGCAGATTATTTAAAATAAAAAGAAAAATCTTAATATTTCTTCACTGTTTATATGTTTTCCATTATCAATTAGACATTCAAAAAATAAAAATATATGCATATAAAAATGTGAAATCAAAATTTTAAGAAATTCATAAAAGCACTGAAACGCATGTGAACTGCAGATTAAATAATTTTCAATTACGAATTTCTAGATTTGTGTCGAACACGTCAAATTGTTATATTTTGCAAATTATTCTTGAAATTGAGGCCTTTTCGAATTGTAGGGAAAAATTAAAAAATCCATTTGAGAATCAGTTCTCAAACATTTTGCCATTCCTAAAACAAAAATATTCTTTCGTGCACCCCTTCCTACAACTCTTTATATTAAATCTCACAGTAGTTTTTATGCTTTATGCAATTTATTTCATATGAGCAATACAAAAAAATGCAGCTTTTCTTAACATAAAAAAAAATTCAGTATATAAGTCTACCAAAACAATTATTAGTAGTGTTTCAGCTAACAAATTTTTATTTTAAATTTTAATGATAGCTAACTAACAAATATTAAATTTCCTACCACAAAAATAATAATTAAACATTTAAACATCATATATCGTCAATAAAATGGAAAGATTTTGCATTTTCTTTCATCTGATGTACAATTAGAACTTTTAAGCCAAATCCAAATATTGTAAATATTAGGTTTTAATCAACTTGTGACTTGATACTAAAGTAACTAATAAAAGAAACCACATGCAACAAATATGTTTTAAAATGATTGAAATCAGAACTGATCAATTATAGAGTGTTGTCTATATTTCCTGAAGATTTAATGTTTAACGTTAAGAAATATGTCATGCCCTCTTTCAACCCATCTTCGTTTGTCTTGGGATCGTTCTCTATAATAATAAAAGCATTTAATTAGGACATTTATAGAGAGATTTCCGTTAAGATACTATGGATTTCAATACGATATTCATCGGATTGGCTTGCTTATTAAAAGAAATCATACATGATAATATGCTCTTACGCGTATTCAAATTAACAAATTCTAATATATTTTATTTTCTTAGTGTTTTTGTAACACACTTTGCTATGTTTGTTGACTGTATGAATTTCATGTATTTTAATAAAAGAAAATGTCTTTTCACATGACTCTCTCTTACATAGATGTTTGTTGTTTGCAATCGTACGTGCTTTGAATAGTTACATTTAAGTTGGAATCTACGTGATTTGTTAATGAATAGTTTATTGATTTTAAAGTATTGAATATTTGTAAGAATTTGAATATTTTTAAAGTATTGATCTCTTCTGAAATTTTGTAAAAATTGTAAACAACCAACGAATTTTGAAGACATGAAAGTTTAACGTAGAGGAAAAGCAAATTAAAACTAACGTGTAGAAAAGCAAGTTAAAACTAAAGATACTAAAATGGCTGGAGATTAAAAACCTTGCATACTTTACATAAACCTGAGAGATGTAATTTTAAGAGAAATAATGTCATAGCTGAAAGTATACATGAAAAATTTCAGGTAGATTAGTTAGATTTACAATCCATAAGGCAGATTTAATAATGATTAAAAATTTCTACTCACCTGTATAGATGTATTTTAAAAATATGCTTTAAATGCCCTTAAAGCTAAATCCAATCACAACATTTTGATAGGTTTGCAAAAAATATTCAAACAACGGAAACCAGGATCTCTGCAAACAGAAAAAGGAATGAATTCAAAAATAAAATTCTGCAAAAATATAAGACAGGACATGTCCATTTTTTACAACGAAGAAATAAAACAAAGCTAATATCGTTGAATGCTTTCACAGAACACTCATGTCGAAGTTAACAAAGTATTTTGCAAAATATAATATTGAAACGTACAAAGATGTGATTGAAAAATTATTATTTACCTATAATCATATATGGGACCGGAAAATTAAAATGGAACCATGTACTACATTGATAATCAAAAACAGGTATGGAAATACATACATACATATATGGATATGCTTGGCCGACGAATTGCAGCCCGTCAACCCCCTCCCACCTGTCAACCGGAACTTCGGAGTGCATTGCTTGATGAGTGGTGTAACATTCCCCAAGATCAGATTGATAATTTGATACTCAGCATGCCTAGACGTTGTAAGGCCTGTATTGCATCGTCCGGGAGACATACTCCATATTAACCATCATACTAACCCTGTTATACTGTTTTTTTGTAACTGGGTACTTTTTTGAAATTTGCTCCAGGGAGTAAAAATCGCGATTTTTATTAATTATGTGAAACATATAGCATATTTTTTGCTCTTTACCTTTTGTTTAATAAATAGACTTTACAAATAAGTCAAGTTTGTTTTGCTTCTGTCTCTTTCTTTGCCTGAACGTCATTATCCTTAATTTATGGACACGAGTGTATATATCATATATATGTATGCTTGTGCATGCATGTGTAGGTTGATTCTCAATTCGAGACTCGATTCAAAATTCTCTCGTTATAGGAACCCTCATCTATCATGCCATTTACAGAAACAAAATAAAATTTTGGTTTAAGTTTGGTTTTTTGGTTTTTTAAGTTTTTGGTTTCAGTGACACGATTTCAAAAATTTCAAATGACAGCACTTACCTTTTTTTTATTGGAATATGTTCTCCATAGCGAAAAACCATAAATAGCGTCGGAACAGTACCTGTAGCACGAAAATCACCGATACTAGGCAGACTAAAAAAATAACAAATTATTACAGAGAAGCAACAGAAAACAAAACATTTTAATGTGTTTCCCGTGACCTCCTTCACACACGATAACACTTTACGGCAAATCGTGGATAGTACTGAAACATGTACTATGTACGCACGTACGTACATACAGGACATACATAAGTACAAACACGCACACACAAGTAAAAACTTACATTCATGTATATATACAATCATACACAGAAACCTACACACATACATAACTACGTAGATTCCTCAGCACAAATGTACATGCATACATACATAAGCATACACACACACACACAAACTTATATACATACATACACACACAAACTTATATACATGCATACACACACAAATTCGCATACCCATACGCACTATACATATACAAGCACATACATGCACACATCTATACACATGCGCAAATGCATACATATATACACAAGTACATGCACGTATACACGCGCTCATACACAAGGGCACATATACACACACGAAGACAGATACATACACGTACAAACCTAAGTGCATACATACATTAACGCATTCGAACACAAAAACATATACATATAAATTTACATTTGCATATATTTATACACATCCGTGTAAACACGTACATACATTACTGACATACATATATTTTCTCGTTTATGCAAGCATAAATACTCATTCGCATATAATCGCACACGGGTAAAGGCGCACATACATACATGCATACAAATACGTTTACGTACATACGAAAGCAAATATGCACTTGCAGCTGAGGGTGCACACAAAATCATGTTTATTGGGAAAAAATGCAAGTTAACGTATGCATATCCTCGTGCATATTTAAGCATACATCTTTATCAATGTCAGTACATCCCTACTCATAGAAAAATACATGAATAGACATATATATGCATATGCGCCTTTATAAACATAACATGCGTACAAATACAAGATATAGTACAAATAAAACTCTAATTTTGAGAAAATTAATTTGAAATGCAAAAAGGTGAATTTTATTTGCAAAAATGTGAATTTGGATTGCCAGACCTGTAATTCTCAAAGTTAGTGTGTGCATGCCCGCCTATGCACGGTCTCTATTTATATCAAATTTAGCAGGGATATATCTGATACAAACTTTAGATCAACTGAAAAATTATTTTCGAAATTTAATCACTATTCGTTCAAACAATTACCCAATTTGGGATAAATTAGGTTTTAAGCCAATTAAGCGACTTTTCGTGGTTTGTGAAATTGTCATGCTTGACGTTATTTTTATACACTATAGTGTGTTTATAAACAGGCTGACGTAAAATAAATAAAACATACTAACCGATGAATTGCAACAATTCTAAAATTTTATTTAATAAAAAGAAAAAAAATGGACTGTGCCATTTTGCCAATTAAAATGTCCCAGTTTAATCCTAGACTCCTATATCCCGAAGAAGTCGTTAATGATGCAAGCCGTGATGATCGTCAATTCTTTTCATTAATAGAGAGTTTTTGCATACCGTATTTTTATCGTCTGATATTTTTTTCTCCCTAGCGCGCATGCTCACCTAGCGCGCATGCGCAATTTCCTATGAGCATGCGCGCTAGGGGAGAAAAATATCGGATGATAAAAATACGGTATGCAAAAACTCTCTATTAATGAAAAGAATTCACGATCATCACGGCTTGCATCATTAACGACTTCTTCGGGATGTTTGTAGTGGATGGATGTTTGGATCATTGTAGTGGTTCATGGATGTTTGTAGTGGTTCGAAATCCATTTTAAACGTTAGATCCTGATCTGATATGATTGTAAAGCGTTGACCGTAGGGTTGGCAACCCTACTCCGTAAAAAGAAAAACATCTCCTGTCTCTGAATTTGCCAACAGACGACCTTAGTCCACCATGGGGCTGTTGCGCCAATGAAGAATCTTATTCAATACTTCGTAAAAAGGACTTTTAATACACTGAATACTAATGTTCTTAAAAATCAACTCGTGACTTCTTATTTTGTAATTTGACTAGTGATTTTGGTTAATTAAAAAAACAAATAAAAAATTTTAATGTGTTTTTCTTTTTGTTTTCTGCGTTGTCATCATAAATTTCAGATATATTATTTAAAGAAATTTAATTTAAAGTCAGAAAAATTACAAAAATTTAATATCAATTTAAAGATAAAAGATAAATTTATTAGAATATAAATTAGTTTCACAATATTTGGAAATTATTTTCTCAATGCCAGCAGAGAAGGATAAAAGCCTTTGTTTTTAAAAGAAACAAATAGGTATTTTAAAGATTTCAAAATAAATTGATTTTGAAGGTCCTGTTTTTTAAGTTCTATGATTAATTATTAATTAGTAAGCTCTTGATTATTACATTAATTTCGCATAAATTTATTTTGCACACTTAATATTCATTTCGAAATGCATTTTACAAAACGTAGGACATGAAGGTCATGATCAGGCAAATCCTTAAATATGTAATATTAAGCTGTTCCTATCATTTGGTTTTAGTATCATTCAAAATGTATAATATCGCATATTAAAAATTTGGTATAGAAAAAAAAAGAGAAATTTTTTGTTATAAATTATTTTTTTTCTTAATTGGAAAAAAAAAAATGTGAAACATTTCAATAAATGCTTTAAAAAGATATTTATTTAACATTTCTTAACGTTCCCAATGAACTCTGTCTGTGTTTGGCTACCAGTTTAGTTGTCATGATAGACAAAATTGCTTTAAGTACAAACACCATCCATTACCCTCCCCAACGGATCACGCGAAGGGCATAAACAAACCCGATGACAAAAAATAAAAAACCATTCGGCATAATAGCAACAAAATACGCACCTATCTTTCTACAGGACCTTTCCGAGATCGTCATGAATATGAATTCCTCCAAAGAATCCTTTGTGGCACCGAAGAATCTCTTGATCCCGATGCCATAGCAGCGTGTCGGATTCTTTCTTTGTGCCCCGTCCAGATTCCCAGCGAGTCACTCCACATTCTGAGTTAGGCGTGACTGGGCGTGTACAAGGTCCGAGTCGCTGAAACTCAGGCGGGATTCCTTAGATGGTGGCATAAAAGTGAATATAACCATCTGACAGAGCAGATTCATGGTGTCTCCAGCAGTTGTGCTTTGAGTGTGGATAATGGCTAGGGTGAGTATTGCTACCTAACACTTCCATTAGGATTCTTCAGTGATAGTATCTTAAGCAATTGGATTACTTTCACTTCTTAAGGATTTAATGTTAGTTGTTCATCATTTTGGTAGATAAATTTGTATGGATATTTATAACATATATCTACAATATATAATGTATTAATATACTAAATAACTACAATATATATATAAAGTACAATATATGCCTCTTAAACTTTAAAAAAAATTTGTAGTGAATTTTTAGAAAATGTAACTATTTTATGTATTCAGCATATTAAGTTGTTAAATGTTTTTTTAATTTTAAATAATGCTTTTCTGTACTTAGTTCTTACGATATATTAGATTTTTTTAAAAAAAATTTTAAAAATTTTAATATATTTTACTTTGTTAAGTAAAGCCAAAGATTGGCAAAAAACTCTCAATTAGCAATCGCTTTCTTTGAAATATCATCCTCTTCTTAATATTTCTCAGTCTTTAAATTATTTTTTATAAAACTATATTATTGTAACGGAAAATTTTTTAAAGTATTTTTTGATGCATCATTTTAAATTTATAATATATTTCAAATTTATTCGAAAAATGGCAGCATAACTGATAATTGGAAAAAAATATTTAGTAAATAGTGTCTTTCACTTTTTAAAAATATCGTTATTCTAGAACTTAAGATATTTCAGACAATAAATTATATTTATAAAAATTATTCTAGTATAAAATTTAAAAGAGATTAGATTTCAAATAACTCTACATTTTTAACAAGTTAGGTTTAAATTTAAACATAATTCTTGAAAATTGTTAAATAATTTTACTTCATCAATGTCATCATTTTTTTCAAAAGTTATTATTTTAGGAATAAAATTAAAACTTCTGAAAAAAAAAATGATGAATTAATAATTAATAAATATACACTAGGGGGAACATTACAATGAATAATAAATGGTTAACATAAGAAACAATTTTTTAAATTAAGAAGATTGCACTTATTTTATAAATTATTCCTATATTATATTATTTCCTTTTCTGTTTAAAAATATTCATATTTTAGTTTTTATTCTTGTATTTTATAAATTATCATCAGAAAATATATTTTCAGATATTAGTTGTAGTACAATTTATTCCCCGAAATTTCAATTTTGTTATCCCAAAATAAATGCTGATAGCAAATTGATAAAAAAAAAAAACTTTAAAATAAACGCATATACTTTTTAAATTCGAGATTTTTCAATCTTTGAATTGTTTTGATGTAAATGCACCAACATAAGAGTAGAATAGATAAAAAAAAATTGCGACATAAAAAATAATTTTTAAATTATTTATTTATATAATATTAAATTTCGATTATTATAAAAATAAAGTTCCACCATTATTGGGAAAATTTTTTTCAAATATGATTTATTTTTTATAATCAATCCTCGAAAGTTAATTTTCATCATTGAATATCATTCATTGTAAAATCTATTTTTTGTATATGTAAACAAAAGGATATTTCCAAAGCGAATAATGTTACGAAAGGTATTGAAATAACTCTTTTTCTGTTAGAAAGTGATAATCATGCACGAATTGCATACTGAAACAATGGAATATAAGTCCTTACATATTTATAAGTTTTCCCTTCGAACTTCAATATCGAATTTTTCTAGATCTTTTATCTCAATTCACTGTTATGCTATAGATGTTGAAAAAACGTGAAAACAATTTAGATGCATTATTTTAGCAGTTATAATTAATTCTCACAAATTATCACAATATATATTTTTTAATTTAATAATTTTATTGAAATGATGTCCGTAAATGGATCAATAATGATCAATGAAAACTTTTTGAAAGAAGAGCTAACTAAAGTATTCCAAGCTTTATATTTTTGTTCCTTACAATACTTTAGGTTCTTTACAAGGCATTACGGAAACTATATTTCTTATTCTTTCAAATTGGGGGTCTTTTTGTGTTTGGGCTGCTGTTATAAAACAAAAAGTGAAAAGATATACCTTAGATGTAGACTGACCTATTTTCATATTTGTACCTCAGCTTGAAAATTTCTTTATGCATATATCATCGCTATGGCGGGAGTCTTACAAAAGATAGTGTACATTTTGAATATGAAAGCGATAGAATTGGTTACGCGAAGTGATAAGGGATTACATGTCTCGTGACAATCTTTCGAAAGAAAAAAACCTTTAGTGAAAAAGCATCCTAGCGTATACAAAGAAAATCCGAAACAGGGAAGTATCATGTCTCATAACTATCATAAAACTCCTTTGGTCCACGTTATCACTCAAAAAACCATATCATTCCGAAGTATCATCACCTACCGAATTGAACAATTACTTATCATGGCGCCAAGTAAATAAAAGACGACAAACAGACAGAAATGATATGTGAGCGAGATGTTATCTCTTTGCTCATTGCCCCATAATGGTTATACTATCTTCATGATTGCACTCCGGTGGATTATGTTGTGAGATTTCTACAAATGATATGAAGACAAATTTCTAGTATTGAGAAGTGTCATGTTGTATTTGGAAAAATATGCTATCTCTGATTTTGTACTTTCAGTTAGTTTGATTTTACAAATAAAAGGTACATGGGAGTCTTCAAAGTAACTCTAATGATTTTTTATTGCAGTTTTATGACAAGAAAGAAGGAAGTATCATATCAGTTAGAATCCACGAGGTTATCATTTTTTTTGTACCTCAATCTTATTTCCAGGTTTGATTTGAAGAAACACAGCGAAAAGAAGCAAGCATGTTGAAAAGAAGGGTTTGATGTCCTGAAAAGCTGATTAGTGATGAGGAGGAAGTGAGCTTGATGAGATTACCATATGATGTTGGCCGATGACGCTCCATTGCATGGTTACAGTGGGTTCGAGGATATTTTTCCATTTGTGGCTGTAAGTCTTTACTGTGACTGTAGAGAAACTCAAGGACAGGCATGACAGCTTCACGTAAAGAGTTGACTGCAAATATGGGGATAACATGGAAATATGAGTAGGCACGGCTACCTGTTACAGTTTCATTTTTGACAGGAGAGGAGAGGAAGAATTAATAATTCTTATATTTCATGAAAAGCACATATAACATTTCAAAATACAAAAGAGTTTTTCATTTTTTTCTTCCCGATTTTTGAAGAAAAATACACCTAAATATTAAAGTTGGAGGTGTTTATGCAAATCAAACACCGCCCTCAATTTCGTAATTTTATAACCTATTTTATGCTTCTTAAAAACAGCACTATATCAGCATGTTGCTTAAAAATCTTATAAATAAAAAAAATTATATTTTGTTTTTAAGATAAAATCTTTCTCATTTTAAATTAAAATGTGTTTTTTCAGGTCTTTAACTTATCACACTCAAGCAAAGAAACTGGCAGCTATTTTGGTGGCTGTGGTGAACGCTATATTACTTGGGACGTAACTGGGAAGCCGAAGCACATACAATCCACTCAAGTTTGTCTTTCTACCGTACTTCACCTTCACAAGCAAAATCCGCGGTGCTTGGAAGATCTACTAAATCTCGGAGATCAACCACTCCGGAAGCCACCGCCTATAGAAAGAGGGAAGATGACGAAATCGGAAGCGGCCGATTCCGCAAAGAGCAAGCTTTACTCTTTACGAAGAGTAGCAGAATAATTCACTTAAAAATTTAAAGAAAAAAAGCATGACATATATTTAAAATCAAAAAAAATAATAACAACTAAAAAATTTATAAAATTATTAATTTATTTTAAAACTTCTGAATTTACAGGAAACCAGAATTTTGTAACATTTGAACCATTTATTTTAAATTATTCATTTTTAAATGTTAATCAAATTTTTGAAAATGAATACTTTTATTATTCTACTATTCTAATATAAATCATTTATTGTAGGCATTGCCATTCATCTATCTTACATTAGTAATAATATACTTTTACACAAGTTATAAAAAAATTTAATTATGATTTTTTTTAAACTATTATGGTTACTCCCATTAGGGAAAAATTTTTAAAAATTTATTGACCTGAACAAATATTTTTTAAAACACCTTTCATTTCAAATACAATCTAAATTATAAAATCAATATAAAGTAAAATTTTGGATATCAATCTAAATTTATAAAAAACACTAAAAGTAAAAGGCATAAAACTGGCATTATAAAAGATTTTCTTCAGGAAAAAAAATGTAGCATGTTTTGTTGGTTGCTTTCATTCCAATATTTACCAAGAAACAGCGTTGTTGGAGTGATAATATTTTACACACTTTTTGTTGTTTATTCTTGTTCAATTAATAAGTAAAAATATGAATTCAGTTTGATTTAAATTGTAATTTTTAATTTTTTTTATATCAAGTCAATTGCATTTAAATTTCCCACGTCCGCTTTTAAAAATTAATGTAAGAGTGCATTTGAATAGTTTATTTTGCGTAATTTTCTACTTTACTCAGTGTCTTGTCTTTAATACTGTGTCATTTCAGATACTCATCAAGGATTATCCATCAAGCCTCTAGTACGGCTCGTCCTGGTTTTTGGACTGATTCTTCACGTAGGAAGAAACTCCACTCTTTAAGACCAGGATCTCGGAGAAGTATCTTTT